>OX438768.1:18334042-18758349 GCA_949316455.1 Acleris holmiana | reverse complement strand
TGCATCCATCAGTTTCACGCAACCGCCACGTCATCAGTCTACCTTGTTGGAGCCCTACCCACACTGCAATCTTTTCATTATTATCTAAAGGTTAACTGGAAGAGATCCCTTAAAAGTACAAGTTGGCATTTGTACATCCATGCTATTGCAGCTACCCATGATAGTATTACGCAGTTAATATTACAGTACTGTACGATTTCTGTAAGTTTACCACTGACAGAGAGTTTGCGGTCATTTAATTTTCAACCATAATTTCATACGTATAAAGCAACTTTCAGAATACTGCTTCCCACGTCAACCGATTTAGTAATCTTTTTTTATATCTATGATATCAAAACTGAAAATTAAATGAAGGCAATCCATCTGTCAGTGGTAAACTCAAAATAATTCTACTGTAATGTGTTATTTTAGTCGTCATTTGTTTTTAAATATATTGCTGTAAGCGTTGAATGAATTATTTCTATTCTATTCTATTCTATTGTAATAGTTATCAATTTTGTTTGTACAATAAAATGGGGAGATAGATACATACATACATCTTATACATTTGCATGCGTCGCTTGAAGTCGAGACGTCTCGTGTATTTTTAAAATATGTTCGACTATTTGAGTCTACTAAGTGAGCTTGGAGCATAGGATTTTATTCTACTAGCTGTTTGCCCGCGTGTCAGGTCAAGCAGATATCATTTATCGCTATTCCCTCGAGAACTGTCTGTCCCCTGAACCTCATCTTATCTTCATACCAAATTTCACCCAAATCGATTCAGCGGTTTATCCGCGAAAGCGTAACAAACTATCAGACAGAATTCTGCTTGCTACTTCGTCCACGTAAAATGAGTAATGTGTGTTTTTCTTATTCCAAATTTCATTACTTCAAACTTCAAACTAAGTTACAAACTTACTTACCTTCTAATATTACTGTAAAAGCAGCAGCGTCTTGAAGGTGATAGTGAGAACTACACTCGCAGTCAAATAATACGGTTCAGAGTGCGTTTTTCATAAAAACATAGCTATTTCGAAGCCACGGGTTGTTTTGAGTGAGATTTAATGGTGGTCAAAAAGTTTTTAAGATACCTAAAACTGATCGCACAGTCAGTTATCATATCACCACAGCAAGAGAGTTTGGGTCAGCATTTGGATTTCCTTACATTTTATTGCCATTTTAGATGTTTTTCTGAACATGCACAATTCCGGCGTTAACTGCAGATTTATTCAGTTTGGTATCCTAATCACTCTGGAAGTCCTGTATCGACGCCCGGGGTATCCATTATCAGATTTTACTAAAAGTATCCCCTGGCGAGGAACCAAGTCTTCGAAATAGCCTCTTTAGTATGTAAAACGCCGTTTTATTTGACCGCGATAATATATAAGATGACTTTTCTTAATCTTAAATTGTTAAGACCGGACACTCAAATCAAGAATAAATAAGTGACATTAAAAAATAATCTCTTTTTTATGCTAACACCGCATCTCGCTGTAAAATCCCCTAATTACACAACGTGTTAAATAAGTAAAACCGCAAAACCCATCCGGAAACTTTTAACATCTGTGTCGACACAAATGACCCTTTTATTTACAAAATCACCGCTACAGAAACCCTTTTTCAAACAATATAAATGACTTCATTAATTCCCTTCCTCTTGCCGGACCTGTGGTCACTGCCGCACAGTTTTAATATTTACGGATTTATGGTCCCACAGGCGACATTCATTTTGGATACTGTGTGCAGTTGCGGACAAAAAAAAATGTATCACGGCTTTAATAGTTTTTAGGTAATTATTGTGAAATCGTCCAATTTGTGAACATTTTACATGTAAATAAAATATTATGTCTTCTTCTTTTTCCTTCATCCTATTAGGAGTAAAACTAAGTCAAACTTTTTTTTTTATTATAATTTCTTCACTTCCTAAATGTTTCATATGAGAAGTCTAATATTTTTTTTTTATGAACTTATAAATTATTTTTTGCAATCAACTTGAAAAAATAAGAGGAAGTGCTTCAGAAACGAGGGCGCTACGAATTGCCTCGAGCTTTTAAGCAATATAAATCGGTAATAATTTTTTGTTTTAATCATGGGGTTTGCCGCAGAATAACTTAAATGCATTCTTCAGCAACTAAGTAGAAAGGGTTTTAAAAGAGGATTCATTAGAGGTTTGCCACAAGTCGGAAGGTAAGAAAAATATTGCAGTCATAAATAGGTTTAAAGTATGATCAGCCAAATAACATGTTGATTGACAAACTGACAAACATTTTTTACTATTTGACATCATAATTTTTCTTTGGAATTATTTACAAAAAGGTGATATTTCAAACTTAACAATACACTTTAATGGTAGCAAAGTAATTGGTCTAAATAAAATAGGTAAAGTTGACTTTTCAGCAAAGCTTACTCACTTTTATCACAAGTATATTTTTTTGAGAATTTTTAATAATTACACCTGATCACATTCTAAGAATAAAAAATAAGCTTTTTCTATAAACTCTTTTTAAGTATCCATTATTAAAATAAAATTCAGTGCACCAAATACTCTCATGAAACGTTGCAATTTATAAAATGTCATCTTATTTATACTGTAACATCAAATAACACCTTTCAATAAAAAGCATTAACGTTACCTGGGGCGATACGAAAAGAAACGAAAAGCTTTATAGCATCCCTTTTACTGTCTTCAATTGTAGTTAATGCAGTAGTTGGCTGCGACGTAGTCTATCCCAGTGAGGGTGATACAGGGAGAAGTGAATTAACCTGCCCTGACCTCGGCCGGGCAGGGTAGATCCGAAATCTTTTGTTATAATCGCGTTGAGGCAAGATTTCACTGCGATTTTGTAAAACGCTGACATAATACCTGGGGATTATAAACATAAGTGGTCAATAATACAAACGCTTGCGTTATTTCCATACAATTGCCTACATAGTGATTTTTATTTTTTAATAACTATTATAAAGTTCTTCAGTAAACTATGGTTTGAAATAATGTACAGTTTATGTTTGATGAAATCAAATTTTTATTTTATATGGATTGGAAGAAAGTTATCTTTGGCGTTTATAAAAAGTTTTAAGCGCGTCAGAACTTACTTTTAAAATTCCTTTGAAATATATTAAATGCGTTTTTAACAGAGATTAATTGGACATACGTTTAAAGCTTAGTAAATGACCTAAAAAGTCAATCGTAACTAGAAGTAAAATTGGTCAAGTACTTTTTAAATGTACGTTTTACTGGTGGTAGGACCCAGTGCAGGGTCCGTCCGGATCGCTACCACCGTCGTATCCATTAACCACCCGCCAAGCAACAGTGTTCGCATTGTTGTGTTCCGGTGTGGGGATAAGACGACCGGTGAAATGACTAACATAGAGGCATTTTATCGTAGTCCTCAGGGTTGGCAACGCATTTGACGTCTTAAGAATTCAAATATCTATAGGTCTCAGATTCCACTTACCATCGGGTGGCCTAAATGCTCGTGTGCCTTTCCTCATCAAAAAAAAAAAGATTCGAAGTGATGTTAGTTGGCAATTATATTTTAGATTGTCCGTAATCAATTTCAAAAGGTTTTTTTCTCTCACTTAAGTAATACGATGGTAAATTAATATGGCTGAAATTAATTTCGAGTCCCAGTTTGAAACAAAGAGGATGCTTAACCTCGGAAAGCCCATCGTCTTCAATTAGGATCATTTCCCAAAATAGTTTGAGTGGTACTCAGTTCTTACTTCAATAATATCGGAATTTGGCATTGGCCTCTAAATTAGGGGAATAAACAGCGTATTCAATTTAATATTACATGTACCTAATTTAATTTTATTGCCATAAAATGTCCATTTACAAATCAGTGTAACTACCGTACTAAGTATTGTAACAATTTTAACTTTTATTTAAAGCACATTCTAACTTAAATTTAACACTCAATTTTTTTTAATCTGTTTTGAAGCAATCTTAACTGAACGAAGAATTTTATCGGTGACTTGTTAAGTGTCGACTTTTATTTTTACAAATAAATGTGGTACTTTTAAAAAAATATATTTTAATTTGGGGTATATCTACATAATTATATTTTCTATACAAACTGCACAAATTATTAAACTTACAGAAATTAGCTTCCCTGAATACCAATCACCGTCCAGACACGAGATTTAGTTAAGATGTTATACATGTAGAAAACGCTTCCATTATCTTTAAAAGATTTTCCGAAGAGAAAATAATAAGAAAATGAGATCAGGGACTCGCAAATTACAGAACGGAATTATCTGATTCAGACGGTTTTAACTGGGATTAGAAAAAGACTACATGAACCCAACAAAAGTTAAGACCAAAGTGAACAAAATGGCATTTGGTTCCTTAGGAAATAAATACTCGATTTTCACATTTGAACAACATCGTCGTAGTAGAATAAAATGAGATACTAACAGTTAGTATTGTTTCACTCGAACGTTTTTATAAACGACAAAAACGCTCTTAAACATGCAAATATACAGATACTCGTACTACTGTACTACTGTACGAGTCCAGTAGTAGTCGCAGTAGCGTTTTAGCCGTTTATATAATATCTATCTCATGCCTTCATTTAATTTTCAGCTTTAATTTTATAATAATAAAATAGGTTTTACTAAATAGGTAGACGTGGATAATAGTGTTCTGAACATTGTTTTATTTGTATGTTGTTAAAGTTGAAAATTAAATGAAGGCAAACTCTCTGTCGAATTTTCAGAATACTGTTACCCACTTCTACCGATTTTGTAATAACTATTTAATTTGTATGAGATTAAAGTTGAAAATTAAATGAAGGCAATTCATTTGTCAGTGGTAAACTCAAAATGATTCTACTGTGCGTACTTTTATTGAGTCAGCACCATCATACATATCAGAAAGCATGACACTAAAATATTTTTTCTTGGACTAACATTATTGTTTTAAAACGATTGATTTAAACGTTAATGAATAAGAAAATACTTTTAAACACAACAGACTTGATTCTTTTGAATAAAGTTGAACAATTCTCAAAAAATTTGCAACCTTGAGTGACATCTACAGATAAAAAAAATGGTAGGTAGAGAACATAAACTATGCAATAATTAAATATTTATTACTCTAGTGTGTAATAAAGAATAAGTGCAATTTTATTTTAATCTGGAGATGTCACTCTAAGTGGCAATAAAATTGAGAAATGCTCTGTTACACCTTTTTGAATCTAAAGTGACCATAGTTTTAAATAAAAATGAATTTTCACAACGTTTTATTAACTTGCAATGTTTGTTTATATTAAAACTAGCAAGTCAATTTTAATGCAATGGGCTGATATTTGGACCACGTAAGTAAATCCACGTAAGTAAGAACTGACCTTGCGACAGGATCTCCGCTATACTTAACGTAGACTCATCGCGTTGGGCTCATTAGTTTAGTCTTGAAGCAGATAATAACTTTGCAATAAAAAGTACAGTCATCAAAAGATGCTTGTTCTTTCGTTGACGACTGTTTTTGTGATCTACGAAAAATCTCCGTTGCTGACGCCAATTACCTTCTTCTATAATTGAAGGTTAGACTGAAGTCACGTCAAGTTACATTTAACACTGTATTTTATATTCTGCTTTTAGTAAGAATTATTTTTAGAACACATTTGCCTCCCTGAATATTTTATTTCCATTCTAGTTTAATAATGTAGTCTGTGTTGTCAATTGTCAAATTAGCCTTTAGTAGTATCAATATAGATAAAATGGCGACATTGAAAATTTACTGAATTATAAAAGTTGCCTGTTGGTGGGAGTTACAAATCAATACAGTTATGTAATGAATTACTATGTCGGATCATTAGGAATAAACACTTAAAGAGCGCTATATGTCGCATAATAAACAAAATCGCTTGAAGATAAATATTGGAAGGTGCATCTAGGTTGATGGTTGCGAGGTTCCGTGATTGGAAGGAATCAAGGTCATTTTCTTAGTTTCTTTAGACACGTCCAAGAAAACAAAAAAATATACTTTTTGGTTTCATATAATACTAGTTTCTGCCCGCGACTGCGTCCTCATAGATTTCAATTATCGTTAATCCCTAAATTTTTAAAATTTTCCGGGATAAAAAGTAGCGTTTGTATTAATCTAGTAAAAAAGCTATTTTCATTCCAAATTTCGTCCAAATCCGTCCAGCTGTTGCAGTGTAAAAGAGTATCCATCCAACCATGTATACAAACTTTCGCGTTTATAATATTAAAAGGATTATCCTTACAACTTATATCACTCAATAACTAAGATCGCTCTTTAAGTTTTAAAGGTAGTTATTAAAGTTTAAGGATACTATTCTATGCAACCAAAAATGTTTTGTTTTACGCGTACATCTAAATTGATCACTTTGTTTACTAATCAACAAACTAAGAAAAGACCTCGATCCCTTCCAATCACGGAACCCCGCAACCATCAACCCAGATGCTCCTTCCAATATCCATTAACCAACCCAATGCGATACCTAATCGAGCGTAACTGTTAACTTCAGAAGCGTTACGAATAAAGACATTGCTTTATTCAGCCCTGGAGGCTACTAAATACAATCCAATGACCTAGTCGTCCCTTCTATTAATCTTTTTAACAGCCCTTAAAAAAGATAAAGGTGCCTCTGGACCTTGCAAACGGACCTTTTTCTCCTCGTGTCTAATTAAAATTGTCCAATTTGTAAAGGACTCTTAAAGGATAAACCCGGATTACTATACAGACATCGATAACGAAGAATGATACTAAGGTATTTAACACCTATTGGCTGGGAGGTTTTTCTGTTCAACTGTTTATTGGAATTGGAAGTAATTACGGACCGTTTCTAGTCGTTTGTATTCCTCTAAGTTTATTTGCACGATTGGAATCCTTTTGCTGTATTTACGATGAGAAGAACAGTTCGTTGTAGTTAAATCGTGAACTAATTTTAAATAAATACGGATAAATACACAAAGTGTGATATAAAGTGTTATTTCAAGACATTTTTTTATGCTTGATCATAACGACGAAGAGACATTATTAATAAACGAACCAAAAAGGATAAGTTTTTAATAATACTCGGTTAAAAACATTAAACATTATTACTATCATAATGATCATAATTTAACTGCGTTGAAATATCATCAGTAGCTTAAAATTAAATCAAAAGGTACTTGATTTGAAAACAATAATAAATAGGTAGGAAACTTTATTTAAGATCAATATCATTAACATTTGTAACATTGAATATTCACGTATTCCAATTCCCAATCGAATACATCATTAGGGTAATGATGTTATTAAAACCGGTTACAATTTAATTAAAATTTACGATATTACGCTACTATTATGAGTGGACAACTATAAACAGCTAGCCATATTCCTGTAAATCCTACAAATCTGATAGTTTAGCTATTTATGATTAAAAAATTTAAAGCTTCTAAACATCTAATTCAATTGAAAAAGCCGACTCAAACAAATATCGACCAAGAGAATATCGTTCTATACTCGTACTCAGTGTAAGCTTTCGTCGCCATTTGCATAAAAAGGTAAAGAACCATCGAATTTAATATAAACCACCAAGCATCAAAATCCCAAATTTGAGATTTGCCACTTTGAGTGTGTCTAAGATAAAAACATACAAACAAACAGACAGCATGGCAAAACCATAAGGGTTATTTATTTAACTATGAAACTCTTTAAACATTTCCACACTCAAAACAGAAAAAAACTTTAGCGACTTCGACGCATCATGTAGACCTCACTAAAATGAACTCAGAACCCATTTTTTACCAGGCATCTCCTAGCATAGGAATTTCACCCCCAAAACAAGGTTTTAGTCACTTATTATTCCACTTTATGTTGCCGTCATCACAAGATGGAGTCGTAATTTGCTGCGTGTTTTCTTATCAGACAGTTTAGTACTTTAATTACTTTTTACAAAACAATGTCGTAAGAAGCGACTAAGGGAATAAGGGCTTGTAGTGCTGTTAGGCGATGGGCTTGCAACCTGTCACTAGTACACTGGTAAACATCTTAGCCTGATTGTGCAAAATGTGGTTACAGAATTATCAACAAGTCTTATTAGATTTGTTGGTATTTCTGTAGCTCTGCCTACCCCACTCTGGGAATTAAGGCGTGATGTTATGTATGTATGTATGTACAAAACAATGGGCCATGATGCGTATCAAATTCGCCATGAAAACACACAAACGGCCGAACAATTGAGTTATTAATCCAGTTATAATCCATCATGAACCATCCAGATCATACATTTCTAATGAATGAATCCCTTTTGATATTCTATCCCACAGAAATTGATTTTACATAAAGCGTCTAGACTTTCTAAAACAGACAGTTTATCCTAAAACCGATTTAACTAAAGTGACTTTTTGTGTTATCGTCTTAAAGACACCTGCACTGACGAACGCGGTGGATCAATTTATTTTCGCAGATGTTCCTCAAGGGCCGTTATTGGGTCCCTCATAATATAATATGCGGGATTTCATTTTCATATATTGCTGTAAATACTAGATGTGACGCGCTGATATGCTTTCGGTTTTTTAAAGCATACACACATTTATGTTAGTGACCCTGCCTTCGAAGCTAGCGGTCTCGGGTTAAAATCTAGGTGAGGGCAGATATATTTGTGTAATGAGCATGTAGCATTTGTTCCTAAATCTTGGAAGTTTTCTATGTATTTCTCTATTTAAGTAAGTAAATCATTGCCCATAGTTCAAGCCTAGAGCTTAGTTTGGGACTAGGTCACTTTATTATTTAATTATTGTTTCCTCTTGGGACTTGACGCCACACAAAAATCTCCTTATCAGTGGTTTCTTAACACTATGCTTACATAACAATTTGCAAGCAAATGAAATGACGAGTATATAGTCCGTTGCCATTGCATTAGCCTTGTTGGTAGTGACCCTGCCTATGAAGCGTAAGACTATTTAAGAAGGATGGAAATATTAATGAGGCTATATGAATAAAATGATCTGAATTGGTGAACTCAACTAGGCTATTGATGAACTATAGCGCATGCCAATGGTAATTGCTTTGGTTGAAAAAGTAGACGGGGACTCGCCAACTCAAAGTAATGTGCTTCTCAAAGTTAAATATAATGTACATAACAGCATAGAGGCAACAGCTCCATAGGGGCTAAGGGTGGAAAGATGGTTCTGGACTTTAAACGACCATTAAGGTGCCCACTCGCCACTTATGCAACACATCCGCTTTTCAAGCTACTAAGCTCTTGCAACTTCACTCTGACCTAGTCATATTATACTATTATTACGTTTAGGCCATGTTTACTCACACAATAATAATATGCTTTGTAACAGTTATCACATTTTATTCATTATGAGGATTGCGTGCTCTAAGGCCAAACCGGGGAATTATTGCTGACACTATGGACTACTAGTTAGGACTTATTTGTATGCTCTTATCCTAAATAAATGTGTAAACTTTCCTACTCGATGCACGACCTTTCACTTTTATTAATCTCTTAAGGGTTAGCTGGAAGAGATCCCTTAAAGGGATGAGTTCGCCTTTATACATTATTTTCTTGTATCTTCATTGTATTGTTTCTGTTTTATTTTGTATAATAAAGTGTTTACATGCATACATACATACTTTGATGTTCGGCCATTCATATGTCCGTTCGTCTATCTGGCCATCGCTATCTCCAGCGTTCATTATCTAATAAACTCATTTTTTTGCTAAAATATTGAATATAGGATCTAAAAATTATATATTTCCAGTAAAAACACTGAACCTCCACCTTAAATGATATTTTACCAATGGTCTGGGATTCAAGTTATACGATTATAGTCATCAACTGCATAACTAGAAAACTCTAGATGCGCGAGCACGTGCCTGCTGCTTTTTTAGGGTTCCGTACCCAAAAGGTAAAAACGGGACCCTATTACTAAGACTTCGCTGTCTGTCCGTCCGTCTGTCTGTCACCAGGCTGTATCTCAAGTTCTGCGATAGCTAGACAGTTGTAATGTTGATAAATTATTTATTTCTGTTGCCGCTATAACGACAAATACAAAAAATATAATGAAATAAATATTTAAGGGGGGCTCCCGTACAATAAACGTGATTTTTTTGGTCGTTTTTTGCTCTACATTAATAACGAAAACATTCACTTTAGATAATTAAATTAAAATATGTAACAATGTGATTCTTTTGCCGTTTTTTGTTCTATTTTAATACAGACGCCGTGGTTGTATAAAGCCCATGCCTTAATCACTTTCTTTATTTTATTAAACGGAAAAAAGGCTCAATATTTATTTTGTATGCAGGATTATTTTGCCAGTTAAGCGTTCATAATGCTTCTTATGTTTACGCTCGTGCGATGTTGTTATTGGATCATTGCTGATTCGTTTCAGTGTTTGTTCTGATGCCTTTTCATAAAAGATTTTTGTTACAACAAACGAAAATGAATACTGCTAAGATTTCATTTTTGTGGACTTAGAGTTGGATTTTTTAATTATACACGGTACTTTTATTTTTGTTTATTTATATACATGATACATTAAATCATGCCAGTTTTGGAGAGGGTTAGGCAGAAACCACTTCTTTCCACCTGCTAAGATCATGACAAATCTCTGTCGCTATTTCTACTTCTTTATTTAAAGGCATTAATACAAAAAACAAACAACATTTTCTATTATAAAAAGGGTAAATTACTACTTATATCAAAACTGTCTTACATTTTGTAGTGTTTTCACAAATTGATTCTTCTACGACTTTTTGTAAATCATCGACCCGCACAAGCTTAATATCCAGAGAAATCCTGTCTTGTCCGGTTTTTTCCAGTCAAATCCAGATTAACGTCTCAGTACCCGCCCCCCGAACATTTGTCATCTTAATAGCACTGCGAAACAGTCGGCCGTAATAAAATTATACTAGAAAACATCGGGGGCATTAAATTCTACAGCAAACCTCTTAGCAGGATGTGAAGCTGTCGGTAAAATGGCGTGGTTTACTGAAAATAATAAATAAAAAGTCAGAAATTAAAATTTATTTGAAAACAATAATTTAAATAATTATTAAATAAAATTTCTTGATTTAACTTGTATTTAAGGGCAAAACCTATTTTCACAAAACTTAGTTAAGAATCGTCCCGAATAAACTAGGTCTTAAAAAAGCGTCTAGTTAGTAAAATTCGTTTGGAAGCTAAGATACAACAGACAGAGACACATATATTCACTTATACTTATCCCATTTTTTTGTTCGAATGGTTGAAAAACAGAAAAAACAACGCAAACACAATCAAATATATAAACCCGGAAGATCCACTGTTTGGAAGACTTCACAAAATTAAAATTAAATACATTAAAGTTTGTACCTTTTTTTTACTTTACAGATCAGTAAATAAATATATAAATCACAGGACAATGTCACACAAATTGACCTAGTCCCAAACTAAGCTCTAGGCTTGTACTATGTGTAGTAGACAACTATAAACTTACTAATATAAATAAATATATATTTAAATACATAGACAACTTCCAAGGCTCAGGAACAAATACTCGTGCTCATCACACAAATATCTGCCCTTACCGAGATTTGAACACAGGACCCGGCTTCGAAGGCAGGGTCACTACCAACTAAGCTAGCGTGTCGTCTAAGATAGGGTGGAGTTACGCTAAAGACAGATAATATTAAAATCGACTGGCTATATCTGCGTTGAAAAGATAATCGTAAGTGATATCGTTATTTTATTGAACTATGCCTGTGAGAGAGGTGACAGCCCAAAATTTCACACTCCGTACCTTGTTTTTACATCCTTTTATTTATTCCTTTTTCAATAATCGGAATTATTAAGTTCTCATTATTAAGTTTGTGATAAATTATCTTCCTAAAATGATTTATATCCATGTCTTTTGCCATGATATCAAATTGTCAGGTCGGGTGGCTTATAAGAGAGACTAGCACCTAACCTCAATAACCCCTACGACCGGGAAACCCGACCTTTAGGATCATGGTAACACATTCATTAATTTACTTGAATATTTCAGTTTGTTCACAGTATTAGCACAGCAGCAGAGTTTCGAAGATTTATGGCGAACACATTGGACTTAGCAACATTAAACTTATTAAGTATTTCAGCTGTTTATATTTTTCCAGAGAAACGGAGGTAACCAGTAAACTTATTTACAAGTTTTACAACTAGCTGTTTTTCACCACTTAATCCGCGTGGAAGTCCTTTATCGCTTTTCCCTCCCGATAATTATCCACAATAAACAGTACCTTGTTCCTTTCCACGGCATTCAAACTATCTCCATACCAAATATTATTAAAAGAAATTATAATTTCATTGAAAGAGTTCATCAAATAGTTTTTTCCGCATTTATAATATTACTATAGATTATAAAATGCAAAAAAAATTACAAAAACTAATAATTAAAACAGAAATTTGTTAAGCGTGTTGTACATCCACCAGTTCTAAAGCATAATGCCAGATAAAGTGCTACCTGCTCGTAAAGGTGATGAAGAATTTAAATGAACCAGAATTCTTCGTTAAGTAATTTTAATTCACCTAACTTCAGGCGTATTTACCTGACAGAAAATCTTTTTGGTGCTGCAACCATGATAGCGTGAGAGCTGATTTTAAAACGTATAACCTGGTTAGTAATCAATTTTGTAAGTCGAGACTATAAGAAAGTGTGGATATAAAATAACATTGATAGCGGGAGCGTCGAACACGAAGAACTTCGGATATTGACCTACCACTACTTGTCTTCGTCATTCGCGTCGAACACAATGATATTGCCGTCGCACTCGCTCAGCGACATTCACCACCAGGATCATGATTGTAAATCTTTTTCCAATAGTAATACAGCGCCCTACAAAAAGGTCAATGAACAAAATTCTCTGTCTTTGGCGTCCGCTCTTAGGTACAAAAGCTGCTTTTAAAAAGTCTTTCGGGTTTGGGTAAAGTTGGTTTGACTAATTAATTTCTATGTAGTAATCTAAGAAGAGTGAAAGTGATACTTCCGAAGATGGTTTTAAGAGCTTATGCACTGTAGATTTATTAAAATAGCGACCATATAACAGCACATAATAATGTACAAAGCCAGGTTGACATCGTCATGCCAACCATTTGCTGCGTGAGCACACATCACCATCATTGAAAAATTTAATTCTAATAGTTTCGCTTGTTAGAAGTAATTAACTTGTTTTATTTTCCATTGCATCTTTTCTAACATCAACGAAAGGCATATAGCCGTTCTTTTGTTTTTTGAATAAATGTTTTTTTTTATTTTACTATTTGCTACAATTGATAGTCAAAAATCAAAACAATATAAGAGACTTAAAATGCTAATAAGTTTTTTTAATGAACCCGATGACAGAAGCTCTCCCTCAGTTGCGCCTCGGACCATAAAGGAGCGTCGGCTTGAAATTTATGGCTGTGAAAGTTTTGTGGATTGAGAATTATTCTACTTGAATAATGTTTTTAAAGGTGGTTTTGCTTATAATTGTGAAAGTTTGTGTGGATGTATGGACGGTGTTTCTATCATGTTTAAACACAATAATCCTTATCTTGGTTTCCAGGTTAGAATAGCGCCACTCCATGTCTTCCCGTGGATGTCGTAAGAGGCGACTAAGGGAATACGGGCTTGTAGTACTGTTAGGCGATGGGCTTGCAATCTGTCACTAATACACTGGTAAACATCTTAGCCTACTTGTGCAAAATGTGGTTACAGAATTATTAACATCTGTTTTTAGAGTTGTTGGTATTTCTGTAGCTCTGCCTACCCCACTCTGGGAATGAACGCGTGATGTTATGTATGTATGTATGAATTAACATTGCTTATTATAATTCTAAAAAGAAAAGCGATAAACGATTTCTATGCCCACGGATTCGCGAAAACAGCAAGTTACTAATAAATTTCTATTATAGTTTAAGTATAATGAGCTTAATGCAAACATTTTCAATGCAGTCATCGACAGAGATTGTGTTGCCATCTTTATCAAATCACCTCATTAACATTATAATCTGAACATCAACGGCTTAACATTATTATCCTTTCCCAATTTAAACTCATCTGGATAACGGGAACTAGTAAATACTTGTGAAGTGAAAAACAACAGATTTATTTTCTTTTCTACTATCAAGATCCTGTTCCTCACCTCACGCTTGCCTTCACCAGCCGGCTGGAGTGTACGATGACGAGGAACAGACCCTCACATCTGACTTACCTTTATTGGTCAATCAGAGTGCAGTTGCAAGAGTTCTATGCTGGAAAGACTGTGCATAAGTGACATGGGCACTTTAATGGCCGTTTAAAGTCTAGAAGCACTTCTCCACTCTTAGCCCCTTTGGAACTGCTTCTTTTCTTTTCAACCAAAGTTATTAGCATTGGTCAGGAAGGCGCCGTCAATAGCCTAGTTCACCAATCTATATAATTTAATTAAGATGATATTCAAATCATTTTATAATAGTGGCCTTTTATCCACAAAAAAGGCAGTTACATGCATCGTCATCTTTTTTGATCCAAAATGTAATACTAAAAGAATAACTTTAATGTATGGTCGTGAGCATGTACCTATAATATTCTATTTAGTGATTAGTGCAATGAACTTACTTTATTTACTATGTAGCCAGTAAAATTGCTAGATTCTAATCCAAAACGCATAAATATAGTGTTCCGCCGTCACTGCTGGGTAAAGGCCTCCTTCTCATTTCTGCTGTCCTGTTCTGACCAATCCTTACCAGCCTGGTTTGAATTTATCCAAATCGTCTTAAGGTCTTCCTTTTGGTGTGTGTCTCAAAACTAGCACAGTATATTTCATAGTGTTTTTTTACAGTTCTTCTCCCTCTAGTTTCACATTTCATATTAAAAAATCGAAATTTTCAATCTCAAAAGATAATCAGTTCGCAAAAAAAAAAGAAAAACCGCTTAAGGCTAACAGTAAAACTTGAGCATTTACCGATTCCTTAAATCTCACAGCGCATTATTGGTTTTGTTTGGATCCTTTATAAATCTGTGGTGGTTTTATGATACGGGGGTCACGGTGTTATTATTTTGCGTAGGCGAGTATTTACGATCGAACTGGCCTAAGTTGATCCATATTTGTGTTTGGAATACACAGCACCACGGTGATTACAATATTGGTTCCACGCAGTTTGTTCCATGACGTTTTTCTCCCCTTAAACGTTGTCAGATTTTTAAGAATTTTCATTATGTTCTAGATATTTTAAAAAAACTAGGTCAGTACGTTTCTTTCCTAAGAAAATATTGATTACAAAGAAAAAAAAATAGACACAAAAGGGGAAACGTACAGACCTAGTTTTTTATAATCTACAACATATTCAAAAATCGTGATAATCGGATTAGATTAAGAGGGTGACAAAAGTCATCATCCCGAGCTAAATTTGTATGGATTATTTTTGACAGCTACGCGATTTAAGCACAACTTCACAATACTCTTAAAGCTTAGCGGAACTCGTAACAAAATATTGAGCAATCGCAGTTTTTTTTTCCGGACTCGACACCAAGTAAAACGCAATTGCTAAGAAAAAGCCATGGTTTTGAGTACGTTTAAATTTTTTGACACACGTCCTTTTGAATTGTGATGGCCTTATAAGTCTTATGGGGCTTAGGATTATGCGATCGTGTGCCTTTTTAATGTTACAAAAAAAAACAATAGAATGCTTGAGTTTATCGACTACTTTAGGTTACCGCCTTTTCTGCGTAGCAGAATTACACCACACTGGACATTTTTCACCATCTAATGCCCTACCGAGGAAGTTTACCTTATTTATGTCGGCTCCACGCCGTTTTATGTTTCTTGTACGCTTAAATGTTTTGAGAAACGACACTTTAATTTGTAAAAGATTTTTATCGTTGTTTTGCCGACCTTGGATTGTTTTTGGGTAAGTATTAAATTTTATTTTTATTAATGACCTCCATATTACTTCCAAAGGCAACGAGAAAAAGTTATTTCTAAAATATTATTAGAGGTGTTACATTAGAATTTGCAGTCTCGAAATTTTTGGGACTGATTTTTCACGGGCCGTTATCGAAGTCTGGTTGGTTCCGGTACTGAGACCGTAAATACTGTTACTAAATAAACGAAATTCATCCATCAGTACCTGCATACTATTGTCTCTACCTAACAAGGAAAGGACGCGATTAATTATACTTTCATTATTATTTTTCTCATGGTTTACCCGTGTTCTGCGACACTCGTAAAACGTATCGCTTCGTAGAATTTTCATATCATCGATAGGCTTTTCCAAGCGCAATAATATTTTATAGTAATCGCAAACCTCAACTAATCTACGTAAAACATATTTAAGATAAGCTAAAACAACACAGTTTCAGCAGAAAATAGCTTTCAATTAAGTGAAATTATATATTCGAAGAAAAGTTTGGCGGTAGGACAAGGGATTCTGCACCCTCATATCAAAAGTCATCTAGTAATGGAAATAGGCGTCCTTCAAGGTTATGAATAACGATCGGATTCCTAACAATTCCACTGACAATCTCACACTCTCTGTCCCTGTTTATCGTCACAGGCTTTATTTCCAACTCTTTTGACATTCAGGCAGCACGACTTTTGAACTACCTTCCCTTAAAATCAAGCAAGCTCCGTACAAGCTTTCGTTTGAAAAGAAAGTTCGCGAATATCTTAGCGGGTGAGTTAACATGATCTGGATTTTCTGATTGCGTTATCCATATTGTTTTGTTCTTAACTTTATAAATAAATTATTAGTGCAATTTATATTGATATGCAAATCTATATACTAGAGAAAATATATACACGGTGGGAACGAGTAACCCGCCAAATTTTAACCATAGATTCTAGAGCCTACTTGGAGTATATAATATGATGTAACATGTAGTCCTATAATGCATAATTTCCGAGATTTTTATTTTTTTAAACACAATTCCATAGCTCATTTAATTTGAACTTTGTCACCTATAACCTAAAGCATAATTTACTAAGAAATTGATTAAATTAATTTATGTTGTACGTCGATGATTTTGCTACTTACAACATGCATCTATCTAGAAAATAATGCTTTTGGTTAAGGTCACAGAGTTCAAATTCAATTAAGTATGGAAATGTTTTTTAAATAATATTAATTTCGGAAATTATGCTTTATTGGACTTCATGTTAAACGACATTATATACTCCAAATAGGCTCTAGAATCGATGGTTAAAATTTGGCGGGTTACTCGTTCCCACCCTGTATAGTAGAGAATACCTAAAGGCATTAAATTCGCCTTTTGCATTATTACGTGTATTATTTTGTGCAAAATCATTATTTTTAAGTTCGGAAGTATCGGTAACACCCATAGCAGTTAAATTCTTTAACTGAACGGAAAATTCATTTTAAAATACAGTAATATTTGAGCGTCCATGCCCAGTGAAACGTGAGAGCCGAATATAATGAACCCACAACATTTTTGAAGTAAAATAATGCTCTGTTTAATAACAACCGTTTCAATTAGAATGTATCGCTGCCTCATTAAAATGTTTCCGCCTGTTTGTTTTGTGGTAATGACGTATTTATTTTATATGTTACTTCCCTATTGCGTAATGTTTTGGTTTTCTATCAATGCGGTAGGATTTTGCGTTGTTTTTACACAGTAAATTGGCCTACATCAGTCTTTGACAGTAGTATTTAGTTTCAAATTTATATTGATACTTGGACTAATTAATGTTTTTGAACGACTAAGTTTTTTAAGTGACGACACGTTGGCCTAGTTGGGAGTGACCCTGCCTCCGAAGCCGGCGGTCCCGGGTTCAAATCCCGGTAAGGGCAGATATTTGTGTGATGAGCACGAGTATTTGTTCCTGAGTCTTGGATGTTTTCTATGTATTTAAGTATTTATTTCTTTATCTAAGTATGTTTATCGTTGTCTAGTACCCATAGTACAAGCCTAGAGCTTAGTTTGGGACTAAGTCAATTAGTGTAAGATTGTCCTGTGATGTTTGTTTGTTTAAGTGAGTAAAACGAGTAATCGAGTAATTTAATCGTCGTGAGTGATATAAACTGAAAGACATATTTGAAGCAAATGAAACGCTATTAAAACTAGATTGAAAGAGTGAAATGAAATGATTATTTAAATCATTTATTCGTGAAGCTGCGTCTTCCAGGACCAATTCTTATAACAAACCTTTGAGGGAGGCTTATATCGAGCCGTGGACGTAATTTGGCCGCGTTTTGTGAACTAAATATACCTACTGCCAACAATTAGGACCCAAATATAAAACTTTCATGTTAGGGTACGATAGTAATGGCAAACTGGACGGAATCTCCACAAGATCTAACTATTGACTTGTCTTGATAATATAAGGAATAATATTTTTTCGTTTTATACCTTCTCTGATAGATAGGCAATTGCTTACCTTAGAAGCTGGTTAAAAGTGATGCATATCAATTTTAGGAACGGAAAGTAATTTAAAAATAGAACTATGTCAATGGACCTGTGCAGTAGCGGAAACCTATACAGCCAGTCTGTCGTAAGATTATTTAAAAACAAAAAGCCTTTACCCAGCCAAAAAGCTAAAATCTTGAGTCTTACTTTTATAAGCTTAATTATTAAGTTTCTTCATAGTCGATATGAGAAGTAGTGTTTAACTCGAGTAAAAGTCACCATTTATTTCACATTCGAAATATAGACACTCTCGCTTTGTCCGACCGCCAAAGTGTCTCGTGTAGAGTAAGGTGCCTTTCAAGATGCTAGTAAATAGGTATAAATTAAACATACTTTATCTTTATCATCATTGTGACCAAATTTGATTGAAATAACATGTTTTTTACCTATTCTTAAAGAGTCATCTTTTATAATATTGCAGATTATAAACCACATTTAAGTATGTAAGTGCTATAGCGCTGTCCCTTCCACTGCATGGAACTTGGCAGAATTGACCTACAGATTATACGGGCACAGGTGTGAAACAATGCAGCATCGTTAACTGAACAATCTAAACGCTTAAAACAATCAAGGCCGTTAATACAAAATGGCGTCCATTTCGTATGATTATAAGAGAGCTCGGCGCCGACTTTCAACACCTAAAGGTTCGTTCTCACAGAATCCGGTTTGCCTTGCTTAACTTGAACAAACCCGCAGTTAAATTTTAATAATAAATACTATCTGGGTATGAATTATCCACGTCGAAATATCACAGCAGTCTGTTGGTACGCCGCTAAATTTATGCCACATCACAGCATCGTTGCCCGCATATTCATGACAGCCTCGACAGAAATACTGACACATGTACTTTATTTATTCACTGTTATTTTATAAAATTGACGCAGCATTAAATATATCGGGTAGTTCCTTGGAAACCGTGGATGAAAGAGATAATGTAATTACATTAAAAAAATCTTTAACAAACTAAAAACCGTATTCAAAAAGCAAGAAATAACTTCTTTTAAAATGTTAGGCAAATCAGTCCAACTGAATTGAGCTTTTGGTTGAAAATATAGTGGGACGCCAACTTCAGTTGGATTGACCTATTAGCTATTATTTTATTAGAACTTGATTCTTGCTTTTTGAAGATGGTTTTTAGTTTTGCAGAACATATTTTTTTTTATTATTATTATTTATTATTGTATTTTGTACCTTTTAGTGATCATCGTAATAATACTGTTATGTCATCCACGTATATTTGTTCCTACAATATTTGAGGAGTTACCTCAATTCCTCACGGATCCCGTCATCAGGTACCAACTTGGTCGCAATGACGCATAATGTGATGGTTAAAAGTTTATTTTATTTGATTTCGAAGTGGCAATACCTTCTTGATTGGGTTCTGACAGAACAACAGCGTTGTGATTCCTCTGAATTCGCAACACAAGCTGAGTCAGACCCTTTTCATCACACACATTGCTGGCTTCTTTTCCCTGCATAATCAATTTGTTGCATTTTTACCTAGCTGTAGCATTGTTATAGTGGGAGGACTAAGAGTAATCATGGCTGAGGTGATAATAATGTGATGGTTAAAAGTTAATTTTATTTGATTTCAAAGTGGCGATACCTTTTTGGTAGGGTTTTAACAGAATAACAGCGTTCTGATTCATCTGCATTCGCGACACAAGCTGAATTAGACCCTTTTCATCCACACAGATTGCTGGTATCTTTTACCTTCATAATTCAATACGATTTTTAAAAATAACTATTTTTGTTTTTATACTTTTTAGCTTTTTGATGTTTTATGCAAAAAGTGTGTGATAAATTAATATTTTTCTTTCTTCCTTCCTTGTAAAATTTATTCGATAGTGACTTGAAGATTGACAGTAACAACACTCTTTGCTATTATAATTTTAAAAATAAACCTTTGATATCACCATAAAATCAAACAGATACGTTTACGTCGTTATATGTAATTGTCTTAATTGAGGTTGGAGTTACGAAAATTTACACCCAATATAGTATGTAAGGGAAGTGAAACTTACGACACAGGTAATTATTAAACAGCAAAATCACTTACATTATATTTTCTTGCATTTAAATTTATTTAATAGTCAGGTTAAGTTAAAAGCGTCACATTACCTTAAAAAAAATGTTTCATAATGGTTAAGTCATTTATATCAACATTTAAGCTTAGTTAAAATTTGAAAACTTAAAATAAACATAGAAAAGACTACGTACGCACTCTGTAAATACAGTCGGAGTGTAATTTCAAAATAAACTTACTTTTTAAATTAAGCATTAAATAAAAATGCAACAATCTCCATTTTTTAACGGTAATAAAGATAAAGAAGCATTTCAGTTTTACACGTCAAAATCACTGCTGAGCCATAACTACAAGTCGATTGATGTAGCTGTTAATAAATGATTCTGTTGCCTTTCTTGATTAATTACCCGCCGCTATCGATAAGGAACTCCTTGAGGCCCAATTCATCATACACAAGCCGGTATCGCTGATGTCACACGACCCTTAATTTTCGGAGTTATCTCATAAATTACATCGTTACTTTCAGTAAAATCGGGCTTTAGTGATAATTTGACGACCTAATTGATTTAAATAACTATGGCTATTATAAATATATGTCAACAACTACGAGATTTAGAAATTTATACCTAAGTCATGACTATAAGGAAGCTACTGATGACTATAACCTATAAGACTATTACTGACTACATGCTTTAGCATTTTTGACTAACTTCAAGAAAGGTGGCTGTTTGTATTTTTTTTTGTAGTTTGTATTATGATCAATGTTTTTTGTATATATCGGCGCATCGACGAATCGTGTTGATTATTATAAATTAATTTCTGTTTTTCTAAAAAAAAGCTATCATTGTTATCATTCATTCATAGCGTTAGACGTAGATTTAGTTCCATAATTTGCCACATTGACAGTGGCGCCATTGCTTTAATCATAATCTTTGTTTCGTTAATTGGCTGATCAAAAGTAGCTAAACAATTGTTTGTGTTTTGGATTAAATGCGTTTTGATTTGCCATTATGTAATCGTAACATTAAAACAAACTCTTTCATAAATAAGTTATGCTGTTGATTTACGTTTTAACAAGACGACCAATCACAGGGCACCTGGTTTGTGGCGTCCAATCAGGGCGTGCCGACCAAGTGACAGTTGTTGCCCGAGCTGATTTTTCGTCTTATTAAAATGCGCAGCATTAAAGGCACTTTTGGCTGAGCATCGGATCAGAACGGTTGATTGTACCTGAAGTGGAATTGTGGCTGACCCGAAATACACGAAGTTAAGTAATCTTCTGTGGCATTTATTACTGTCAACTATTTCCTTGCTTTCATTCGCAAATATAGCAGAAATTTGTAGCTATGGATGATACCAGCGGTGGCGTTGGCGACTCGGGGCAACCCGACCCCGCTATCCACAATTGTCCTAGCATCTCCTCTCCGTTATATATATTTTTTAATGTATTTTCTCCGATTTCTCCTTCAATTGTAAATCAATTTAAAAATGTTTTGTTTTTTGTTTGATGGGGTATACACCTGAGTTAGTCCCATTGTCACTAAGTCAGTGTTTGATTAGGGGATCCGTGAGGAATTGAGGAAACTCCTCAGAAATTATAGCCATACACAAAGCGATTTTAGTATTTTCAGTAACAAGCCCAGCAGTTCCATTCAGAAAGTATCATTTGGCCACATAGAACTGATGAAGATCACGGATTACCACCAGAACTCCTCAATGGTAATAATATATTTCAATGAAAATAGATGAGTGACTATAAAGTACCACATTTTTTTTATGTTAAGGAGAAGGCACACGAGCACTCAGGCCACCTGATGGTAAGTGGAATCTGAGACCCATAGACATGTGAATTCTCAAGACTATAATCCTAAGACCTCAAATGCGTTGCCAACCCTGAGGACTAAGATGGAATGCCTCTATGCTAGTAATTTCACCGGTTGTCTTATCCCCACGCCGGAACACAACAATGTGAACACTGTTGCTTGACGGGTTGTTAATGCGGTGGTAGCGATCCGGACGAACCCTGCACGGGGTCCCACCACCACTAAACGGAGTACTACTACCACTACTATCAGTTGGTCTGTCCTATTACTATTTTGAAATGAAGTTATTTCTTCCGTTTTTGAAAGCGTTTCATTACGAGTTACATGTATTTTACTTCTATCAAAAGCTATAAAAATATTTAGACATCCCTTAGCTGAGGTTGCTTTTTTCACCAGTAAACAGCAGTACACTTACGTAAACGCCAAGTACCAAGTTAAATTGTCTAATATCTAACTTAGACCGCAAAGTTACGCCGAAACTAAGTTAGCGCGCCCTTGATAAAGTGTATGCTTTACATAAGTTTATATTATACGTGGCGCCAGTAAAGTAATTCTTAGGGTTGTTGTTTGGGATTTAACTAAGCGACCATTTCTATAAGCATTGTTAAGAGAGCTATAATGTCTGTTATGAAATCACATTTTAGTGCACTAATACAAAACTATAAGGCACGATAGTTTAACTTTTTATTTGTAAAACGTTTTTATATGAAAACTTGTTTATATTATAACAAGCTTTTGCCCGCGACTCTTTCCACGTTAGTCTCGTTTATAATTATTCCTTCGAGAACTGTCCAATTTTTTCCAGGCTGACACCATATTTTTGTCTTATCTTACGTCAATTTGTTGAGCCATTGAACCAAGAAAACAGAAGAGACAAACAAATACCCTTTCACATTTCGAATATAAATAGACGTTATCGGAGGTGCAATTTGGTTCAACGTTCAACGTTCAACGTTCTTAGGCATGGGTAAAAATAATCTTGAAATATAGGCTATATGCATACTTTTTCTCTACCATAATGATTGTAATAGACAAAAATTAAAAGTGTTTATTTTGTTTATTTCATGCTCTGACCTGCACCTCAAAACATTAAAAAATCTTGAATTGTAACTTTAAACCATTATGAAATACCAACCAATTGTGTTTTTGTTCTACTGATAGCGGATTCTGCTTTTGGTGACTTTGACTATCATAGAATACAAAATAAAAATGTTACATTCTCTAAAAAAGTTCGTCTAAAAAAGTGATAAAAAACTTATTGTAAAGAAAAACGAGTATCGATAACGACATCATAAATGTTTTTACCCGTGCCTAAAAACGTCCAGGTGCCAAATTGCACCTCCAATAACTGGGTCTAAATATAAGTAAGAAGTAACCTACAGTAAAAACAAAACAAGTGTCTAATTTTTGATATGTTAAATGTTTTATATAGATATATATTGTTATGTCGCCAAAAAAATAAATCGTAACTTCTTAGGATTAAGCCCCTAAGTTTAAAGACACGTTTATTCCATTTCTATTAAGCAACGTCAATCAGCAGTTGATTACGTCACACAACCGTAGTTATAGTCCTTTTGTCAAATTAGAGTTTAATCCCTAAGGGATGGAACCTTCCGGCGGTGTTTACATCAGGGTTCAGTAATCATGGAGCGGGATAATTTGAACTAAAACGATCTTAATTAACGGAGATACAAATCGGTATACATATTAGGTATAACAATTATGTTCGGTAATAGTTTTTAAAATAGGAAAGGGCTTTAATTTTATTAGCGGTTCGAAGATTATTCGGTGCAATATGTAGCACTTTCATGGAAAGATTGTGTGTAGTACCTACATCGTATCAAGAAGACAAGGTTTCTTTTATGTAGGAGAACGTATAGAATTGTTATTTAATGTGGTTGTCTTGCACCGTTGTACTAAATGAAAGCTATTATTTTTAAATGATCACTTATCTAGTTGAAATTAAAGTCATCTTAGTATTTTTATATATTAAAAATAAATTGCCCTTGTGGTTGCCGGGTTAGAATAGTGCCACTCCATCTCTTCCCGTGGATGTCGTAAGAGGCGACTAAGGGAATGAGGGCTTCTAGTACTGTTAGGCGATGGGCTTGCAACCTGTCACTAATACATTGGTAAACATCTTAGCCTGTTTATGCAAAATGTGGTTACACAATTACCAACAACTCTTTTTGCAGTTGTTGGTATTTCTGAAGCTCTGCCTACCCCACTCTGGGAATGAAGGCGTGATGGCGTGAAGGCTTGTATGTCAATAAATTAAGATTTGTCATTCATTATATGACATTAACAAAACATTGAAATTGGAATAGTTCTATTAACTTTTATAACAAAAATATTATTTAGTCCAACAAAAATGTAAACTGAAAAGTAATTTAATTTCCTGCGCTTCGTGGTGTGATAAACATAAATTATAATTTGATCAGCCTGTATAAACCCCTCTTCAGAGAAAAACTTGACAATTGGATCTGTGTAAGAAGCTCACCCTCGGAGCAGATAGGTCTCTTTTTCGTCACCACCCTGGCAATTCATCTTATGTGACACATACCTGGCGTTTATTTTAATTTGGTACCTATATACAGTTGACTTTTTGACGTCAACAGTATGATAAAAGTACGACATAGAATCAAGATGGGCTAATCTGTAAAATTATTTGACCCTAATAAAATTTAACTGAGTAGAAATACATACATTTCAAATACCTACATTATTAAAAAAAAATAGTACATTTTCGTAAAAAGCGAACACTTTTGATCATTTATTAAATATAATTCTACTGCTTATCCACATACTTGGTGAACTTTATATCCACCATGTATGTGCAAAGAGAAAAAAACAATTCTGTTACGTGACAATAAAAATTCAACTAAAGTAAGAACATAATTCCTGTTATCCACTGGCGTTTATTGATATTGATGCTACCCATACATCTTCCCGCTCCCGGACCGTATCAATCATCCATCCTTCACACTTAATACCTTTTGGAGCTAAAAAGAACAACTCGTCCGTGTACATACAGGATGAATTTCCGGGTCGGTTAAAACGAAAAGACGTCAATTTATTTTGTGATACTAAAACAGTTCTGTTTCCAAGTAGTAATTTAAGGTGAACCACGCGGTAGGCCAAGGAAAAGGTGGATGGACTGTGTGAGAGACGATATGAAGAGGAAGGAAGTAAGTGACGAGATCACGAGTGACAGGGAGGTATGGAAGAAAAAGATATGCTGCGCCCACCCCAAGTAAATGGGTTAAGGTCAAGAAAATTATGAATTTGAGGTGAACCACTTTAATTAATGGATATTATACAGTAAATATATATTTAAGGAGGAATAAATATGTAAATAAGTATGATCACTAGACCTTCATTTTGCAGAAGTTTTAGTTTGCCCTACGTTTCGCTGGTACTCACGCGTATCTTCTTCAAAACTATTTCAGAATAAATAGATAAGGCAAAATGGAAAGTTATCAAATTCCACCCAAAACAACGTACTTAATTATTTAACAAGCCGGAGATAATCGGTTCGATTTCTGTGGCTCTCATTATTATATAAGGTTATCAGATACTCGCTATTTTTTTTAAATGTTAAATAGAAGGCACATGAACACTCAGGCCACCTGATGGTAAGTGGAATCTGAGACCCATATACACATTTAAATTCTCAAGACTATAATCCTAAGTCCTCAAATGCGTTGCCAACGCTGAGGACTAAGATGGAATGCCTCTATGCTAGTAATTTCACTGGTTGTCTTATCCCCACACCGGAACACAATAATGCGAACACTGTTGCTTGGCGGGTGGTTATTGGATAAGATGGTGGTAGCGATCCTGACGTACCCTGCACGGGTTACCACCACTTAATTACATTACGCTTAATTACAACGGGAGAATGTTAAAACCACTAGCCACTTTGTTCGGCCGAATTAGGCTCATGGCCGAGAAAGAACGATTCTAAATTAAAAATTTACACAATAAAAAACTTGACATCTTATTTAGTCGAAAATTTCGTTTTCTAGCCTTTTCAGCCAAAATCGGACGAATTTATAATGTTTGACAAATTTCGACATGGTTTGATTATGCAAAACATCTGTGGCAGTGTGCTGCTAAACACAAATAATACATTTGGTACTGAGTTCTACAATGATGAAAAAAACATATTACTCAAGTTTCTTTGTGAATTATTGATGTGTCTGCCAAATATATAATACATAGTGAGATGCTTCACAATTTAAAACTCACCCTATGTTAAAGGGGCTATTATGTAAATCGTATCACGTCGGGACCTCATAAGATATGGTTTCCCAGCCCGAGATTCAATACGTTCCATGCCCAGTTGCTCGATTCCCGTATATTTTGAACTCACTGTGGAGTTTGTGGATCTGAATTTGTTAACTGGTTGATCCCGTATTAGAAAGGTCTACGCTCTTGTAAATATCGCTTATGGAAATCGTTTGATACGAACCTTATTTTCACTGGACTGCAGCGCTACCCTCTAAGGCCAACAGGCAGTATCTCAAATTCAATAGCCGAAGCAAATTCAATCCTATCTCGTTAGTATTAAGGTTGCATTTGCTACAAGAATTTAGCCTGAGATACTGCCATTTGTCTTAGCAGGGCAGAGAGAGGGCAAAGCTATTTTTAAAGCTTTCACTCGAACCAACATTTTCTGGGTTCTATGAAAAACACTTTGTTTATACATTCACAAATGTTGATTTGTCGGTTATACAAACAACATAAACCTTGCGACTTGGATAGATGCCTTTATATCATTTTTTAAATAAAAACGCTGCATATTGAGCCACCGAGAGTGTGGCCTATAATTTCCGAAAATATTTGTTTCTTCGTGGTAATTATTTAGTTCCCATATTTTCCCAGTGGCAATAATTATTCGCAATGTTTTATTTTCCATGGGCATTTTTTTATAAAATATTGTTTACGCATTTCCCATATTTTCTCTTGTTTTTAATTCAAACGGTGAAAATAGCCAGAAGCTTTTTTTAGGAAAATATTAGCAATACATCATTTAGCCAGTGTCGACGGGGCTCCGCTACCGCGGGGCTTCTATTTCTGGGCGGTTTGGCACTCTGGGCCTGCTGTAAAACTAATATAACCTTAACTTACCTACGATTATATAACCTAACTCCTCTATCTGCAATAATCATAATCAACACTATTAAAATATGGAATGAAAAAAAACAGAAAAATAAAATAAACTATTAAAAATAGGTGACGGAAAAAATGCCACTGGGAAAATATGGGAACGGAATAATTGCCACGACGAAAAAAATATTTTCGGAAATTATAGGCCACACTTGAGATCCGCTGGTTTGCCTTATCCAAGCCATTAAAAGTGGTTAATTGAACCTTTTTTTCGGTTCTAGAATTAGTTTAACTGCAATCTCAAATATATTCAATCAGAACGTCATGTCTTTTATATTGATAGCATCCTGTATTAACTAAAGTCCTCAAATTAAAGGAAACTCCCAAGAACTTCTGAACTCATCTTAAGACGGCGATATTATCCGTCAAAGCGGAGCTTATCTCTGTTATCAATGATCTTATTTGACAGAATCCCATTTTTATACAATTGCCTGTGCGGCAGGAATATTGCGGCTTTCCTAGTATTCCGATGAACGGTCTGATTGGAATATCTTTGAGTAAATATGACGTAGATTTGCGTTGAAGAATAATTTAGAGGGTAAGTAAAAATTAACCTATATATATTAATGTTAAACCATTATTTTTATAGCCATGAAAGGCCAACGAGCAGAGTGACCACTAGGTCACGCGCTTCCTCTCGTCAATTAATAAAAGGATAGAAATTATGTTCTCCTTGCTCAAAATGCCGAAACAAATTATACTTACAGAAGTGAAAGAGTTATTAGCTCAGTAAAAAGTTTTTAGCAACCTTATTCAAGCGACCTTTTTGTCGGCGAGCGTGTATAATCTTAAACCGATAATTTATAACTTGTACGGGTACTTGAAAACAGCTTTAGGGTTCCGAAAGTCAAAAGAAAAGTTTGAACCTTGATTGCCTGTCAGTTCTTGTTTATTTGATCAATATCATAAATTTGATATTGTTTAAAATAAAATCTTGTAAATTGTTTTTAAGAAACGTATTTAATGATATTTTAATACCTTATTGTTTTATTAGCATTTTAACTGCTTTTAAAGTAACTATCATAAACTAAATAAATGTCAAGGGACAGTCTCATACAAACTGACCTAGTTCCAAACTAAAATATAAAATAGTGTCGGCTCTTGACTACAAATACATATACTAAGGTATATATAATTATTTAGCTGCTATAGACCTTCATACCGAAGTAAACCACAAAAACAATATTTTTAAGTAAACTTCCCTCTAGCGCGCAAAAGCAACTCGAACTTGACCATATCTCAATCTTGAAAACTATTCAAATAAACGCCATAGAGTAAAAACTCGCGTTTAATATAAAACTTTTGTACTAAAGAAAAGACTAACTTTTCACCCACTTCGTTCCTAGGTCAACCTAGTTCGCTTAACCAATTCCACAGGCAACGTCGTCTTATTTCACAAATAGTACTCGTTTCACGAAAGAATAGTTTGCGGTTATGTGACAGTTTTGGGGATCTTAAAACGAACGAAATACAGGAGAAATAAATTACTAAGGATGAATTAAAAGTTGCATCAGAAAAGACTCGACCTTCTTTTATTTACGCATTTAGACAAATGACATAACATAATTTGGTCGCTGATTTCATTAATAAAAAGTCCCCCAATGTTTACTACCTGTTTTTTAGAAAGTGAGTATAAATAACCAACCTCGCCTGCTTATTTTTTAACAAGATCCAGATGGAACAAAATTAGCCAAGTCATTTAAATTATGCGCCTAAAGATCTGATTTTACAAATTTAATTTTAAAGTCCTTAATAACTAAAAGATAACGTCGTCTACCTTATCTGTCGTAACACAATTTATCTTTATTAGCCTTTCTTTACATTACACTGATCTCAAACATCTAAAATATCCCTCAAGTGATTTGTCCTTACCATAGTGGCTGAAAGTCCTGGATAAATATTTATCGCTTAAATTCCAGCGACTCTACAAACTTTAAAAGCGCAAACAAACGACACATCTCAGTTGCACGCAACGCCATTTCGATCTTATGCCTTTGAAATAGACCGCTCAAACATCGTACGTCACTGGCAACGCATGCATTTCCGAGGTGCTATTCCCTAACAGTATTTCAGTTCAAACATTTGACCCCTGAATACGTAGCAATAATTTCTAAGTGTGAAGCTCATCTTTTTAGTGTTTACTTACATTATAGTGCGGTAAATTAAATAAGGTTAAATATTTACTAAATGTATTCAAATTTACTCGTATACTAAAGACGTACAGGTGGTCCTGATAATTGCAAATATTTACGCGATGAGTGGAAATATTTATTTAAAGTCTTGAATGCTTCTATGTACCTACTTATCTATATAAGGTTTACCATTGTACAAGCCTATTAGGAAATCTGTAAGAGATTGTCCTTTGATTTTTATTTGATTTATATATTTTTGTCTTGCGTTAGAAAATAACACCAAAGCTTCGAATAGAGTTAGGCAATAGCGAAACGCCGTCTTTGCAAATGCGGCGCAGATGTCAGTGAATGGAAGCGATGTGATTCGATTACCATTTTTCATAGAACTATTAGGTGGGACATTTCAAACTGTTCTACTTATTACAAATTGTTAACTTAAGTGAAAACCAATCTTGGTACACTGCTAAACACTTTTTTCTTCATTTTGTCATGATTTTTTTAGCCAGGGTCACTCCACGTTAAACATTGCCTTTTTATAATATTATGTGGTTAATACACTTTAAAATGCGTCACTTAAGTCGACCTTTAAAATTGACAAACGCATATTATCGAGGGCGTTTTCCAAAAAGAGTACCTATGTTAAGGATTTAGTTAGGAATTAACAACGGTAATTGTTCCATTACGTCACGAAAATTAGTCATAATTATATTTATATACTGCCCTCATAAGCCAACAGGCGGTATTTCAAATTAAATAAGCATAGCAGATTCAAACCTGACCTGTTAGTGACATGTACGAACTTGCTATAGGGGTTTTGTCTGAGATGCTACTATTTCTCTTAAAGCAGTAATAGTTAATTTTCGTCACGTAATGGAAAAGTTACCGTTGTTAATTTTAATCCTTAACTATAGGTTATTTTTTTTGGAAAACGCCCCATGAAACACTTTCACACTAAGCGATATCGCACGCGGCAAGCACTTCGACTTCAGTGCGACATCCGCACTACGACCGCACTGCTAATATTTGTATGGTCTCTAGTCATGCGACTAAGCTAACTGCGACTGCTGCGCTGCTCAGCCGTGCTAACAGATCACGTGATTTGAAAACGCTCTTAGTGACATTGTAGTTTTAGTATGTAGACAACCTTAGAGTCCACAAATAATTTGCTGACTGTACATAGCAACCTTCAGTCACGTTATTTTTTGCATTAAACTTTTAATAAATCTTTGGCATACATATTCTTTTGTACAATTTGTATGAAATAAGGTTGCTTTATGTCTTACAAGTCTAACAAAAAGGTTTTAAAAAACCAAATGCTTATTTTGATATTCGAGACTCTGCGAGAATTATGTAAATATTTTGCTATATTGTTTAATACTTACGTCATTTTGGCATTTATTTTTTATCTAACATTATCCAATGACACGCAGTGCTGTGACAAATCTAACGACACCTCGTTTGTCAAAATCATGCCATAGGTTTAGCCTCTACGAGAGAACAAAGAACCATATATATATACAGGTTAAAAACCTTACCCGCTTACATCGGCAGTCAGGTAATAAAGTTCATCTAAATATACAGCTTAATTTTTCACAGACTCTCTTAATAAACCTACTTACGGCAAAATAAACTTTCAGTGCACTTTGAAACTGCACTCATGCAAGCCACGATTTACCGTAGCTTATATTAAAGGCGTTGCATGCACTTATACATCCATGTTACCGCAATATGCGGTTGCGGGAAATTCAAAATGAGCTGCAAGTGACAGCGGGAGGTTCCGCAAAAATGGCTACAAAAGTGTGGAATGTACGAGAATGTACGAACAATGAGACGCTTTTGGAGAACACGAGCGAAGCGGCATCTTGCTTTAGTTGATTGTAATTATAGTTTAAAGTGAAACATGTTTATACGGCTGTTTGATAAGTATTTGCGGCTAAGTAGATTAAAATTAAACATTGATAATATTTACTGTTTTTTTTTGTAGTTATTTCCGCAACACGTGGCAGAGGCATGGGGTTGACTGTGCCATTTTTTTTTTACTTTTTTTTACTTCTTATTTAATCCTCAATATAAATAATATTTTATTTCATGTTTATATACATTAATAATAGCAATGACTAGTATTTATTTTCTAAATATTATTATGAGGTACACCGGTAGCCGTCAATATTTCCAAGTTATTTATTTCCTCCCACGCGAACATGTAGTTACTTTACAAAATATCTAAACCGGCATCCTCGAGTAGCCAGCATCTCTATTAGCTGTTTTCTTCGCAGCATTTTAAAAGGAAATTTGAACATTTTCACCTTGTATTTCCAAAGCCTCAAGGAAAACATAAATTTAAGTTTGTTCACGAGATAAGGGACCCGCCGTAAGACACAATAAGACCTTTTAAACCGTTTTCCGTTCGCTACGGACAAAAAGGATTTTGCTCGTATACTTTAGAAATCTTATTGCACATTATTGACTGGTGAGTGAAATACACTTTTGCAAGGGGTGCGAGAAATTCTTAACAATTGTGGAGTTTTGAGCAATTATTTGGGACATTTTGAATTTTGGTACTGGTTTCGGAATGAATAATATTTTGTCTGTGTTTACTTATTTGGTTCATTGATTAAAAAAATAAAAACTTGAAATATGAATTTGATTTTTTAAAAGAGCAATACAATACAAATACTCTTTATTGAACACCAAAAATTTAAAAAATAAAACCGAACACTGAACAGTACATTTAAATCATAGGTATACAACAGGCGGTCTTACCGCTAAATAGTGATCTCTTCCAGACAACCGTGTAATAGAAATAACTGAGGACACAAATTCATGGCAGGCGGTGTAAACTAATTCGTAAGCAATGTGGATTAACTTCATTAACTTGTCGCATGCATCCAGCAAGAACAATGTTCGAGTAAACAATAATTTAATGGTATAGTCGGCATTATAAGGAGCAGCACACTTTTATACCTTGTCACTTTAACGCCTTGAACAGATTAGTGCAGCTGCAGCTGTTTAAAATAAATATGATGTTTGTTATGCGATTACAGAGTTAACACCATAAATGGGTCATACACACTCTTAAAAACAAAAGTTGTCTCTCCTGTGGTCAATAGTTAAATAGCTTGTGTGCATATAAGTTATGTTTTAATGTGATAAGTCTAAAGCAGTCCTGACGGCGTTTTTGCGGGAATGGGCTCAGCCAGAAAATTAGGCATTAAAAACTTCAACTTTCGGTGTGTCCGCAGGAAAGACGGTAACCTAAATCTGTGTATGATCCATATATGGTTATAATTAGTAATGGTATGTAATTGGTTATAACTATTATAATAATACAATACAACACGAAAATAATAATAGAAAGACGGTACATTTTTACCTTAAGAATAGCTTAAGCCTTTAATACAATACAAATATTATTTATTGAACACCAAAAAAAAAACAGAACACGGAACAGTACATTTAAATCATAGGTATACAACAGGCGATCTTACCGTTAAATAGCGACAGTCTTGTATAGAGAAATAGCTAAGGACACAAATTCATGGCAGGCGGTGTTTAAAACTAATTAGTTTCGAACTCAAACTAAACAGTGGCCTTTCAATTGTGCCATAACTTCCTATGTAATACTAATGTCGCCTAAATTTTCCGCCATTTTTTAACACAAGATGTCAACACGATTTTACGTCGTCACGAAATTAAGGTATCTAAACGTATGTATGTATCGTGACGAAATGGAAAAGTTATATTTTTTACTTTAATCCTTAACGATGTACACTTTTTTTGAAAATACGCCCATTACCTTCATTATTTTAACGCCCTTTTTCACAGTACAGAGTTGACTACATCTAGATTGTTTCTAAAAACAAACTCTTTTTACCATGTCGGGCCCCAGAGACCCTTCGTCACGTAGGCCCAGCCCTACGTGCCACAACGCGTCCTCAATGTGCCTACTCAGCTTACTAAAATGTACGAAACCTTCACGGTAGCATTTTAAGGAGGGGACATAATGTAGAGGTGGATAATTTAGGCCTTGTCGTGTACTGTTTATTAAAGGTTTGCGAGAATGTGCGATAGTTTTTTTCACGCATTCTTTGTCTTTGTTTGAAACAAGCAATGTGGAAGTTGCAGAACGTTCTCAACAATGTGGAAACCTCTAAAGAATCCTGAGATTATAATCTAAAATATTAGAGATTCCAATCATTGGCTTTTGACTATAGTTTTTACATACATACATACATAAAATCACGCCTTCATTCCCAGAGTGGGGTAGGCAGAGCTACAGAAATACCAACAACCCCAAAAAGACTTGTATGAATTCCGTAACGACATTTTGCACAATCAGGCCAAGAAGTTTACTAGTGTATTAGTGACAGGTTGCAAGCCCATCGCCTAACAGTACTACAAGCCTTTATTCCTTTAGTCGCCTCTTACGACATCCACTGGAAGACATGGAGTGGCACTATTCTAACCCGGCAACCACACGGACGACACGGACTATAGTTATTAGTTACCAATAATCCTTACTAATATTATAAACGCGAAAGTTTGTATGTATGAATGTATATCACTCTTTCGAGCTGCAACGGCTGGATGTATTTAGATGAAATTTGGAGTGGAGATAGCTTATACCCTGAATTAACATTATAGGCTAGGCTTTTTATCCCGGAAAATTAAAAAGTTCCCGAGGGAACACCGATAGTCGTAATCTACGTGGACAAAGTCAGAAGCTAGTTTATCATACAAAAGTTTGTCAAATTCAATATCGCGTAGTCTTCGACGATAACGTTAATTTAATTTGACAGGACTGTCAGAGCAAATAACTATCATTATGAATCTAAACACTTGTTTGTCATTAATATTACTAGGGAGCCCGTTATTTCCCATAGTTTTTGGTCACATAATGTCACTGTTGTCATAATTATTGACTGAAACATTTTTTTACATGGCTGAAACCTTTAGCTTTTTAAATTTCTTTAATATCTTACGTGTAAACAAGGTTAGATTAGTTTAAGTTTGATTTATAAAGATCCTGAATAAGTAAGAGCTTCAAAAATTCGTTATAACTTGCAATAATTATAACTTAGAACACATTATGACTAAAAATAATTATAGCAGTCAATATCCCTTCTTAATACGGTATTACAAAAAACTTCATATCATAGTAATATTATATATGAAAATTTACTATGTCTGTGTGTTACGTTTTCACGGCTAAACTGCTAAACCGATTTCTATGGAATTTGGTATGGATAACGCTTGAACTTAAACGGACATAGGGTACATCTGTCCTCATAAGCCAATTGGCAGTATCTCAAATTCGATAGCAAAAGCAAATTCAATGCTATCGCCTTAGTAATAAGGTTGCATTTGCTACAGGAGTTTTATCTGAGATACACGAAGCCTAACATTCTATCCGATAAACTACTTCTACTTAAATGAAGTTAGGAGAACCAACTAGTCTATAAATAAATGTAACATTTTTTTTAAACAATAAATAGACCATGACATGTCAATAAAGATTTGTACACGTTTATTTACTCACATATTGTACATTAGGAAAATCAGCTTAAATAGATACTCTGTGTTAAGCTTTTTTCCATTTGCAAGTGATACTAAGCCATCAATTCAGAATGACTTTCACTAAAATGTATTTTTGGTTCGTAAAAGGACTATTTGCAGTGTAGATACTTAGCAGAAAATACTTTTAAAATGAGAACCTTTTTCTTACGCTCTCGAAAGTGCTATGAAAGAGAGGAATAACTGTATACGCGAAATAATTGTCATGTAATTTTTTTATAAGACATGAAGTTTTAAAAGTCATAATTCAGAACTCTTGCAAAAATACTATATACAAAATCGATGACAGGAATGACGTCACAGCTTGTTCCATGTTTAAAATATACGTTCTTTAAAAAGAAATTTGCATTTATTTCGTAAATATAACGTAAATAAAATAATGACGCCGAATGAAACAATCTAAACATTAAAAGAAGTTATTAAAATTTTAACAAGTTTTGATTTTAATTTTAACTTTGTCAAAACTTAGAGTATTGCGTTTTACATGCTTTCTTTTTACATTTTCTCCTGAATCGTATCAATGAAACTCAATTCTGCTTTTCATGCATGTTCTCTATTGTGGCTAGATAAGGGAAAATTTGAAAAAGCTCATTGACGTCATGAAAGACCGAAGAGACTCAAGTTTAACTATTCAGCGAGGAAATGTTGCCTGAATAGTTAGGACAATGCCGCAGGGGCCATTTTGAGATTTAGCTTTTTAGTTTAAGCTTAGTTTTAATTTTAGTTTTAGTTTTGTAAGTTTTTTGGATACTGTCTTACCTAAATGACCTACTTACTAACTAAGACAACTTAAAACACACTTACAAATGTTACGGACTACTTTAGTACCAGACGTAAGAACTTAGTTTTTTACATGGTTTTCCCTTATTATTTAATACTCTCAAGTTAAACACTTAAGTACTCATTTCTTAATCGCGATTTCATTTAATATAATGATTAAAACGTCATTTACATTCTCATATTTCTTATTAATACTTCTTTGTTTCCATCCATTTCATAAATTGAGTCTCAACAATGTTTGCTTGTTGTAAGCACCGGAATATTTTCTCCAACGAAAACGATAACAATCTCGAGACTACAAATGCATAACCCATCCTGAGAAGCATTTTAATGGTTGTCTTACCCCCCACACTGGAACAGAACAAGTCAGTGGTACTCGTTACATTTAAAGTACTGACATACATACATAACATCACGCCTTTATTCCCAGAGAACCAAATATTTGCGTTCAGCAGTCAACCTACACCTTAATTACTTACACACTTTTTTGGACTAGATAAAAATACCTCTAAATTATTTCTAGTGACATAAATTATGTAAGTGCCTAATTACTTTTACCACTCGAAATATAGTTAAACAAACTTATCGGACGACGTGTCGAACATTGTCTTTGGGGATTAAAGGTCAAGTTCTGAGGACCTTATCCAATAAAGTTCTTGTGAATACTTCATCGAGACAACGAAGTTACATGTCTCTTAGACTTAGTGGTTAATATGCTCTTCGGCAAAGGACATTGAGCAAAAATACACGAAACTTGGTATCCGCCCCAATGGACAACCAACAGCATAACAAAAAATTTGAAGTTAGACAAACAACGTATATCCAATTACAGTTTCTCACATTTATAATAAGCCTAACATAAAACGAATATACAGTAAGAGAGAAAAACAATTATTTTACAACAACTTAAAGGCCTATAAGCTAAAGTACGCTGTAACTATGCCAACCACCTCATGAACCCACGCCTGAGATGTATCTTAATTAAGATTATTCATAATATTAAATTAATGTATTATTAATTACAACACGACACGGCGGCCTAGTTGGGCCTCCGAAGCCAGCGGTCCTGGGTTCAAATCCCGGTAAGGGCAGATATTTGTGTGATGAGCGCGAATATTTGTTCCTGAGTCTTGGATGTTTTCTATGTATTTAAGTATTTATTTCTCTATATAAGTATGTTTATCGTTGTCTAGTACCCATAGTACAAGCCTGGAGCTTAGTTTGGGACTAGGTCGATTTGTGTGAGATTGTCCCCTGATATTTATTTATTTATAATTGAATTAATACTACTTGCAAATATGCCAAAGTCCTTCACACACTATTCAAACTCCGACTACTTTTTCAACAATGAGTTGAAGCTCGGGTAACTGAAATAGGACGAAAATATCGTACGCTAATCGGGAATATTAAAAGACACTGCCCAATGTAACAAATGTTGTTGAACAGCAAAAATTACCAGGGCGTTTATCTCTATTTGCTGTTCCTATTGGTATGACGTATTCAACACCACCATGATTGTTATTAAGTGGGTATCAAAATACCCAGCGTCCTTTCTTTGCATACTTAAGCGGCTACCACGGCCTTGACGCTTGTATTTCTGTAATTTTCCTTAATATCTTTCAAACGGAACACAATATGAAAAAATGACCAGTAGTTTTTATAGAGAATAACTTACTGGACTTTTGTATAAAACTGCAAATTGGAATCTTTTTGATTCTACTTGAAAAATACATACACTTAAAATTTTGAAAAATTTCCTAAATATTCCAGTAAGATTATTATTGTCTAATTTCAAATAAATTAAGACTTTAACATGCATATTAACATGTAGACTAGAATTTTATTAGACCTAAGACTGATAATATTGTACGCCTCTGTGAGGTAGGATATGGAGAACTGTTAATATTTATAAGATCCTCTGTAGAACCCATTACCATACAATAAATATTTTGATTTAAAAAAAAAAGAAAAGATTACTGGACATTTTATTTATATTGTCGTCAAGAGCACCCATGGTTGCCCCTTACAGGGTCATTTGCTTTTGCCAGTGTGTGAAATGAAGCCCTCACAAAAATAATTAAATCAATATTGATACGCAACTAAGAATTTTCGTGACATTCCATTTTTTAAAATCGAGAAGATAAACGATCTCAGGCTACATGATAGTAAGTAAGATCTAAGACCCATTGAAATTGCATTCTTAAATCTACAATCACCAGACGTTGCCGACCCTGAGTGCTATCGTGGAATGCCGAATAAAGTTATTTTACCGGTTGTCTTATCTTACAATGGTACATAATGCAAACAGTGCTGCTTGGCGGTAAGTTTTAATTTCAGTTACCTACTAATACACACAAATTGGTTTACAAGATTATAATTATATTCCGAAATAAACAAAAGACAATCTACCAAGCGAATAATCCCACTCAGATAAACTTCCACAGACAACGAGAGAGTGTATTATCTGTCAAACGCAATAGGGATGCGTTATGAAATTAGTGATGTTCCCAATCCATATTTTTCCCGTCCAATACTACAGACCATTTTAGTGATGATAGCGCCCTGTGCAGGGTCCATCCGGATTGCTACCACCATCACATCCATTAATGTACCGCCAAGCATCAGTGTTCGCATTATTGTGTACCGGTGGTGTGGGGATAAGACAACTAATGAAATTACTAGCATAGAGGCATTTCATCTTAGTCCTCAGGGTTGGCAACGCATTTGAGGTGTTACGATTGCAGTCTTGAGAATTCAAATGTGTATGGGTCTCAGATTCCACTTACTATCAGATGGCCTGAGTGCTTGTGTGCCTTTCCGTTACCACAAAAAAGACTCTCCCTTATCACGCCATTTGCAGACATTTCGTCTCCCGGTCAACGTCATTCCTTAACTCAACAAAACTGATCACGTGAATAAAATTTTGATCCATTTGTATGATGATATACATTTACTCACTAATAGTACGCGTAAGGACAAAGCAATTATCATCATCTTCAGGTTAGAACTCGAGTGAATTTTAAATTCTTCGTTGTACAAGTACCACAAAGACTTGTACAACGAAGAATTTAAAATTCACTAGTTTGTCTCGATGAAGTATTCACAAGAACTTTATTGGATAAGGTCCTCAGAACTTGACCTTTAATCCCCAAAGACAATGTTCGACACGTCGTCCGATAAGTTTGTTTAACTATATTTCGAGTGGTAAAAGTAATTAGGCACTTACATAATTTATGTCACTAGAAAAAATTTAGAGGTATTTTTATCTAGTCCAAAAAAGTGTGTAAGTAATTAAGGTGTAGGTTGACTGCTGAACGCAAATATTTGGATCTCTGGGAATAAAGGCGTGATGTTATGTATGTATGTCAGTACTTTAAATGTAACGAGTACAACTGACTTGTTCTGTTCCAGTGTGGGGGGTAAGACAACCATTAAAATGCTTCTCAGGATGGGTTATGCATTTGTAGTCTCGAGATTGTCATCGTAAGATTACAACCTACAGATTGCAAATATCTATGGGTCAACTAACAATGAGGTGCCTTGTGTGCTCGATTGCCTTCTCAATGACAAAAAACTAGATATAAAAAAAAAACCTAACTACAATAAAATATCAACTGAAAAGCGAAAAACCAGCTGTAAGATCTATATAAAATTGTAAGAGCAGTGTACTTATAAAACTTGAAAACTTAATTATAAAACAATCTTTTGGGATTGTACCTCTGATATACGATGGAATACACACACACACACACACACACACACACACACACACACACACACACACACACACACACACACGCCGTAATTAAGAAAATATGCATACATACATACATAACATCACGCCTTCATTCCCAGAGTGGGGTAGGCAGAGCTGCAGAAATACCAACAATTCTAAAAAGACTTGTTGATAATTCTGTAACCACATTTTGCCCAATCAGGCCAACAAGTTTACCAGTGTATTAGTGACAGGTTGCAAGCCCATCGCCTAACAATACTACAAGCCCTTATTCCCTTAGTCGCCTCTTACGACATCCACGGGAAGACATGGAGTGGCATTATTCTAACCCGGCAACCACACGGGCACGGGCAAGAAAATATGAGTAAGTAATAATCATTTTGTTTATTTGTTTCATCCAAAAGTGACGTATCTCTATAAGAAAACCCAATGTGTACAACGCACTGCTAGGTCCCGAGATACAAGCTCAGCCTAGTTCGGGTTCTGACGGATATTGCAATGTAATTAGATAACCATGTGTGCTTTTTCAAATAAATTTATTCTTATTCTTATATTTTGCCACTTTTCTTTAAACAAAAATATTTTCAAAAGTGTAAATAGCTATATTGCACTTCTTCTAAATTGAAAGCAACATTAAATTACAAAACGCAAGCACATTTCGCAACATCCTGTACCGTTTCAAATTTTTCCGCGACACATATTTCTCGCCTTAGTTGTTCCCTAAGGAAACGAGTGAAAATATTACTCCATAGAGATAGACCATGTCTGAAATACGAACATCGCCGGGCTATGTAACATTTTACTTGCATTTCATCGCAAGAGTAGCTGGATCGATAACCTAGTTTAAATACCGATACATCAGCAGCTAAGAGCTCGTTGCTTTAAAATTATTTAGTTCACCGTTTATAAACACAGTTCCACAGTCGATTTTAAGTTACGATGATGTGTAAATATTAAAGGGTTTGCGTTAAATAGTGAAATTTGTTAGTGTTGTAATTTTTTGGGAGAGCGGCCATTCGCTTATTATGATAGGACTATAAAAAAAAACACTATTAAAAAAATTAGCCATAGCAGCCAAATTATTTTCATTTAACTAACCGAAACTTCTCTAACACCTAGGAAACACGACAGTGTTCAGCAGTTTTAATACCTAGGTCTTTTAACGCATACCTAAACCTTAACAGGACCAAAAGAAAATTAGAAGTAATGGCGATCTAATAAAGCTCAACTGAATAAGGCAAGAACAATCTAAGTTCTCGTTTAAACGCATGGTCCGCAAGCACTTTCTTGATAACCTTAACAAATAGTTTCTGCATTGTGTTCAAATGGTGGGTATGTATATACATATATTTATATATATTACCTTGTGTTATTAAAAGTATTTGTTTTCGTATTTATTATTAGTGTAATTGTTACTACAATTTTATTTTGGTTGTATCCTTCTCAGCACCAACCTTCTTTTGTTTTTTTTGGCCCATTGGTTGACTGGTAGAGAATGCCTTAAGGCATTAAGTCCGCCATTTGTACCTACTTTGTGTATTGTGCAATAAAGTTTAAATAAATAAATAAAGTGATATTATATCACTATCTAAACTGCATTGCCAAATGCAACATCGTATTATAACCCGTATCGCGTACATCCATGCTATTTCTGGATGCCCAGAAACCCTATGATACGGAACGCGATTCACTAATATTATACATTGCGAGCGCTTTATCCAAATATCTTGATAAATATTGATCGTTTTGCGATTGCCATATATGTATACAGAATTCTAACTGACCAGACATCACTGGTTATAATGAGTTCAATTTCGATTATACGCTATCTGTAATTAACCATTAAAACACCAGATTTAGTACGAATTTCACCAAACGTCAAAAAAGTGTACATCGATAACAAGAAAAATTAAGAAACTTTGACTTTTCCATTTCGTCACGAACTTTAATATATCTACATGTACGAGTAATTTTCGTGGTGAAATGGAAAAGCTAAAGTTTCTTAATTTTTGTCCTTAACCATGTACACTTTTTTTAAAACCACCCGTTATTCATTTAACATCATTTGGTGAAATTGGTTCTAAGTACCAATTTTATCATACGTATTGACAACTATTAACGCCTCTAATCGTCTGTTAAATAATTAATCGTATGATTAAATTGGTACTAAGCACCAATTTCACCAATTATGATGTTAAGTGGTTAACATCGTATGGTGATATTGGTACCAAATCTTCTTTACCTGTTAAGGATAAGAATTATTATTAAAATATTTAACATTCAAAACCGGGCAAGAGCGTATTGGACCATCCTCAGTGAGGGTTTCGACGCCGGTACTACGATGCGGTTTTTAAATAGCTATCCAACAAAATATATCTTACGATGTTGTATTGTAAATAAATAATAATTAACCTCTTCTTATTTCATCACTGATCTTAGTGCGCAGTATAAAATTTCAGTTTGTAACTTTGATAGTTACAGATTAAAACTGGACATACAGACAGACAGACGGACAAATAGATGGAAATGGCGAATTTATAAGGGTTTCTAGTTTGACTTCGGAACCCTAAAAGGTACAAAATCAAAATTACTTTACATACGCAAATACAAACTAAAATGTTAGAATCTTTTTACTTCACTAAACAATACGTACTCGTAACGTCTTTTAACCGGTTATTTTCTATAACGACGTAACCAATATTCTCACCTTCTGAATTTCTATTACCGTTTTTGACTTCACCTTTAGCTATGAAACACTATAGCGGACCTGTTTAATATTAAGCAACAAAGATGGATAGGTGCACTTAAGAACGAAGGTCCCAAGCGACTGCCCTGCGGAACCATCTCGTTGCACACTGGGAACTTTTCCCTATTTACTTACAAAGAACACCAGTTTGTCGCCACTTTGTCCACTGCTCTGGTTCTCATTGTAGAAAAACTTTTTGATAAGAATGCCGGAATGCTTTCACGGATTGTTTCAGTCTGAGAAAGGTTTTATCAGGCTTTTTACGATTGGCTAAGAAGTTTTCTGCTGTCTTTGAGAAAATCTTATCGGGTTAGTGTTGTTCATGGTACAGTCAATTGTTCTGTTTAATTAAATTTAAGAAATATTTACAAGTAATTATAAATAAAGACGTTGATAAAACGCCATTATTACCTATACCAAAATCAGGAAGGATGACACTCTTTTTAATAAATTTGAGTAAATTTAGAAATAGAACTAAATAAGTTTCGTGCTACCTTTCTTCTAATTCAAAGATGGTTTAAATAAACTTTTTTTTTCGTTTATCATTTAACCTCTTTTTTTTCCAATACTTAAAAGGAATTGGAATCTTATTTTAAGAAGAACCCTACTTCCTCCAAGATTCCAAATCAGGGACTCAATACAAACAATCAAAACTTAAGTACTTTAACTTCCTACATGCGAATGGGAACAGTTCTTTTGTTCGAAGAGTTCCGTTAAAACGTATCAGCTCGATAATGGCTTTCCTCAATAAAGTACTCAATGGGGCTGGACCTGTTATATCTACATACATAACATCACGCCTTCATTCCCAGAGTGGGGTAGGCAGAGCTACAGAAACACCAACAACTATAAAACTACTTATTTATAATTCTGTAACCACATTTTGCACAATCAGGCCAAGAAATTTACTAGTGTATTAATTAATGACAGGTTGCAAGCTCATCGCCTAACAGTACTACAAGTCCTTATTCCTTTAGTCGCCTCTTACGACATCCACTGGAAGACATGGAGTGGCACTATTCTAACCGGGCGACCACATATCTTATTTTATATGCTTATTACGTAAAAATATATTAAGTATTTAAGGGGCTATTTTAAATTAGCCCCAATGTGGACGTAAAATGTTTATTTGACGTAATGGGCAGTGTAAAAAAGTTTTATTTTCTGTAAGTAGTTTAAAAAATGGATTACTCAAATAAAATAAAACGTAAATTGTTGTTGTTCATTTGTTGCCAATTTTTGTAAACTTTAAGTAACGGTAAAACACTTTTTGTATGTTTTTTTTAATTGTAACATCTAAATTTTTTAGGATAGAATATTCAATTGTATTTAATTTCACTCTACTTCAAATCGGCACGTGTAGCTACCTGGTGATATCACTAAAATTTTGCATTTTATTTGTACTTAATTACGTTCATAATAATATTGGTTATAACATTATTTTGCTTAAAGGCTGATTTTCTAAAAAAATGTACAAGATGACCTACTTTTGCCTGAAACGGCATTCGGAAATTTGATTTGAACTTTTCTCGCGGTCTTTGATGAGGCAAAGTAAAAGTTTCTTGGTATTGTCTTGATGGCGCTGAGAAGTAAAATCATTTACATTTTTTTACTCACAAAGGGAAACAATGTAAAGGTTTATTGCTTACGTAAATAAAATATCAAAATAAAGAGAAAGATTTGATCAGTAACTAAAATCCCATCAAAAACATAAATGTAAAATGGAAGCCAAGTTCAATATTAAGAATATCCGATGCGCGGTTGTCGACTTCGCCGACAAAAAAATTGAGATCTAGATGGGTGCCAAGTTCCGTAGATAATCCTGATATTATATGTATTTATTAAGAATATACAACATTCAAAAATAAATTAAAAACACATTTTCCTATTTTTTCTGCTACAGCAATGTTTGCTATTTAAAAAGTATAACTTCTTAGAACACCAATTATTTACACAAAGCAGATAACTTAGGATAAACTGCAGCTCAAAATTTGACTCGGCTAGTTTTTACCAGCAAGCCAATTGTTTGGAAGAGTATGATATGACCACACAATATAAATACAGTAACTTGCGTACCCTATAACTTATTGATTAGCCAAATGCAAGATACCTTGTACGTGAAAACTAGCCAAGTCCAATTTTGAGCTGCAGTTTATCCTAAGTTATCTGCTTTGTGTAAATAATTGGTGTTCTAAGAAGTTATACTTTTTAAATAGCAAACATTGCTGTAGCAGAAAAAATAGGAAAATGTGTTTTTAATTTATTTTTGAATGTTGTATATTCTTAATAAATACATATAATATCAGGATTATCTACGGAACTTGGCACCCATCTAGATCTCAATTTTTTTGTCGGCGAAGTCGACAACCGCGCATCGGATATTCTTAATATTGAACTTGGCTTCCATTTTACATTTATGTTTTTGATGGGATATCATTATTTTTTGTCAAATAACGCGCGCGCGCGTTGTACGCGTTTAATTTTTAAAGAAATGCGATAAATATTAAATAAATAAATTACCATTTTAGGTGGGTACCTAAATGATATGAATTAAATCTTACATCCTCTTCCTCCGTTTGCGCACTGGTCTTTTTTCGCTGTCATTTTAAATACACACTAAAGACCCGAGAGCAAATATTCGTATTCATCATAAAAATATCTGCCATCTGCCCCGTAGGCTTACTGTCTAACTCTGCTCGCTATCGCCATCGGATTGAAATAACAGTTGTTGTATGAATGTGATAGGTACTTAGCTATGATTCCGATGCCAACTGTCAGCCCATACAAAGACTGTCATTTCAAACCGACTGGGCTACCACGGCTTTTTTTAATAATAAAAACGACCGATTTGACTTTAAATACCAGATCTAGATCAACATTCATCATCATTCTACTTCACCAAATGGAGCTTTTCAGGAGTGATCTATAAGTGTACCTAAAATATTTGAAGAGTTCCCTCGATTTCTCCCGGACTCCATCATCAGATTTGGACCTGATGATGATGAAACCACTCCGGAAGTATACCCTTTCAAACAAAAGAATAATTTTCCAAATCGGTTAGTAAATAACGGAGTTCTGAAGTAACAAGCATAAATAATAATAATAATAATAAAACTTAAAAATCAATGTTTTCAGACTCTTTTATTTGTATACACACAAATACCCACTTGGATGCCAGGTTTCACCTTTCTAGGTCACCTGGAAGTGGGTTAGGTTTTTGATTACTAGTCAGTCAGTGAGTCAGTCAGTGGAATAAATGCCCATTTTCGGACGTTAATATCTCAATAACCGCTTAACCTATATTTATGAAATTTGGGGTTCTAGTTGATCTAAAAGGTCTTATTACACATATCAAATGTCAAGTTTCTATGTTAAATGGATTTGGAGTTATTGAGGGGTCAAAAGTGGCTCCAAACGGTTCGTGTAAATAACACACGGCTGCTGCTCGCCAGTTCCTTTTGGCGTGAACTTGGCTGGACACGCTGCCGCGTGTCTAGATAAATGCTGTGCCCTTGCAGGGCGTCACATGTATACATTACAATTCCATCAACCTATGTAATGTGATATGCAATAAATGATATGATTTGATTTGATTTGATTTAAAAAGCTTGCTAAATATTAAGATAGTGATTCATACAAGAAAAATGTCGGTATACTTTCTTGAAAATTGATTTAAATGTTAAAATCAAAGAACCGGCTAAGTGCGAGTCGGACTTACGCATGAAGGTACCATTTTCTAAACAACATTAGGCACTATATTATAACCTTTTTTTAGTTTCACCTGTCCCGGTGTCTGTCTGTAACCAAATCTTGCTAAAACGGCAAAAAAATCACGTTTGTTCAATCATCTTAATATTCTGTGAATATTTCAAGTATCTACCTGTTGCTGTTGTTAATATCAAGCAAAAAAAATCACGTTAGTTGTATGGGATTTCCACTTAAATATTTATTTTATGCTGTTTGTATCCATGTCTTCCCGTGGATGTCGTACGAGGCGACTAAGGGAATAAAGGGCTCGTAGTACTATTAGGCGATGGGCTTGCAACTTGTTACTAATACACTAGTAAACATGCCTCATTGTGCAAAATGTGGTAACAGAATTATAAGCAAGTCTATAGAGTTGTTTAGTATTTCTGCCTACCCCACTCTGGGAAAAAGGCGTTAAAATTTCAACTGTCCAGCTATCACGGTTCATGAGATACAGACTGGTGACAGACAGACATACAGACAGACGGACAGTGAAGTTTTATTAATACGGTCCCATTATTACCCTTTGGGTACGGAACCTGAAAATGAGTGAATTTGCTCAACGCGGAAATTCAGGTTTTGTGAACGTATATAATTACAGAAATTTTAAAAAAAAATATATAATAAAATAATAACGACATGTTTACCTCCCTCTCCTTTCAAGCCAACCTCAAAGTCACGGCGTAACGTGTTATTTAACATTGTCATGTTACTTCATTCATTATCAGAACACGTTAATTGTGTTACGAAATTGTTGAGCTAATATGTAACATGTAGCCAAAATACACGTTTGATTACGTAGCTTATTTTGTCATTCAGATTAAGTCGGTAATTAACTGACACGAGCCTTTGATCTCTCACAAAGGGATTTTACTTTATTATGAAACATTTTCTTGGAAGAAAGACGTCCTGTAACTTAATGAATGGCTTTCGTTGTTTTACTGTGAGGTAAAAAAAAACATTTACATCTTATTGTGATTTAGTTGATTCTTAAAATAGAAGTACCTACTCGTACAGTCACGTCACAAGGCAATGTTGAGCCACTTGCCGCTGTTCGTATTTTAGCCGTGTAATGCAAATCAGGTTAAGTCGGTTATAATACATGTTTATACAGTATATAATTTACCTGGGTATATGAAGAGTAGCAAGTGGCTTAGCATTCCCGTATTGTGATTTGTGATAATTTTTGTGATCTAGTAGAGTGCACAAATTTCATGTTTATTAAATTTAATCTGTTTTAATCCCAAATAACTGAACATAATTTTTTTCATTACCCTGATAATTGATGGTTTCAAGCACTAACCGCGGTTCATATTAGCCCTGTATAATTAAATTTACTCAATATGATCAACACATTTTGAGTGGTGGTAGGACCCTGTGCAGGATCCGTCCGAATCGCTACCACCATCTTATCCATTAACCTACCGTCAAGCAACAGTGTTCGCATTGATGTGTTCCATTGTGGGGATAAGACAACCGTTGAAATTACTAGCATAAAGGCATTCCATCTTAGTCCTCAGGGTTAGCAACGCATTTGAGGTCTTAGGATTGTAGTCTTAAGAATTCATATGTCTATGGGTCTCAGATTCTACTTACCGTCAGGTGGCCTGAGTGCTCGTGTGTCTTCTGCTTATCATAAAAAAATACGATAGCTCTTATTAATTTGACAGTAATGGCGGTCGAGTTAAAAACGATACGATAACAGTAGGTGTACAAACTAATAAGCTTCTGTTCGTCAGTCTACTTAGTACACATAGACAACTTATTCTGTATTTATACTTCTGTCAACCAGACAACGCCACAAACACCAACAAGTGAAATAAAAGCTCTTAAGTACAAGTGATTATATTCTAAACATAACATCCTCATAAACACAATAACAGCAAAAGGTGAGATTTCCTTATGAGATCTTTGGACCCCAGTCATTAATTATATTTAATAAGGCTTCTCGTTAGATCGACCCAATAAGGTAATAGAGACAGTTTCAGCAGAACCTTCTTAATATATGGAGATTACGCTAAAGGAATAGTTCAACTTGAAGGGTCAAGTTCGTAGCTGTGGTGTTTATAATTTGTGATCAGAACGGCGGGCAAAACTTTAACAAAACTTACATTAAAGTACATGAAAATATTAATTTGCTTATACCAAATCCGAGGCTCGGATATAAAGTTGAATTGAACACTAATCTGCAACTAATATTCTTACTTTCATTGGTTGTAAGTTCTCCTTTTTGTCAGCTTTACAAGTTTTGTTAAAGTTTTGCTCCGGCCGATCACTAGTTTTAACTTACTCGCGATCAACTTCAACAATCAAGAATCGATTGATATCGAAATAAATATGTCGTTTCATCATCACGCATCTGTGGTGCTAGACAAGTTGCATTCGACAATCGTTAGCGATTATGTTTCGATTGATAAATGTATGGAATTGACGCAAGCCACCGAGATAGTAACGTGACACTTACGTCAATTCCATATATTTTTCAATCGAAACATAATCGCTAACGATTGTCGAATGCAACACTTGTCTAGCACCACTGTCTCTTTTCGATTAAAATAAGTTACCAATTACTATAGCTTGGGTTTTCATTGATCTATGACTGCAAAATAAAGGTAATGTATTTGATATGTTTATGTATGGTGCTTTGTTTCCTTAAACGCCTGAACGGATGGCCTAATTAAGACAAACGAGGCGTAGTTGGATGAGGCTTAGCGTTTCCTGTGTTACAGGGTACCTTAAAATATGGCGGTTTCAAAAAATACATGTTATATTTTGTAAAAGCAGCTAAATCAAATGAATATGCAGTTCGTTGGCTTAGAGTGCAAACCTGCTAAATCCATTTCTGAAAATTAACAGAGTTGCACTTTATTTTATCAATTGAGAATAGAACCTGCAAAATCCTAAAACAGAATTTAATTTTCATTTTTCTTTCGACAGAGTTTTTAAAACTTGTTTTTTTGTATTTGTTCATTTATACATAGTAAAGCTTGTAAAAATTCCTAACGTGTTAAAAATTAACACAGCTTTTTCACGCTGCATGATTACGTCGCGCAATACACTGCGCTCTCCCGAGGGAACATATGAGTAATTAACGGAATTACATACATTTATTATTAGTATTAAACCAAATCAACCGTACGCGCCGCGTTCGCTCAAGGGTATCATTCTATTACGTGCTCGTTCGACCACGCATTTATCAAGCATTACTTGACTATGAAAACATAGGATGAAACGCGTGGTCAAAGTAGTCATCAAGTTATGTTTTACTCAATATAAAACAGCATTTAGAAAAAATAATGCGTTGTGTTGTAAGTTAGTTCAAATTTTTGTGGTGGTAAGTTGTATGTCGGCAAAACATGATATTCTTAAAATAGAATATTTCCAAATAGTGGAATTATATTATAAAATCGTAGGTAGGTTTAGTGGGTCACTTATGTTAGTTATGCAGCAGGCCTGGCGGGAAAAACCACCCAGAAATAGGAGTTTAGCGGCAGCGGCAGCGGCGCTCCGTCGACACTGGCTCATAATGATGTTTTGAGAAAAAATATTTTTACGAATATCATGTTTAGCAAACATCGTGTTTTGGGAATATCAAGTTTTGCGAATACCATGTTTTGCAAATGTCATGCATGTTGTTCAAACATTATATGAACGTTCCTAATGCATGGTAGGCCAATACCATTTTATCCATTAATCTACCGCCAAGCAGCAGTATTCACAATTACGTTCTGGTGTGTGGATAAGACAACTGGTGAAATTACTAGCATAGAGACATTCCATCTTGATCTTTATTCCGTCCGTAATGAAGTTATTTATCTGAAACTGACCAATTTACGGACCGAAAAGTATCTTATCGTCGATGAAACTGCAATAACACGTAACTACCACTACTACTTTTTTTTAGTGGTGGTAGGACCCTGTGCAGGGTCCGTCCGGATCGCTACCACCATCTTATCCATTAACCACCCGCCAAGCAACAGTGTTCGCATTATTGTGTTCCGGCGTGGGGATAAGACAACCGGTGAAATTACTAGCATAGAGGCATTCCATCTTAGTCCTCAGGGTTGGCAACGCATTTGAGGTCTTAAGATTATAGTCTTGAGAATTCAAATGTGTATGGGTCGCAGATTCCACTTACCATCAGGTGGCCTGAGTGCTCGTGTGCCTTCTCCTTAACATAAAAAAAAAAAAAAAAAAAAAAAAAAACTAACAAATTGAGTAAGTTGCAAAATATTCTTTAACAAGTAAGTCGGTAAGGAACATTTTGCAACTTATTGTTAGTAACGAAATATTGCACTTTCACCGACACTTTGTCTTTCTCCCGGTACTATTTATCTATCAAATTTTACGACATCCGTCGAGGCATTAAGCGTGAAACAAACAAATGAACACACTTTTACATTGAATACTACGAGTATTATATCAATAAGTACAAGGACACCTATTGTATATTTGTATTAACTATAAGAAAATCGGAGGAAAACGATCACACAGGGATAATTTGCGATAGAATTACATTAAAGGAAATTGTTGTTTACCTTCCCGAAGCCCAAAATAGCCAGTAGGTTTACCTACCTCGGTGTTCATCGGCGTATAGTTCATTACGTGTTTCTGTCCCTTTATCGTTTTACCTAATCATTCCTTAGGTACCGTATGCTTTTTTTATGGAAAAAAGGAATTAGGCGAGCAAGTGGTCACGTGGGGCCAATGGCATAAAGTACAAGTTAATAAGTGGTATCCATGGATTTTTTTTAATAGTTTAAGCTTTATTATGCAAAAGACTTTTGGTGGTAAGTGATCACCATGACCCATAAACACCCGCAGTACCAGAGTAATCGTAAGTGCTCTGCCGGCCTTTGAGAAAAGAGTGGGTTGGTTTTTGAAGGCTCTTGAGTTGTACTGGGTTAGAAATACAGATGTGTGTGGTAAAACACAAATCTTCAATGTTGTTAACCGACTTCAAAAAAAGGAGGTTGTTCTCAATAAATCGGGTTTATTTTTATATTACCCAATTATTTGAAGACCGCTGGACCGATACTAAATATTTATTTTTGTTTGAATGAGTATGCTTTCTAAATAGTTGGTCTCATTTTCAGCACGTCAATTTAGGAATACATATAACGGTTTTAGATTTTAGTACTTTTAGTGACAAATCTAGCATTTGCATTCAAAAAGACCATTGATGGCTACCGGAACTCCTCAACGGTATCTATTTCAAGGGTGGCGATAAGATGTCTCGATTAAAATAGTAGGGCGACTATGACAAAGCACATTCAAATGGTTTAAAATAAGACTTTAACTTTAAAAAAAAAATGTTCTAATAGCAAGAAATAACTCCTTTTAAAATGATAGGTAAATAAGTTAGTCCAACTGAAGTCGGCGTCCCGCTATATTTTAACCAAAAGCTGAATTCGGATGGACTGACCTAAATTACATACAATATTTTACCTATCATTGTAAAAGAAGTTTTTTCTTCCTTTTTGAGGTCGGTTTTATAAGGTTTATTTTTATTTTAACCTCCCTTAGTGCCTACATTGTAAGTCAAACTCAGAAGTAGATGTAAATTTTAGTATTTTGTTACAGTACCGTATTAAAGATATGAGTAGTCCGAGTAAAGTATTACGCTTAATAATAATAGCTGTGACAAACTACTAAAATACTGTACACTAGTTCTGAATGCAAGCATACTTAAACAAGGTGGCATTCACAACAAAAATAAACCAATATTTCTAAAATAATGAGATTTTACCTCACTTCAAAAATGCCTACAAAAAATAATAATTTGATGTGTACTGCATTGGGAATCCATTTGAATCACCGACATTAACTTCATAGAACGCGTCTTTTGACCGGATTTCATTTCATCGATGGCAAGTTTTCTGCTTAACGCGCGTTAAATAGGTGAGGTTAGGTTAAACCTGTGACCACTAAAGAAATATATCTCTTGCAGGTGAAAATGCCTGTTAATGATAAAAATTTGGTAAAGTAAAACATACTATCATTCCAGAGAAAAATATCACAGTAATATAGGGAAATTTTTGATATATTTGGTGTACATGTCCATCTGTCTGTCTGTCTGTCTATCAGCCTGTCTGTCTGTCAGTCCGTCTGCCTGTCACAAGGCTACCATGAACCGTGATAGCCAGACTGTTAACATTTTCACAACAGAATAAAATAAAAATTAAGGGGGCTTCCATACAACAAACGTGTTTTTTTTGCCGTTTTTTGCTCGATATTAATAACGGCAACAGGTAGACGCTTGAAATATTCACAGAAGAGCTTTGGTAACTTTAAAAATAAATAATTAAATTAAAATAAATAAAGGGGCTCTCACATAACAAGATTTGGTTACAGACAGACACCCTAACTACAAATAGACACCGGGCCACGTGAAATTTAAGAAAAAGGTTATCGTATTGTTCCTAATGTTGTGCAGATAATGGAACCCTCCGTGCGCGAGTACGCTTGCACTTGGCCAGTTTTTCTTGTTTAATTTCCATCGCCTAATTTCTCAAGTACAATTTTCATAACTTTCATAAATTCGTTAGTTTCCTACCGTTAATTAGCTAATTTCCGAACAGCACCTAACTTAATATCAAGTTGACATCACGTCTTACTTAGCGCGCCGATGCATCTCAGCTAATATCTCAATACCTGGATTAAGCAAGGGGATAGGAAGTTACCGGGTAATTTCTATGGGACATGTCTCATCGTTACTTACCGGTACTTACTGAACTTGGTGTCAGCTGAATATAATACATAGCTTTCAGTGTGTTACGGTGCTTAGCGGAACGTTATGCTCGAGATGCATTCGAGGAAATAGGGTTTACCCTTGTTTCATAGACACTATCACTTCACAGAAGTTTCATTTCATAGAAAACACTTTTCTACTGAACCCGTGTTTGTTTTCTACTGAACACAAGTTAAGCAAAAAATTACTTTGTATGAAATATTAATTTTTTGAAGTGATAGTGTCTAGGAAACGGAGATCCCGATAAAATAGAGATAACAATTTAAGGAGAAATTGTGAATGCTATTTTTAATGTAAGTTGTTGGTAGGTAAACTCATACCAGACAGCAGACTTGAATACTGCTCTGTAATTTGGGACCCGTTGGAAGGGAAATATCAGTTTTTGTTAGATCGAGTCCAACTTTAATTCGCTACAAATCTCTATTAGAAGGAATTTGGATCCATTTCTGTACCCGTCTTCCTTTGTATCGGGTGTGGTCAGACTCGAAACTTTGATCTCTACTAAGATACACCTCTTGGTTCACTACTGCCTTCTATTAAGGAATACAGTTGATAACTTCCTTGTTTTAGAACAAATAAGGCTTGCTGCACCAGAGCGGCGCCGGCGCCGCCAGCTGTTCGCACCGGAGTCGCCCACGCAGCGTGCAGTTAACGCGCCTACAATTAGGGCACAGAAGGGGTCGATGTGTTTGCTGATAACTGGCAATTGTTACTATTTTAAAAAATGATTTTGTTCGCTGTTCGTTACGCTGCTTTGTTACAAAATAAGCCTGTTTCCAGAAAGTTTCCGAAACAGCTAAAAATAACGCAGAGAAATCCACCAATCTGATTTCTGTATTCTCCTAGCTTCGCACGGTGTAGCAATCATATTGGTGGATTTAGCCTTACCTAACTCTAGTGAAAACGCAGCCTAACAACCTGCAATGAATCAGGCTAAAGTCTGTATAAAGTTTTACGATTCGTTGTTCCTCTCAGCTAAGTGGGGCACGTGACCGGGTGCCGTAAATTACAACCTGAGAAAGGCTTTCAGTTGAGATCTAGCTTATCTTAGTTTCTAGGATTTGGAGGAAAAACTAGCTCGTGCGAGCACATTTTGTCCTGGGGAACTTTACTTGTTGGAGTGAAAAGTATGAATGGTAATGTTACAACTAAACGTTGTCTTAATCTTTTCATGTCTGAATGTTTTTAATTTTCAGGGTAGGAAGTATAGGTTTTGTCACAAAGGAGCAAAATTACTTATTTACGGTGAAAGCGTACATTAAATCCTTAGCGTAGTGTGGGATACACATACCTACTGCTTTTCACACCACCTATGAGGCAAACAAAAGATCTTAGTGATAAAACAAGTTTAATTATTTACACTTTCTCTGAAATTACCAAATGTAATAAGAAAAATTGTTGTACCTATTTTTAAACCGTACCGACCCTATGACGGTGATAGATGTCACTAACATACAATTAATAACCTTGAAACGCCAAATTCACCAAACGCAAAACAAAAATAAATTGTAGTCGATTATGTGCAAACCATTTTCATATTTCATTGCGTTTATTTTTATTCTTTATACCGGCAACAAAATGTCCTTGAACAGAAAAGTGCCACTTTGATCCCTCCTGGCAGGGAAGAAAAGTCCCCTTTCCGAATAGGTGATGTGAAAAGCTAATTAGAAGAGATGTAATTAATTTAATGACTGTATCTGGTATTTATTTATTTATTTATTTATTTAAGTAGGTACAATAACATAATGTAGGCAAAAACATGGTATAAGGACAATACAATCAACTTTTAAACTGCTTACACCACAATAATAATTGTGCACAACATTTGAGTAGGGAAATTAAAACTAAATTAATACAATTATTGCTTACCAAAGCTCTTAAACGTATAAACCGTTGAACACGGTTTTTTTATTGAAACTTATCTCTATTTTATAAGATGCCTGTTTTTAAAATCGTTAAGAGGTATAACGTAAATAAGTAGTCGCGTTATTCGGCGTTTTTTTGTCTATTCATAGTTATTCTCTATTGCTTCTTAGTACCCTACAAAAATATCCGCATATTTGCAATGTAATTGTATTAAAACTACAACAGAGATTTGCACGCTTTATTATCTTCATACAAAGTTGTCTCACTACGTAAATTTTGGCACTGAACATGTTTTCTTGGCAAAAATCCTTACCATGCACTAAAATTCTTGTTAGTCAGCACCATCCAATCAGCTAGTGCGTAGTATTTACTTAACAAATAAGAGCTCATATAAAGATTCCATCTTAACAGGCCACAATGCGGCCACGCCCATACAAGAATCAAAAAACCGGGCAAGAGCACGTCGGACCATGCTCAGTGTAGGGTTCCGAAGCGGTTAAGTACTACAAACATAAAAATCAACAAGTAATTACTTATTTTCTACTTAAAGTCAATTGGTGCCGTCTTAGATGATTTTAGTAGGTATGAACACTTTAATCGCCTGTATCTCAAGAACCAATGATGTCTACTCAAGCGTGATAGTTATCCTTTAAAGTTCGTTATAATTATGTTCTTTCATTTAGGATTTTTTTCAGATTTTTAATATTTGTAGTTTTGGCTGTAGTTTGGGGGGACACTTGAATCTAACAAAAATTATTAATTATATAAACGGATTAATTAATCGAAACTAAATCTCAAGAACCAATGATGTCTACTTTGTCGTGATAGTTTTTCTTTAAAATTCTTAACATGCCCTTTCCTTATATTTTTTAGTATTTGTAGTTTTGGCTGTAGGGGGAGGCTTCAAAGCTTAATATTTCAGAAACGGATTACTTAATCGAAAGGGTTTTGGCAAAACCGTAATGTTTTTGAAAGAGCTATTCAACGACACCCCACACTAGGGTAGGCGAGAAACAAAAATACTCCCCACATTACGTGTAGGGTGCGCGCTCGCCTCTATTGCAGAAATTAATTCCAATTATTGCTGTTTACTAAAAAATAACAAAATTTATCAAAAAATACTTTAGAATTTATAAGTATTCAACTTTGAAATAAAAAATCATGGTTATGAAAAAACAAGTTTTTAATCCTCGACCCGTTCGGGTTAAAGTATTAAACATATAAACATTCCTCTTGAGTCACTTTATCAATTGAAAAAAACTGCATGAAAATCTGTTGCATAGGGACAGACAGACAGTGGGAAGCGACGTTGTTTTTTTATTAAGTAGTGATAATGTTAGAGCTTGCCTTTAATTCTAGGTCAATTTATGTAAGATTGTCTTCCGTTTCACTGTATTTCTTTAATGCAGAAAACACATTTAAAGAGTTTAAGATGCATTGCAATACTTAATATAAATGTGTTACACGCTTTCATTAAAATAAAACACAGTTTTGCTCTGACATTATTAAAGTCAAGCCATCCGCTTTCGGTGCACGGGAATAATTTGATTCGACTTTATTGGTTAACGAATTTCCGCAAGCCACAAGCTCGACTTGTTTCCCCCAAATTGCCCCTGAATACACAGATCCATGTTATTCTATCATTATTAAACTAAAGCTTCGTTTGCACTGAGCGATTTGGTGGTAGAGTTGCTTGTAAGTTGTAATTTAGTACTGTTATGATGAGGTTAATTGTACCAATATTATAAATGCGAAAGTTTGTGTGTGTGACTCTTTAACGTTGCAACGGCTGGATGGCAATAGATAAAGTTTTGGAATGGAGATAGCTTATCTGGATTAATACTTCTCATCCCGGATAATTTAAATTTCCGACGGAAGGCTAGCGAAGTCGCGGGCACAAGCTAGTATTGTGCGATGTGCCGGTAGTAACTTACTCGTTACTGGTTTAACTGTTTGGTAAAATATCCAGTTAAATTCCTATGCCACTGGTAACATTATCAGAAGTTATAAGCGGTCAGGCAAGATTGTTGCTTTTCGTTTGCATTTATTTTTATGAATTTCTTAAATTGACGTATTGATTGTAATTGGAAATATGCACATACTCTTATTGCCCCGCTCATTATTGCATCAATTATCTCTTTTACTTATTACGCCTAAAGTCAAGTTATATAGGGTAGGTGACTTAGTTTTGTTCCGTACCAAATGCAAAGCGCATGTGTCAGACAACTATAGCGCTCAATTTCAGCCAGTATCGTCAAGGTGACGCACGGAGCGTTGTTCAAGCTTAATTATCTTGTACGATATGCTTTATTATATTTTAATTATATATGTAAAGTAAGAACTTATGTATATAATAGAAAACAAAACGCATTCTTAAATAATGATTATACAGCCCTGATATTTTTTTGTTAAATGTTTTGATTTTAAACCAATAGGCATATTACCAAGGTGTGTTTTGAATAGTGGTGCAAGTTGGAAAACAATATAACACACGCATTTCACAATCCATGCCACTTAATATATTAAATAACCATACTTAAAACACTTGCAAATGTCAATAACTTGCAAACTCACTTCGTCTATGTAAACGAGGCTCGCACTCTGGCAAAATAAACAGAAGTTTGACTTCAAAGACCAAGAAACTGAAATAATTGAAAGTTGTTTGCGTATTTCCTGCCACTTGACATTGTTTTGAGTTAAAACATGCGCACGCAAGTCTTGGAGCATGTAAAGGCACTTACAGTTTACGTAGACGGAGGGAGCTGAGTGTTAATTTAAAGGTTCTCACACATTGTTGCGACTAAAACCAGCTGTGACTCAAATAAAGGTATTCGAATGAGACGTGTATGTGCACACAATCAGAATATTCGCATTTGGATTAACATTCATAGTAGAACTTGAAAAAAACCCGCTTTCTGGAGATTTTTATTCACATTTTGAGTTATTTTAGCTTTATTTTACATAATTCTTAGAGATTAAAAAAACAACAATAATTGATTTGGAAAAAAAGGCTTTAGAAAACAGATATTATCCCGAAAAAATAATTCTATATGTATATCTCTATTTTATTAATAGCTGTAGGTTTTATTGGGTTCATTTTATGCTCTCCTTAATTTCGTACAATTACTTACTCGATGCACAACTTTTCAGTTTTCTCAAACTATCAAGGGTTAGCCATAAGAGACCCCTTAAAGGGATAAGTTCTTTTTTATTACATTAATAAAATTATTCTATGGTTTTTGTTTTATTTAATAAAATGCTAACATACATACATTTTACATGTTTAGGTATTCTTGAAAAACCGACCAAAGGTATTTTACAGCCTTTACGGTATTTAACAGTAAAAACTGATAAAAAAAAAGGGAATAAGGGCTTGTAGTACTGTTAGGCGATGGGTTTGCAACCTGTCACTAATTACACTGGTAAACGGGTCGTTCTAATAAAAGTGGCACAGACAGGTTAAAGGTTTTGTTTTTTTTTAAGTTTTGTTTCTTTACCTTTTTTTGCATAAAATGAGCTTCTTGGTGTTTCAATTGTAACATATTTTTAAAAGGGAACGAAATATTCATGAAAATATAAGAATTATGGCTTGTTGAAATATTGGAGATACAGGTGAAAGTAACATTAGACAGGTTAGTAGAGAAAAGTTATCAGGTTAAAGTTTCGGTGTACAGGTTAGGAAAGAAAAGGTTTCAGGTTAAAGTAACTTATATAAAAAATTAAAAGAAAATTATTATAAAATAATCAACGTATATTTTAGTATTATTTATAAAAATAATGAAATACCCAGAATTACCAAAGTAACAATCTCAGTTCCAAATAGTCTAAAATTTTGACTTTCATTCATTTACTTACTTACATAAATAAACGAAATTTGAAATTGTTACTTAACAAAGTCATTCATACAACGACAGACATTATTTTAATATAATCAGTTTTAAATCATAAGTCATAATTATATCTACCTATTAATGTTTCTAATGCTAATATTGATGATTATAAAAGCTCAAACCAAAAAATCAGTCTCAAACATGCTTATAACAGTTATAACATAATGAATACTAAGTCTAATTGACTTATTTAAGGTGACACGAATTTTGGACAGCCTTCCTATTTTATGAATAAAAATATATTTTTTCTAAATTGAACCATTATTGTTGTTCAAACAGGTATCTGCAAAAGTTACATCTGTTCAACTAGTTTTATTTACGTGTTTATACGTTAGAATGTCCTTTAAAAAGTTATTTTATTTATTTTATTTTATTTATTCAATAAACCCACAGCACAATATTGATAAAATATAGGTATGATACAGAAAGCTTATACATAGGCCAATTACGGGAATTTCTTATATAATAACTGATCAAGGAGAAATTTAGGAGGGGACATACATTTACATTATAGAAACAAGAGTGTGGCTAACTTCCCATGGTTCTGCGTTGTGCTTGTAAGTGTGTGTGTAGGTGTGTGTGTGTATGTGTGTGTGTGTGTGTGTGAGTAAATAATAAAATAAATAATAACTTATCTAAATAATTTTACTGGCAGTTAAAAAAATAAGGTAAACCTAATACAAACTCTTTTCTTAGTAAATTATTAAAATCTCTTTTAGGTAACAAAATAAACTTATTTCAACACTATTAAATATTTTAAACATAAAAAATATGGTATGGTACACTTACATATTAAAAGATATTATAATCAAAACTGTCACTGTCACTATCATTTAATATATTCCTTGTATGACTGCTCAGTGGAGATTCTGTTTGGTTTTCTGGATCTTCGGTTAAAATATTGTCCAGTATAGTACGTCTTAACTCTGAAGGCAATTCCATCTCACACGACGCAGAAAAAATACTTGACCTTTCGAGATTAGCGACTGCCACCAATTCGGTGTGAGTACTATGATTAGCAGCATTATCACTGTCGCTATCTGTCGTGAAACTTAGTCTGCGTCTAAGCGTAATGCTTTCTTGGAGTTTAACAAAATGAAACCCAAGATGCTTACCATGTTGGCAGTACGACGCATTTGTTAAACACGTATCTTCAGTGCAACAGACGATTTTGCATTATTCCATACTACTTGGTGAACTTGAAGAGTTCCCCTAAAGGACCGTAAGTTATTTGGAAAAAGCGAGTTTTTTTCTAGAATATGATCGTCTGTAATAATTTTTGTTAGTTTATCAATTAACATATTAGAAAAGGTTTCAAAGGTTTATCTGTACCCTGGTTAATAAATGTATCAGCGGTATGTTTTAAGACTGCTCCTACTCCGTCAGGAGCACCTTTCCCATGACCAGATTCTGAATAATTTCAGGTTACGCATCTTAGTTGAGGTAAAGTCCATTTGAAAGTTGACATCAGAAAAAACACTTTATAGTTTCTGTACTGGCTGGTTGAAGAGTCTGACAGTATGTGGAGATTTGTTATTTGAGGAGAATTAGTTTTTAAATACTCTAAGATTGGTTCAAAGTGGTTCAAAAGCATTAAATCGAGCAAAATAAAGCATACCGCTTTATTTTGCTCGATTTAATGCTTTTATATGATTGAAAAATACCTTCGCAAAGCGAGGAAGCTCCACTGTCATTTGAATGATTACGACCCGAGGAGTTATAATTCAGATTGCACATTGAAAGGCGGGATATTCTCTCTATTTATGGAGGAACAGGCAGGCTGCTGACCAGATGCTATTAAACTTTTTTCTTGTTGTCTTGATAGTTGCTTACGATACATATCACTCAATTTTTTAACTGACTGTAATTGACTTCTTAAAGATCCAATCTCTTTATCTTTTTTATACCTCAATTTACGAATCAACTGTCGAGCACATGATGATACGCTTACATTTGAACCGGGTGACGAAGCTGGTGAACTCATTGGACTACACGCTAGTGGTGTTCGCGGCATATTAGATTTTGAGCATCCAGGCTCACAGGTAGACATTTCAGGTTCATCTTGGTTAAGATTATCCATATTCTGCAGAGCTATTTCATCCATATCGCTGTCTGGAGGACTGTTACAATCAATAAAGCGTTGTATTGCTGTTTTTTTTCGTTGGTATGCCTTTTTGGATTCTTCTTTCCACTTTTTTTAAGTGCTCTTTGGTCTCTCGGGGTTAAATTATGTTATATTAACTATTTTTCCTTCCTGTTTTCTTCTCTGATATTTTTTTTGGTTTTTCTTACATACTCAGCGTAAAGTTCAGGATTCCTTTTTATTTTTTCGTATCTTTTCTTTTCATTCTCCCTTTTTTGTACTAACAGCTCCTCTCGAGACTTTTTTTGGCCCTAAAATATAACGAATGAATTAGACCAACCCTTCTATTCCACTAAGTTCAACTGGAAGTTCAATCAGTTGAACTCATGGGACAAAAATATTCCAACTTTGTAATTTTATTTTAAAAGTTTAACTTACTGGAGAAAATGTATCCTTATTGATGTTTAAACTGTCACAGCGATTAAAGTACTAAGGTACTAAAGTGTACAAATATTTATGAACTCGACTGCATTAAACCGGGATTTTATTGTTTACCCGTATCTATTTTTGAATGCTTACTTGTGATTAAAATATTAGAAAGTTGATTTAAAAGGATAAAGTTTTTCCGGTTAGTTCAACTTTTAAAATGAAATTACAAACTACACTACACAACACTACAAACTGATTGAACTTCCAGTTGAACTCAGTGGAACAGAGGAATTACAACAACACGGTGCAATCAGTTCCACTGGTGAAATTAACGCAAACAGATTAAGTAGGTACTATAAATTAGCAATACCCTACATTTATTTTGATAGAACATTGTTAATATTGCTTAATAAAGCGTCTGGAAAGTTTCCCTGGGAAATTTCACCATATTTTAAAAATAGAATCTATTAAAAATTTAATTCACTTTAGCTTGCCAATGGTCACATTAACCTGCACATATTTCTCTTTAACCTGCCAAGAGTCACATTAACCTGTGTTTTAGTTACAGGTTAAAGTTACACAGGATAAAGTGAAAAGTAGATTTAAAAGGAATTTACTCTAAAACCGTTGAAAATACGAAGGTCCCCTCTTAGTACCACAAGTAGATATACCAGATTACCACGTCCAAATGATTAGTAAATACCTTCCCATACCAATAAAATTAAATAATCAAGACAAGATAAAGTTAACATACCCGTTACAACCTCCAGATTACCGCCGTTGATGAATAATATCCACAAAAGTACCACAGATCGCCTCCAACCGTTCCGTACGGCAGTGAGCCAGACACTGGCCGAATATTTACCGAGGATTATGGTGTGCCTATTATTCTTCGTTTTTAAGTGAGATGCAATATCGCGAACACACAGGTTACAGTAAAAAAATCGGTGGACAAACTTCGTGTGCGAATATTGTTGTATAAAAAATATTTATTTAAGACCATATATTTATTAATTGAATGTCATGATATTCTTATTGTAAAATATATTATAAAATATATTTTATAAATAGTACACACATTTCAAAGACCAAAAAACTGGAAGCATGTCGCATTTGGACAAGACAGGTTACAGTAAAAAATGGTACATACATTTTTTTTTTGATGAATGTAATAAGGTTGAATAAATAAAATGGCTGGGCCTCGATATAAAAGGTCTGTGCTTATCTATCCACGTTTTAATTTTTTATGGAAATTGCAAATTTAACATACTTCGTATTCAAAAACTCATTGACAGGTTAACGTGCCACTTTTTTTAGAATTACCCAAACATCTTAGTGTGATTGTGCAAAATAGTAACAGAATTATCAACAAGTTTTTTAGAGTTGTTGGTAATTCTGTTTCTCTGCCTACCCCACTCTGGGAATGAAGGCGTGACTTTATGTATGTATGTAAGTAACTAATATCAATCATATTTGTAAACTACGAGTATATAATAAAATTACTACCTCTAATAATTTCGCCTTTCACTGTAGTTTAATAAATCCTACTTTTTACCTTAATACAATTCACTCGGTATCTTTAATATATGTATAGTTTCTCATTAATAAGCATTGATAGGGCTTCACCAATCTCTACGATTTAATTTGCGTTTTTATTGGTCTTTAACATATAAATCTGTTTGAGAAAATGTTAAAATGAATTGCGATTCCGAGAATAAATTTGCTGTTAGAGCAATTCGACTAAATGTTGAAAAATATATTAACAGTTTTTTAAAGATGATGAAGTAGCTGATTGTTTAAAATCATAGATAATGGAGTTTTTAACGTAGCGAAGCAAAACATTGTGTAGGTGGAATAATTTTATATAACACTTTAACTAATTGAGTACTTTTTTTTTATTATTATTGGGAAACAAACAGCGTACATAGATTCACATATCTTAAAAAATATTGGATAATACATTAAGCCAAAAAAGTTTCCACTTAAAGTTAAATACATTAACATTTGCTTAGGGGTGACAGAAGTGACACATTAAGAAAGCAAAAATAATGTAAAATTACAAAATCAAATTACAATCATATTAAAAATAAAGTTAACAAGTTTATTTCGGTTTCCATTGATTCTTGATTGCAGACATAAACTGATTTGTATTTAAGTTAAATAGGTCAATGTGTGAGTATTTCTTATTATAAGTTGCACACGCTCGTATTAAAGATTTATTTTTCATATACTTAGTGCGACAAGGAGGGATGGCGAATAAGTGATTAGAACGAGTTCTAAAATTTGGAATTGTGTAATTGTTATAGCCTTATGATTATCATAACAGCCGAAAGACAACCATTGCTCATTTGACATAGAATAAGGAGCCGTAAAGGGTGCAGCATAAGACTTAATTTTGACCATTCATTCGGTATGAGAATTCTTAGATTGTGTAACTAAGAGTGATATTTATAATTGTCTCTTAATGAAGACGGCCGCCAAGGTGAGCATTATTAAATTGGCCCTAAGACCCCAAGTCAAGAAAAAAATAAGACAAAATATTACTATTCACCTTTTTGCTTCAGCAAACGTAATATTAATAACGCTTCTCCAAAATTCTTAAGTACTAACTTTATCGCAGAACTTGAATGTTTAGTAGTTTGACATAATGCGTAAATGTTCCGGGTTATACATTTTCCTCGCGTCAGTACTCGTGTCACGTCGAGAACTGTGTAATACGGCTGTTTAACTTATTATATCAAATTTCTAAACATTCAAATTCCTTTATACTACATCACAAGTTACGGTAAAATACAACGGCTATGTCAAACATAAACCATCATACAGCCACTTTATAGAGCGGGGGTATAATATTTAATGCTTAGCTGCGAAGTGGCGCTATATTTAGCAACCGTTTGACGACCTACTTATGAACGTGTATGCCTTCGAAAATAGAAAAGTATGAAAAATATGAAATCCTTATACTGCTTTTTGTCTCGACGGCTATGCTCGTATAACTCGTTGTTTCTGCAGGCAAATGAGCAATGCAAGCAAAAGTGTTACGAGTTCTCGCTCTTTTGAGCTCCGTTTGCGCAGTAAAACACGCTTACGTACTGTTTGAGTTAGAGGTTATTTGTTTCAACATTTTCTAGAACGTGTGCTTGAATAAAATGTTTAAATACTTATTTACTTACTGTATTAGTCAAGTAAGTTGGTTGTTTGCTGCTGTTGGTGTTTTGTTTTAAAAGGGTTTTTAAACCGGATATACTTTATGTTTGTACAAATTTCTTTCCCGGTTTTTACATTAAAAATGACAGATGTAATTCAATGTCATGTCGGTCATTAGGAACGCATAAGTAACGGGATTGCTGCATTTTTTTTGACTTCTTTTGGCAAACTGACGCTACTAGGGTTCCGTAGCCAACAAGAACCCTTGTAGTTTCGCCATATCCGTCTGTCCGTCTGTCTCAGACTATATAACTCAGAGACTCTTGTTACTACAAAGATAAAAAAAGAAATTGCCATTCCTTCCAATTATTTTGGATGCCTTCCCACAAGCAAAGCTAAGGTATTTTTTCTTTTAAATTATAACATCGAGAGAATGATACCTTCATTGGATAGCTCTGTTATCATCCATTTTTAATTTTGGGGCCCTAGAGTATCATTTTCGCTTGAATTACGTGCGTTGTGTTAATGAAAGCACAAAATTAATATATTGTATCTGTTTGGCTCGTTGGTTGACTGGCAGAGAATGCTTTAAGGCATTAAGTCCGCCATTTGTACCTACTCGTGTTTTGCAATAAAGTCTAAATAAAAAACAAAATACAAATTCTCCAACATGCTCTTGCCAGGTTTTTTACCTATTTATATAAAAATCTATGAACAGATGTAACAAGTTCCTAATAATATTATTATTAGGAACTTGTTACATCTGTTCATAGATTTCCAAAAAAGAACGCTTTCAGCTGGTGGTACCTAATTTTAATTTTAACTCAGATTGATACATACATACATAAATAACGTCACGCCTTTATTCCCAGAGTGGGGTAGGCAGACTAGAGCTACAGAATACCAACAACTCTAAACTAGTTGATATTTCTGTAACCACACTTTGCACAATCAGACTGATACAGTATGTATTTTTCTACATTAATGCAACTTCCGCACCTTCCATTTACAACCAAGCAAGTTTTCGTTATAATCGCCAAACATCGTCGTCTGTGGTAATAAAATTATTACACAGTAAACATTTTGTGAATTAAATTTGAAGGAGTCCTCGCAGAGAGTAATAGCCGGCTCGGGGCAATAAAACGTTTCAACACAAAACCTCATTTCAGAACGCAACGAATTTTCGCCGTACCTGTAATTTTATACAACGGAACGGTTCTGGAGTGAAATCGGGCTCCTTTTTATTTATTATTGGTGTTAATTACGGCAGCAATAAAATATTGAAGAGGAACAATGATAGGGCACCTGCTACGACATGACAGTATCCTTAAAAAGGTCATCATAGAAGAAAAGGTAGAGGGAAAGAGAGACCAGGGTCACATTTTCTGAGAACATTTTTAGTATAATAATGTATTTTTTATACCATCAAAAAGAAGAAATTTCAATGACCAAAGAACACAACGACTTTTAAAAAAAAGCAGATATTTTGTCGTGTTTTTCGATTGAAAATTAGGGTGCTTTTTCGATATAAGTCAAAATAAGGAGAAAAATTAATATTTTAAACCGAAAAAATTACAGTGGTCAATTTCCACCAAATTTCGTAAAAACAAAACCTTTTTGTTGTAAAAGAAACAAATATAAAACCAAAATCTTGGTAAATATTTGAATTTTTTGCATACATACTGTAAAAATAGTAAATTAAAAAGTTGTAGATTATTTTATTACCTACAACTTTGCTATTTAACTTTTTTCCCTATGACTTGTACTTTTGCCGGAACTTCAGATAAAATGCTTTTTACCCTTATAACCACCCCCTTCCACTTCCCGACCTCAGATCACCTGTAAATTATTTCATCTTTAAATTTTGTTACATTTACTTCCTTTTCCAATGGATTTCATCCTACTAATATTTTATTTCACTTTACTTTTATGCAATAGTGCCACAAATCACAAACAAATACATTTTGATTTAAAACTTTAAGTAAATTGCGTTCCGAATTAAAATGCAACAATGACTCATTTGGATTTGTGGCACTATTGCATAAAAGCAGCGTTTTTAATATGATTGGTCAGTCCAACTGAAGTCCTGTCGGCGTCCCACAATATACACATTACAAACACAGTACGGATCTAGGTCTGAAATAAATAATTTAAATTTTATTATTTACGCCATTATCGCAATAAGTTTTAACGGTCATATTATTTTTAAACGGATTTTGGTGCGTTATTCAAAATCAGTAAGATATTTTTTCCCGTGCAGTTTTTATGCGTAATAAATTCTGGTTTATGTACGGATGTTAAGAAAAACATACATTAACCGAAGCGACGAGAGCGCAGGTCGCTAGTGAGTAATTAAAAAATAAATATAACAGGGGACAATCTCACACAAATTGACCTAGTCTCAAACTAAGCTCTAGGCTTGTACTATGGGTAGTAGACAACGATAAACATACTTATATAAAGAAAATACTTACTTGATAAATACATAGAAAACATACAATACTCAGGAACAAATATTCGCGCTCATCACACAAATATCTGCCCATACCGGGATCTGAACCCAGGACCGCTGCTGGCTTCAGAGGCATTGTAACTCCTACCTAGGCCAACGTGTCGTCTAACGAATATACGAGAATACGAGTATGTATATCACATATCACGTTCCTGAAAACAGCTCTAATGATTGTATTGTATTGATTTCCATCGAAAAGCCATGTTTTATTTATTTATTTATTTATTTTATTTATTTACCAAACATACCTTAATAACTAGTTAGGATATTAACAGAGTATTGACAGGAAGGAGGATTGTTATTAAACGATACTAAAAAAATACAGTTCGCTTTATCAGTCTTTCTAGGTTGAATTGTAAGCAGCATTGTTCTGAACTTTATCTTAAAATGATAATGTGTCAAAAAATATAATCATCAAAGTGGGTACAAACACTAGACGATTTTCTAACTCTTACATAAATATTAAAATCCTACAGCCACTAAACTCCAGAGGTATTTTTAATTTGGACAAAGTTAGACCCGCTTTTGTATGGAAAAGTTAATTCCAAATAAATTACCTTGAAATTACATAATTCAAAGTTTAATTTTCCAATTACCTTTTTGACTTACAGTTTAAGGTTTAAATAATTTGGATCTGGAATCTTATTAAGGCTTAATATTATGATCCATTTCTGTTTGAGTTTGAATTTAGTTTTAGAATTGTTTTAAGCCGTTTTTTTTTAAGTTCAGTTAGTTATTCTTTAAAAACGTGATGGCTAATATTATTATTAGAGAATACATTTCTAAACTAAGTATACTGTCGTTATAATTCTAAAGGACACATGTCCTAAAAATTCATTTTTCGGTATATAAGACATCAAAATGTAACATAATGATATCTTTTTTTCAGTTATTAAGAGATTTAACACATGTCCAAAAACATGTCATATCTTAAGCAACCCACCATTGACACGAACTGTGGCAGTCATGCCAATAGTCGGTTGCTTTGTTTGTTAAAACTAAGCAATTACTCCTAATCTTAATTTTAGTAAAGAGTTATGAACGTATATTCACTGCCAAGCGTTTTTTGGCTTAGCGACTGCAACGAATCCGTTCGGAATGAATAAGACTGCTTCAATACCGTAAAAAGATTTATTCCTGATTCGTCATAATATTCTGAATTGGTCAACTTCCAAACTCAACTTTTTTCTAACTGGTAATATTCCTAACTCGTCATATTTTGGATTCGTCATCTTCCAAACTCGTCATACCATGTACATTTGCCTGCATAAGTTTATTATAGAAATCCTCTGTGGTAAATGTTATGATAAGAACCTCTTTAGATAATTAATAGATAAGTGTTACTTGTCCATCATGAACTTAATGTCATTGTCACTTTATTATTTATATCGAGTCATACAATATCATTCTAATGAAATAAGAAATAGTGCAGGATTTTGTAGATAAAAAAATAAATGTTGTGGAGGGTCTATGTTAAGTTTTATTTTAATGATTTATTTTCTGCTTGGTTATTTCAATGAGAAGAAAATGTGTTTGCCTTTAATATTAAGTTTAGCCTTAATCTTATTTTTTATCTAGAAATAAAATTAACTACATAATATTTTTGGGGTTTAATTTTGTTCGTGGCAGCAGCTTACATATTTAATTGCTAGCCCATTTGGGTTAAAATATCTGTTCTATTTCGATATTATAATATAACAATTTGTTTCTGTTATTTGCCAATTCTTTTAGACTCTGCCTTAAGTAAATTATAGTCTAATAGCCGTAGTACAAAGTATAACTACTAAGTACAATCTATCCTAAAGTCCTAAGTAATACTTATTACTCCTGTAAGCACATGTTCGCGATTTAATTTGACTATACAATGACGAGTTTGGAAGATGACGAATCTGGAATATGACCTGTTAGAAAATTGTTGAGTTTGGAATATGACCAATTTGGAATATGACGAATCAGGAACAAATCCGTAAACAGACGTTAGTTGGACAAGCGACATATTCAAGTACTAATTTAGCTTAAAATACATAACATCACGCCTTCATTCCCAGAGTGGGGTAGCCAAAGCTACTTTGCACAATCAGGCGGGCATTTTTACAAGTCTATTATTGACAGGTTGCAAGCCCATCTCCTAACAGAACTACTACCCCTACTAGTAGCAGTCGTAGTTTATATACTCATATACTCATTTATTCATAATTTTTACAGAAAATTATATGTCAAATTATCATATTTACAATAATAATTAAAGAGTAAGTAAATTAAGGTACAATAATATGAATAGTCAAGTTATAATTTTCTATCCGTTACAATATTACAAGGTGATTACAATATATTAGTAGTTATTTGGTCGAAGAATTCAGTTAAGTATTTATTTCAATTCGTTTTTAAAAGAATTATCATGTTACCGTCTTGTGTTTTCCGGAGTGATTATTTCTTAAACCTCTGACAGTATCGGATCTTACTGGAAAAGAGTTAATGTTTGTTTTATTCCCTTAGTGACCTCTTACGACATCCGCGGGAAGACATGGAGTGGCAGTATTCTAAGCCGGCAACCACACGGAACCGGCAAACACACAAAACTAATGAGCTAAATAAATGATAATTATGACGATAATCAAGGTTTTTATAGGAATAATGAATCCTTAAGGGAAACAAAAACAAACAGATGAGTGGATAGGATTAATTTAAAGTGCAATGTTCTGGTAATATGTTAAATCAAAAAGATGCACATTTTTTTATATAAGTTTTAAATGAAAATTGAACTCTTTTATTATTTTTAGAAGTTTTCGCAATATTTACAAAAATCAGACAATTTGATTAATGTTTAAAGCATGCCGTGAATTGAATCCGTCAAGCGTCCATTTTATTTAGGACGTCAGTATAGCCTAGTAAAAAAATCTTGTTTCTATAATAACATTCCGAATACAATTATTATACATATCGGTGCATTTTAGAAAGACAGTTTATCTTTCCTGCATAGCACACATCGCATCTTTAGAATTATAGTGGCCTAATCCAAATACTTTGAATTTCGATTTAGGTATCTATAGTACTCAATTTATGAATCGAAATCGAAAGCTGAAAATGTTTGAATTAGATCACTATAATTCTAAAAGTGCGACATCTGCGTCGTTCATGATAAATATAAAAATATATACACCGGGTGTTTAATATGTATTACATTATAATATAACTGTTTACTACTCCATCAAGTTGTCTTTTTATCTATTTAAGACCTTTAATGGTACTTATAAAACTTAAAACATTTTTATTAGGTTTCTTGTCTGCTGCGTCAATGATTGTTCCTCTCCCGGTACAAATTTTAAACTAACTTCCCAATGAGCTAACACTTATTACTACAATGCAATAATATTACACATTTTTTTATTAAAACAATTTAAAACGTGGCCTTTTTTTACACGCTTGATTCTTCTTAGTCGGTGCACTCTTGACAGAGTGGTCGTGGTGAATCCCCGCGGTCACCATGTACAAATGAGTTTTTCTAACTTAAGTACATTACCCGATGATCTTACGGTGAAGGAAAAATATCGTGAGGAAACCTGCACATTCGAACAGCTGAGTATGTAAGAGGGTAATTGCATAAAAACTCCTTAAGGGGTAAAAGTGTATCCGAAAGGGGCCCGTCTTTAAGGTAAGATAAGATAAGGTCGTGTTTGACAATTGTAATGATGTCACAAAGAGAAGCGGCGCCATTTTTCTCGAGTTGTTTTTTTTTTATGTTAATGAGAAGGCACCCGAGCACTCAGGCCTCCTGATGGTAATTGGAATCTGAGACCCATAGACATTTGAATTCTCAAGACTATAATCCTAAGACCCCAAATGCGTTGCCAACCCTGAGGACTAAGATGGAATGCCTCTATGCTAGTAATTTCACCGGTTGTCTTATCCCCACACCGGAACACAACAATGCGAACACTGTTGCCACCCTAATGCACTAACGCACGGTGCAATTTGTTGCAGCTCTGATTTGTTCTGCCCATCTCAGAGGTGATCTTTCGCGTGACATACCAATACACGAAACTTAAACCAGCGTTTGGAACTATTTTGGCAATAAAGGTGTCATTCACTGTCAAAAGCAGTGATCCAACGTTGGTTCATTCACTTTTCCTAATTAGCATTTATCCCTGATTAGTCCGTCTGGGAATGCCGTCTTAGTCGTTATTAAACTTTGATCTTTAGTGTGATTGGCGTTGAATATCAAACGGATCGAAATTCATTGGATGCCGCGGATGCCAAACGAGTAGAATAACTAGATTTTTCACGTTTTCATCGGAGATATTGCAATACGTCGTTACGAACAAATTAGATAAGATGCGAAATACATTTAAACTCGTACGAATTAAGGTACATTTTGCAACTTATTGAATTTGTTTGTTACGCGGTATTACAGTATCACCGACGATTTCATATCTTTACGGATTTAGAAAAGGGTGTATGTTCTCGACGAGGCATTTGTGGTTGTCTGGACATGTTGAAGCTGATATTATAAATTAAAGTGGTTGAACCTTTGAATAGTTTCTAGATACTCGTAATTTGAATTGCTTAAAACTGCAGACTAGAGAACTGGCAATGTAAAGAGGTTTTATGATACTCAATGAAGACAGTACGCAATGCAACGCAATGTTGTATTTCACCAACCATACAAAAAACCGGTAAAGTGTGTGTTGGACTCGCGCAATTTGAGTTCCGTTCCGCCACATAGTAGGTATTAATGTATTTCAATTTGAATGGTAACTCTGTACTAAATAAAAATTGTAATATTTCAATAACAACTCATACTTGACCGGCTTTTAGTATTTTTTGTTTTTTTTAGAGATTTACACACATCGTTCTAAATTTGTCGCTTGTATGTCTTATTGTTTTTACAATCCAAAAAAATACATTGAAAAAATGATTTTTGGATATACCCCATTTTCAACTATTTTCTTTGTTAGAAAGTCTGCTGTGATAACACATTCTGAGAAAATAAATAAATCCCCTACGTCTGACGGTTCTGGGTCAAAAGACATAGCTCTTTGAAATCTGTTCTAGTGTTCCCAGTATTACCGTTTCATGCTGTTGTGCAAAAAGGTGCTACAAAGCATGTGACACACGGATGGACGGATCGACAGAGCTAACTCATCAATAAAGCTTGACTACTGTTCGGATTCGGCACAATAAGAAGCCTTTACAGTCTGTTTGTTCCATTGTATGTAATATATATACATTATACGACTCTAAAGTTGCAAGATTTCCACGTGAATTTTGCTATTGCACACAATACAAACCAAAGCAAATTATTGAACACCACAAAAGCAGAACACGGAACATCACATTCAATTACAGGTGAACAACTCTTTCAGACCTGCTTGGGCAGAGAAATATTTAGCTAAGGACACAAATACATGGCACGCAGAGTTAACTAATTGATTTCGATGTAAGTCAAACTAAATTACATGAAACACTAGAAAAAGAGAAGAAAGAAGTAATAAAAGTCTAATGTCATGTCAAATCAGCAAATGTTATTTAAAAACGTTATTTGCAAAATTTTAATATGAATTGAAAATTCCATTCTCGTAGTGCAATCATTTCCACGTATTGATAATTCTGCTACAAATCAGCCTGTATCATTTATAGATCAAAACCTATTCAAATATGTTTGGATCTCAATAAATTCCCTATAATAACGAGCAATAATTCACTTCGGCTATTCCACAATATTATCAGAATGGTCTCCAAATTCGTTGGGTCCCCGTAAATTTTATTCGAAATAACAATGGCCGGTTTATTCTAACGCCATCGAAAAGAAAACGTTTGCGATTTCCTCGCAATTTTCTTGAATAATTCAACAATTTGTTGTTTATATCACTTTTGGTTGAGGTAGATAGGACTTCGTTTACTAAAATAGCTCATTTACTTTGATTTTACGCAAGTAAAATAGAACCATCAAATCAGATCTATCAGATTTGCTATTACTAAATAAGGGCCAAATCAAAAGCACCCGAAACTGACGTACGACACGTGCATGAAGAGGTTGATGTGATGAATATAGCGGAAGCGATAGTTGTATGTTTAGATCGGTGCACCTGGTGTACCCTAGTCTCTGCCTACCCAATTGGAAGATTTATGTGTGTGTGTATGTACATAATATTACCATTCCATTGGGTGCCTGCCGTTTGACCAAAATGGTTTTGGTCAAATGTATCATTTACCAAATTTTTCATTTACCAAACCGATGTTGTATAAATTTTTCAGAATTACTTTTAGTACCATCGTGTAGAACCCTCTAGGTTAGGTTAGGTTAGCTTTTATAAAATCTTGAAATATTTTACGGTTACAGAAAACAGAGCGGTTTGGCAAATGAAAGTTTGGGAAATGAAACATTTGACTAAATGCTTTATGACGAAACGAAGGTAACCCCATTCCATTTTATTACTCAGCTCTTAAGATTTCATACTTGAGATAACAGTCTCAAGATTGCAAATGTCTAAAAGTAGATCCCACTTACTATTCAGAAGGTCTAGATTGACCTCTTTCTCACCTGATGGTAAATTACGATAAATTATAGGATGGAACTTGCTGGTTCAGAAGAAACCTATTCATCATGCCTTCATCGCGCCTTTAAAAAAGTTTTGGAAGTTCACAATACTTTAGTACTTACTTATTCTATAATTCACAGTTTATCCTCGCCCTTGACACCGATGCGGGGAACCGCGAACGTGCCACATAACCAACATAACGTTTACTAATTCCTCGCAATCACGCCAGCCCCGGCATTCGCAAGTAGCAACATGTCGTGAATTGTCAATATCTATTCTGAACAGACGGGTTTTGTAATAATATACCAAGGAATAGGTATTTATCTCATCGGGAGAATGATCTGGTCATTCAGAACAGACGGGATTTGTAATTACTCGTATAAACCAAGAAATACTTATCTCATCGGGAGAATGATCAGACTATTTTTTTAAGGATGCGTAACTGTCGCTATAACAACTTTAGATATATTATTGGCCGATAATAATATAGGCCGATATAATGCACTTTTGGTATACAATTCTTGGCTATTCTGATATGATCTAACTATCATCACATCAGGTATAATGAACTTGTAATAAAACAACTATTAATCTAACAGTAATATGTAATAACATATAATTATGTGATATAAATGTGTTCCATATAACGCTTAGTACTTATATCATACGTTCATTAGATTAGGTAAGCATTGTATCAAATATCTATTATACTTATTGAACATTAAACACCATCAAAATATCTACTCTGTTGTTATATCAAAAGTTTATTATGCCCCTTGTGATTATATTCTATGAAATTATATCAATTGTTGTTATATCTAGTTATTGAAAATATATCTAACGTTGTTATACCGATCTTTTCACACCCTTTTTTAACACCTGAGAAAACAGGTGTTTGTTGTAGCCCCTCTTAATTTTTTTTTTTTATTCATAACGTGAATATACACCTAAACATTATATGATTAAAAGTCTACCTGTTGTTGTTTTTAATATCGAGCAAAAAATCTGCGTGAGCCCAACTTGATCATTTTTCATATTTATTTTCAGTGACGACTTCTTATCTGTCTTTAGTCTTACAGTGAAAACTCCGAACTGTAGTCATGTAACCTGTTACAGAATTTGTCACACATGAGTTTCTTCTCTTGAGAAGCCTTGGTATTTTTTTCATAAGTAAAAATCTTATATCTTTATCTTTATCGTGGTTATGGTTATAACTTGGTCATAAAAATAAATGTCACGAATAAAAACCGCGAAAGTTGTCAGTGTACAAACCTATATATCGTAAACACAAGGTGATCTTATCCTTTTTAAAGATCCCTTTCACTATATTTGGTCACATCCTACTCAAAGGTTAATAAATAAGTCAGTACTAAACATTCAAAATTCACCCTGTTTACTTTATTTCCGTTTCTATGTGTAGGTTCTTTTTAAATAGAATTTCCGATACACAGCAAAACAAAGATCCAATTTATTTTGCGCATGCTTTACCCCGAACCGTGCTCAGCTCCCCAGTTTTTGACAGGTTGACGAATTGAATTTTGAAAAATCCGCCCGACCAGTTGGCAAGGCGCCTCTTGGGTACATGAGTGCATTGCTTACGTACAAGCACTCACGCCTTTATATAAATAAGTTATATGAAATTTAAGAAAGTATTTTAAATTTTGCGGTTTTTTGTTTTTTGGGTGGTAGATATACTTTTTTTAAACCTGGTTAGCGCAGGGACTTGACATAAACCCATGGAGATAACGCCATGTGTTTCTGTTTAGTCCACAATAGAAAATACTCTTTTTAACCTAACAATGTCCTTGCGTGTGTTATCCATGGACTTTCTTCTCCAATGTGAAATAGTAGTTTATGCAACAGTTGTATAAGAGAGGTCAAAAAAGACGAGTGGTGTGGTTACGATGTGAGCCGCAGGCGAACATCGTAAAGCAAGACGCCACGAGTATTTTTTGACTTAGTTATACACCGTTGCATACAATACTTATTCTACGACTAGGTTTCAAATAAAATGCAAAAAACAAAATTTAATTAATATACCTAGGTTAGAATACGAACGAACGAAGCACAGAACAACAAACGAGCGGGAAACATTCGAAAACGACAAAATATGTGTCTATGGTTAACTTTGTTTTTAAATTGATGTGCACTTGCCAGGTTTTATATTTTAAAAAAAAGTTGCACAATCGATTTAACTTGTGAAATAGGGACTAAAAAACACCTAATGATTTGAGAAATGAGTTCTTTTACCTGATTGGTCGATTTTAATATAGCTGCAATCTGGTTGGTTGATACCATGTTTTTTTTAAAGAGTTTAAATAGTAAAAGAGTTTACATACTTACCAAAAAGAACCTAACGTTCCGATTGACAGTCAATGTGTATTGTGATTGGTGGATTAATTTAGTGAAGTATTTTGATTGGTCAAATTAACCTAGGTGTAAGCTTTGGCAGCTAGGCATGTGGTTTTGGCTCAAAAAAGCACAAGTGCTGTTAAGGGGAATAGACTAGATAGAGTTTTCTACGGAATGTACTGCGGACATATTATCTATATTCTTATATTAGTGTTCGTGACTATATAAATGACAGATAAAAGTACAGGAGTAGGAAAAATAGGTTAAAGCCGTTATTTAATAGATAGGATAGCGTAGTTAGTAGTGTTTTCTTTAACGAAGATCCGCTGTTTCGGGTTAAATTTAATGGTAATACCAACATTTTGAATGACAAGTTACTGATTCAAGTATTTGTTCCAAAGGGTTTTTAAAATATTGTTTGTATTTAAGCATACATTTCTCTATAAAAATATATTTATCGTTGACATAATGACTGTAATAAAGCAAAAGCTTAATTTGGGACTAGGTCAACTTTTGTGGAATTTGATAAAGGTACTTCATAAGAATAAATATGTGTTAATCGAAATCTGCATTTGAATAGATGGGCGTTTCTTAGAAACTTTGTACCTACCTAGTTAAGGACTAAAATTAAGAAACGTTAACTTTTCCGCTGAGTTACGAAAATTTGCTTTATTGTTATACGACAAATGGTGGTATCTCCGACAAAACTCCTGTAGCAAGTGCAGACATATTACTAGCGGGTGAGGATTGAATTCGGTTAATTTCTTGAATTTTAGATACTGCTAATTGATTGATACCTATTAATGTAAGACTAATTTTCGTAACTCAGCGGAAAAGTTAACGTTTCTTAATTTTAGTCCCTTAACTCGGTACAAACTTTCTAAGAAATGCCCAGATACCAGATTTTGTTTAGGAAAACAATGAAGTAAAAACGATTTTAGACAAATGAAATAAGGGCATTGTTTCATTATCATAAAATTGAAAGTGGAAGTGCAGTGCGACGATACGTTAGCCTAGTTGGTAGTGACCCTGCCTTCGAAGCCCCTGGGTTCAAATCCCGGTAAGGGCAAATATTTGTGTGATGAGCACGAGTATTTGTTCCTGAGTCTTGGATGTTTTCTATGTATTTAAGTGTATATTTCTCTACATAAGTAAGTTAATCGTTTTCTAGTACCCATAGTATAAGCCTAGAGCTTAGTTTGGGACTAGGTCAATTTGTGTGATATTGTCCTGTGATATATTTATTATTTATTATCAGATGACATAACCTATTATATAGACACGGTCAGGTCGCAGGAGGAATGTTTTTATAGACAACACACATTACCCCTTATCGTCGTTGTTGCAGCAAGCGAAGTGTTTATTTTACTTAATGAAGCAGGCGACAGAGTCGAGATGTTTTTTCTATAATACATCATATTATGATGTAGTCTGCAACAAAGCGCGATGGCTGCTCCTAGCAAAATTTCGCGATCCTAATTTGTGGCATAAATTATTATAAATTCAACGGTTTTTTTTTGGGATTGGTTAAATTTTCAAAATTTAGCTTTAAAGAATGGGTTATTGTCATCTAGCATTTACTTTATTTATTTTAAAGTGACACTTAGCAATTCATGACCATAATTTATTATTCTTTATTCATAGCACACATTTTTGGAATCCAAAAATAATATAAATCGAAGAAAAATCACTATACTTCAAAAAAAGATTGGTAAGTTTAAATTTATCGGCAAAAATGTTACCTATTTAAATACTAATAAACTTTTAATAGGTACCTTGAAACATCATGTTCACTATCAGCCCTATCTAAATTACACGCAGCTGAAATACATTCAATTATTCCATAAATTAAGGGTGTCAGAGATCCAGCCGTAATAATGATTACCTATATAATTATCTGTGTCTCTGACACGCTTAATTAATGTGAGGGACATTGCGTCATCTGTAGCAAGGCAGAGGTCAGTGATTTCAAACAGCCACCGAAAACAATGAGTTTAGTAAACAGGGTTCTGACAATAAATTAATTTCCCTCCATTTGGAGGAGTATATTGTTCGCCGTGTTAAGGGCTAGGAGTCCCGGCCAACACAATAGATAAAGTTTTAGACTAATTCACGTGACCGTCGTTGAGCCGAACTAGTTCTGGCGATGATGCGCACACAATTCCAGGGCTCATTGTACGTTATGATTTTCATTTTGTGTGAAACACTACATTGGATTGCTATTCGTGTGGTTATGACAGTGCTATCTTGGGATACAATTAAATTACACTGGAAATTTAGACTAAGTAGCTGATGTTAATGGGATTTACTGAACCATTAGTTGATTTACTAGATGTGTCTGTAGCAGGATTTGTGTAATTATAGTCAGATAAATGTTTTGTACGTCCTTAAGTCAGAATGCCATAACACTTTTGCTCTATTTTTTAACGTACTATAATATTAATGCATGGAAACTCTTTATTGCACAAACATAAGACATACATACATACATAACATCACGCCTTCATTCCCAGAGTGGGGCAGGCAGAGCTTCAGAAATACCAACAACTCTAAAGAATTACTGATATTTCTGTAACCATATTTTGCACTAACAGGCTAAGAGGTTTACTAGTGTATTAGTGACAGGTTGCAACCCCATCGCCTAACAGTACTACAAGCCAACATTCCCTTAGTCGCCTCTTACGACATCCACGGGAAGACATGGAGTGGCACTATTCTAACCCGACAACCACACGGCCAAACATAAGACAATAAAGTAAAAAACGAAACAGAAACACAAAAAGTGTGTACAAAGGCAAACTTATCCCTTTAAGGGATCTTTTCCAGTTAAGGTTTGAGTGGTAGAGAGAAATAAAACTGCGGATGGCTAAACGTACATCACTTAAACAGGCAGAAGATACAGATAATAATAGCAATCATATATTTATAAACCTACATGTAATAAATAGGATAAATAAACCAAGATATACTAGTTTTCCCGTGTGGTTGCCGGGTTAGAATAGTGCCACTCCATATCTTCCCGTGGATGTCGTAAGAGGCGACTAAGGGAACAAGGGGCCCTAGCCAAGATGCAAACGCTCCTGGGTCATTCTTCTTTTTTACCGACAATTGCCTGTCCCATACGTTATCAGTTAGAGTATTGGTTATTAATGTTTTAGTGTTTCAATATACGTCCAAACATTTATTCATCTATTGGTACTAAATAATCTTTCACTTTCTCTATCCAGTGTTTTTTTTTTATAAGTTTGTTTTTTATAGAATCGGGTGACAGAGTGGTAATACAAAATTTAGTCTCCTCTGAAAACGGCCACTCTGTCACGACTGTCACAGTATATTCTGAAAAACCACCATAAAGAAAAAAGCATTATCGCCACCAAAATAATCATTAATTAGTCCAAATAAAAATTCATGCAACGTGTTTTAAAATCAACAATTAAAACCATAATTATCAATAGTTGAAAAACGCAAAATATAGAAAAATGACGATGTATTGTCGGTAAAAAAGTAGAACGACCCTCCTAACGTTTTTCTTTTCTATCGCTCAAAATGTATGGGATGACATTCTCGTGCGTTTCGATAAAGCACGTGGTCGACTGTCATCCCATATTTTTTGAGCGTTAGAGGGGAGGAGCGTTGGGAGCGTTTGCATCTTGGCTAGGGCCCAAGGGCTTATAGTACTGTTAGGCGATGGGCTTGCAACCTGTCACTAATACATTAGTAAACTTCTTGGCCTGATTGTGCAAAATGTGGTTACAGACTTATCAACAAGTCTTTTTAGAGATGTTTGTATTTCTGTAGCTCTGCCTACCCCACTCAGGGAAAAAAGGCGTGATTTTATGTATGTATGTATGTATATACTAGTTTGATTCTAATTTGCCATATTTTTTTTAATCTTGTCCTAATGATTATAAGCCATAAAATTACATTACCTAGTGGTCTAAATACTTCACACTTCGCTGCAAATATATAATAATATACTAATGACTTTAAAACTAATAAAAAAGGACAACATATTGTGTTATAGGAAATTTAAATATTTTTTGATCGTGCATAGTTTTTACACATTAAATTATTTTTTGGATATGAGGGATAATTTAAGTTAAGTAATTATACTATAATTTAATTATTAAGTTAAATAAATATAATGAATATAAGCGCAGTGCCCTAACAGAGTTTTTGTTGGACATGTAATATTTTTTTAAGATCTTTGTAAAACATTATGCAATAAATGAAATGACTATGACTATGTACAAAATTTTTGCAATAATTCACCCATAAGCCATTCCGGGTTCTCGCAAAATTTATATAATTTTATTTCGTAACACGAGTATCCCATTTCCTAGCTTAGTGTAGAGTAATCTAGATGCATAATTTAACTTTAAAACAAGTCTGAATTAATAATTTTAAGGTACGCTGTTGTAACAGGGAACAACTTTTACATTAAACGTGAAATACGAGTTTAGATCGAAAAGGACGGTGCATTATTAAAATATACTAAAAGCTTTGCTAGTTTCGAGAGATACAGGTAAATATCGAGTTATTTTCGATGTAATGGTTTTTAAATTTTGCACCTGTTTCTTTTTACAGTTGATAATGATACGTATTCAAATAACCGGAAAGTTTTAGTTTAAACACAGTACCTAAACTATTTTTTTTTCCAGAGAAACGAACAGATGTTATTTTCGTTGTAATTGTTTTAAAAATGTGTTTCTTGTTACGGTTGTTAGCGATTAAAGTTATCGGAAAGTTTTTATGAATAATAAAATAACCGAATGAGAAATTAACATTGTCACATTCGTGTACATACCATTACAATAATTTAGTGGTGGTTGGGTCCGTCCGGATCGCTACCACCATCTTATCCATTAACCACCCGCCAAGCAACAGTATTTGCATAGTTGTGTTCCGGTGTGGGAATAAGACAACCGGTGAAATTACTAGCATAGTCATTCCATATTAGTCCTCAGGGTTGGCAACGCATTTGAGATCTTAGGATTATAGCCTTGAGAATTCAAATGTCCATGGGTCTCGGATTCCACTTACCGTCAGGTGGCCTGAGTGCCCGTGTGCCTTCTCCTTAACATCAATTCAATAAATAAAATAACACGTAATTAAAAATAGTACATAAGCTGCTAATAATTATGTAAAAAAAGGACAAAGTTGTACATTAACATACTCAAGTAAGTATTTTTTTTTGTATTGCACGGAGTTAGGCACACAAGCACTCGGCCACCTGATGGTAAGTGGAATCTGAGACCCATAGACAAATGCGTTGACTACCCAGAGCACTAAGATGGAATGGCTATATGCTAGTAATATCACCGGTTGTCCCCACAACGGAATACAACAATTCGAACGTAACAATTGGCGGTAGGTTAATGGATAAAGTTGGACACACAAAAGGCGGAGGCGGCGCGAAGGCGGGGTTGCCGTTACAATGCTCGTAACGTAACGCATTTTCCGAAGGCTTTCTCACTGAGGACGGATATGGCGAAACTACAAGGGTTCCTAGTTAGACTACGGAACCCTAAAAAAGCAAGAGTAATGTGGATGGTATGGTTTATACGAATACGATTAGAACCCAAGATCGATTGCAAGGAGTAAGCGCTCCAACAGGAAGATTCTAACAGAATAACATCTAGTTTTAGTGTGCAATGGGTACTAATATGCCTTTTTTTTTTTTTATGTTAATGAGAAGGCACACGAGCACTCAGGCCACCTGATGGTAAGTGGAATCTGAGACCCATATACATTTGAATTCAAAAGACTATAATCCTAAGACCTCAAATGCGATGCCAACCCTGAGGACTAAGATGGAATGCCTCTATGCTAGTAATTTCACCGGTTGTCTTATCCCCACACCGGAACACAACAATGCGAACACTGTTGCTTAGCGGTTGGTTTATAGATAAGATGGTGGTAGCGATCCGGACGGACCCTGCACAGGCCTGACTCCACGCCGCCTCTGTCTTCTATGAGTGGACAATTTAAGATCGTGGTAGCGATCTAGACGGACCCTGGCGAGGGTCCTACGTCCATTAAAATAAATAAATTGCCTTACCAAGCTTTTTGCAATGTACGGTACGGTGGTGTATGCATAATTCAGGGTTGTACACTGCTTCACAGAAACTCATTTCATAGAATATCACTTCGCAGATTTTTTATTTCATAGTAAGCTTATTTCCGCTGTAATCTTACTGTTTTTAGATTATTTTTTGGTGGTCACAGGTCTAACCTAACCTAACCTACGTAATGCATGCTTAAGATAATCTGAAATCATTAAGGTTTCAGCAGAAATTGGCTTTTTATGAAATGAAAATTCTGCGAAGTGTTACATTCTATGAAATGAGTTTCTGTAAAACAAGGGGACACCATAGTTTAGGCATAGCTACCACATTTCAGCCGTCTGCCTTTTGTCTAATTATCTGTGTTAAAATTTTTTTGTGTATATTATATTGAAAAAAAAAACTAAATCTTATATACACCGTGTTTTTTTTTGATTTACGATAACTTTAAGGGCACGTTCTTCAAGTCAAATTAAGCTAATTTCCCGAAGACAGACATATGATAACTCGTACGGTTATAAAGATATTCAATTATTAAAATTAATCAGTTAATCACGTTAAACTAATGTAAAAGGCTCTTAATTGATACCTAACAATTTTCTTTTAATTACCTATTATGAGTAAAGAGTTTTAAATTGTTAGGTCGTGCACCTGTCAAGTGTTATCTTTACTTGTGTGTGTGTATGTCACGCTGACTTGACGTATTTGACACTAACTATGAGTTAACTCTAAAGACCCTTTTAGAATGATTGAAGACACAAAATTTAATTACTTTAATCTAAACAATTTTTTTTTATTTTGCAATATTTTAAAATCTAATTGTACCACGTAGTTTCTATACGTGTACCTAACAATATGCCGAAGTTATCGTAAATCAAAAAAAACACGGTGTATAAAATTCTCGTGTCACAATTTTCGTTCCCATACTCCTCCGAAACGGCTTGACCGATTCTTATGAAATTTTGTGTTCATATCGGGTAGGTCTGAGAATCGGCCAACATCTGTTTTTCATACCGCTAAGTGACATGATGCTAGTTACTTATAAAGTAATTTTATAATAAGAGGAAAGACCGCTCATTAGCACCGGCAATCAAAACAACAAAAAATATATTAGAACAATTACATTTTTTCTGCTATGATCAAAATATTGGCTTAGGCACGAATCTTGTATTAAAATGCAAGTATTGGACTATATAATTAAAGATCTGTTAAACATTTCAAAGATAATAAAATAATTTTACCATTTTTTTGTGAGTAATTAAACACAAGTTTAATTTATTTGAACCGGAAAACACTTAGAGTAAACGCAGAAATGCTTCAGCACTTAAGACAAATTAAGTTTCCGCTCCGAGCTTACTTTCATCAGTATTGCATGCATACTGTAAAGTACAGTCAACTACAACGAGATGTGTCCAGTTTTTCACCTTATTGCGTTGCCATAAGGTCCAAAACTGGATACTCTTGTAGTCGACTATACATTCAATACATACATTAAGAAACTTTTTACATACATAACGTCACGCCTTGATTCCCAGAGCGGGGTAGGCAGAGCTACAGAATTACCTACAATTCTAAAAAAAATGTTGATAAGTCTGTAACCAAATTTTGCATAATCAGGCTATGATTTTTATCAGTGTATTAGTAACAGGCTGCAAGCCTATTGCTTTCGGCTACAATCACGTGTCCCGGAAGTCGCCCGTGCTCAAGCTGCTGTGCTAGGCTTGGTAATATAGACTTTAAATACTTTGTACATGATTTAATATATCGTTTAAAGAGTTTAAAATCCGTTCCGATCCGGTGCGATTCGAGATCATCCTTTATTTGATTCAGATTAAGTTTAATCTTCACCTCAATATCATAATTAAATCCTAGCGAAGCAAAAGTAGGTTGACAATCGACAAAAACATGTATGGATAGTTGATGTTCTGAAAAACCTCAACATTTACAAACATTAAAAGACTAAGCCAAATCTATGGGTCCATATTGGCTCATATAAAATTGGTCTTTCGAATTTTCATACGAATAACGATTTGTGACTATAAATACTAATCATTTCTCCGAAAAATTTTGCTCATTTTTATTGTTCATAATTGTTATTCATAATCATCGCAAGTCCTAAAGTAAATTTTATTGAAACAGTTCTTATTATAGAACGTTTAGAAACAAACCTAACCTAACCTTATTTACTGTTTGGATATTTTTTAAATCATGGAAAATAAACCATAGTGATCATTATGATGTAAAATGGTATGAGATACAATTTCGGAGTTCCAGTAATCTAATTTGCAATTTTATATGAACTTTGACGCATTCCAAATCTATTTATCTGTTTTCAAGTGATAATATGTGCTTACCAATCAACACCATTTCAATTAATTCCAATATTGTAGCTTGTAACATTTTCGTATTTACAAAAAAAAAAAAAACATTGAAAAAGACGTACTGTTCACATCAGTCTACTGTGATTCCCCCTACCGATTGCGTATGCGTAAAGGGAACGATACGAAGGAAACAATTTCAACACTTAATGACTCCTCCACACTAACTTTAATAGATACTCTGGATTCGGTTTGATCACGCAATACCACAGAATGCGAGTGGAATGGGGCATAGTTCGTTGTAAATTAGAACAGGAATTTAGTCTTTGAAGTAAAATGACGTAAAACACTTCGTTTAAGCAGTTAATAGGACGTATCTGGCATTTAAACAATGTTGAACTTAGATTTAGTAGAGGTTTTTAGGCAAATTGAGGGTAAGGAATGGTAAAATATCAATTCTATTTTCAACCCCCCACACAAAAAGAGGCGTGTAATAAGTTTTATTTGTAAGTGTGTGTGTGTGTATTTCTGTCTGTGGCACCGTAGCTCTTAAACGCATGAACCGATTTAGATGCGGTTTTTTTAATTTAAAATTAGGTTTTCTGACGGTGGTTCTCAGATATAATTTATAAAAATCGGTTCAGCCGTTTTTGAGATATCGAGCTTTTGGGGAGTTAAAAGCCCCCGATATAACGGTTACACCTACTTTCAAAGCTGATATCTCTGAAACGGTCCAACCAATTTTCATAAAGGCTTGCTAAGAGCCAGATTTAATAAAAAAACAATAAAAGTATTCTTAGGGATGTGACGACACAGTAGTTCGTTTTTAAGTTTAGTTATATCGCGCGGCTTGCTTGTGTGCGTGCGTCATCCGTACGCGCCGCGTTTGTGTTCATCACATAAATATTTGCCCATACGGTGTGAGTTTTTGTTTCTAAACCTTGGATGTTTTCTATATATTTAAATTTTTATATCTCGATATGAGTATTAATATATTTCAATCCTAGAACTTAGTTAGGTACAACGAGTAGGTCAATTGAGTTTACCAAAATATGACGTATGTTAATTAAAAAAACAATTTCGAGAATAACTACCTACCAATTTCACCATATGATGTACTAACCACTTAACGTTGTCAAAATTTATTAACTAACAGTACCCACATGATATTCAATACCGTATGAACTCAAAAAATACCGTTATGAGATATTGCATTCTAAAGTTAAAAAAAAATGTAACTTTTATCAGAAACCATATTGAGCCATTTAAATAGATTTACTTTAATTTATTTGCCTTCCATGTTGCATTTAAGAAATCGACGTATGACTTAGTAGTAGTGCGTTCAACCTAAGTTAAAAATCTCACGCAAAATATTAAAAACAGGAATTAAAAAGAAATACGGTGACAGGATTGAGGTTGTTGTCTCGTTTTGGACTATGAATTAGTTGTTTTCTTTGCAAATCTTGTTGTGTTACGGAAATTAATTAAAATGTCGTCTAGTGAAGAGTACGTAATGTTTTTACATAATCGCTGGTTTATTTCCTCGTAATCGTAGTCTTGGATTACACGGTTTGTTTTATCCTTTTTGTACAATCTACTATTATCAGTTGTAACAAAATTTTGAAAAAGGGATACTGTCTCTAAATGAAGACTAGTATAAGAGCAAACAACCTTTTAAACCTTTTAAAAATTTATATTATAATTATGACAAACATGTATAGGTTTGTTGTATACACACTAAAATACTAAAATATCAAGAACAATATCTTATCAAAAACAAAAAAAAAAAACAGAAAGTAACTTTTTTATTGATTCTTAACAAAAATTTGCATTAATTCTTTACCTATAAATAAGGTAGGGATGTTAGTAGGTACATTTATTTAGTTTAAGTCTAAAATGTCTCTTAGGGGATTCTTAGACATGCAAATAAAAAGTTAATAATAATATAGGTAACAAAAACAAAAAATACTAACCACAATAATAAAAAGATAGTATTTGTTTCTTCAGTAAGTAGGCGCGGCACGGGCACTTTAACACATCAAAATTCTACCCGCGCTTCCCAAAAGAAGACCACTTCTGAGAAGAAATGCCGCAAGAAACTCAGTAGTCAAGTTTTTTTTAAATATTGCTTATGACATTTATGTAACTTAACCTCCGTTGAAATGCATGCAACTAATCTATCATTATCAGTGATATATTAGTGCAAAAAGAAATGCTTGCTTGCTGGTTTGTCAATTAAAACTGTAATTTCTGATGTGTCTTGCCACGGGTATCACAACCCAGGTCATTTTCTTACTACGGTCCTACGATTTAAAAGAAACAATAAAAACTAATAGATTTTTTTATCGACGTGAATAATAAACTTCACCTTCTGACCAGTATGTAAGTATGTGAGTGACGGATGCTTTATCCACCGCGGTAACTGTGACCATACAGGCACTGTACCCTGTTGCTCATACAATTTAGTGAAATTTAGTGTGTTAAAATCAAATTCCAGCTGAAATTTTCTCACCGTGCTCACACAAAATGTCGTTTTAATTTCCACTGACTCGGTTGATAATCTGAGAAGCCTAATTAGGCTAACGAGTTGGCTATTAAATTAAATGAGTGGTTTAAAGTTTTATGGTGTACGTAAGATTCCGCTTTTAGTATGCGGTTATAGCGTGGTTATTGGCTGGTTAAATACAATGTTGGTCTTGAAATACTTTGTTGTCTCCTCATTGTTGATTCAGGAGGGACCTCGAGCAGGGTCAGTCGGGATCACACCATCGTCTCACCCACCCACCTGTTACCAAGCAGCAGTGCTGGCACTGTTGGGCTTGAAATTCCTTGCTGCCTGCTCATTGTTGATCCAGGAGTTAGGATTTTGAGCAGGGTCAGTATGGATCACTACCAGCATCTCACCCACCCACCTATTACCAAGCAGCAGTGCTGGCAGTGTTGGGCTTGAAATTCCTTGCTGCCTGCTAAGTGTTAATTCAGGAGGTAGGACTTCGAGCAGGGTCAATCTAGATCAATACCACCATCGTCCCTACCCACATTTTACCAAACAGTAGTGCTGGCACGGTTAGGCTTGAAATTCCTTGCTGCCTGCTCAGTGTTGATTCAGGAAGTAGGACCTGGAGCAGGATCAGCCTCGATTTCAACATTCATCTCTCACCCAGCTGTGAGCAAGCTCAGTGCTGGTACTGTTGGTCTTAAAATACTTTGTTATTGCCTCTTCACTATTAATTTGGTGGTAGGACTTCGAACAAGGTCAGTGGATCGATACCATCATCTCACCCACTCACCTGTTACCAAGCAGCATTGCTAACACTAATGTTTTAAGGGGTAAGGTATCCTTTAAAATAGCCACTCCATGTAAGTCTTGAAGGTCAGCAATGAATTGCAATCTTGAGTTTATGCAACTTTAAGATAGCTAATCTATGCGCCTTCTCCTTCTTCTTCTGCAGCATTTATTTGAATGCCCACTGTTGGGTATATACTTCTCCAAGTTTCTTCTAATTTGCCTTGGGGCCCTAGCCAAGATGCAAACACTCCTAACGTTTTACTTTTCTATCGCTCAAAATGTATGGGATGACAGTCGACCACGGGGTTTATCGAAACGCACGAGAATGTCATCCCATACATTTTGAGCGATAGAAAAGAAAAACATTAGGAGCGTTTGCATCTTGATTAGGGCCCCTGTAACGTTAGTCTGGTTTGTCGTGAGCCAGGATTTTCTTTTATATCGTCGGACCATCGCAACTCAGCGGGCCTTAGAGCGTGGTGGTAGGACCCTGGGCAGGTTCTTCCGGTTTGCTACCACCATATTTCCCCTTAACCTAGACAGGTTAACAGGTTTGAAGACTCAAACAGCAGCGTTTACAATGTTATGTTCTATTGCGGGAATAAGACCACCGGTGAAATGTTATCATGCTTGCCTTGTGCAATGTGTTAATCTTGAGATTTTCATCGTAATATTGCAATCTTGACATGGTTAATGTATATGGGCTTCAGAGTCCACTTACCATCAGATAGCATGTATGACTTAATGTGCTCGTTTTTCTAATATATTTATTTCCTCCATAACATTATTTTCCTTTTTGGTAATTTGTAGTAACTAATTGAATTCAAAACTTGTGCGTAAAGCCTTAATAATTTATGATTTCAATTATAAAATCAATTGGCGTGCAAATCTGTTAATTTGCTAAAGGTAGAAAATGTAATAAGCAATTCTCAGAACGCTTAAGATTTTTGAATGGATGGTTGAAATTTATAATTACGGAATGAATATCTGATATCATAATTATCTAAAACTCATAATGGTTTGAAAATAATAACAAAGTTTGTATTATGTTCCGCTCTCTGTGTGAAACATATAGTCGAGTTCTCAGGATATGTATAGGCTTTTGCACCTTATCCCATTGAGATAAGGGGCATAAGAGTATACATAATATTTAAGAACTTAACTGTACAGAGGTTAAATAGGTATGTAGATATAGATAAAAACACCCGACCTCATTATCGATCTCTACTTAAAATAATATAACTTAAACGGGTCATCTTTTTTTTTAATAAACCTACAAAAAAACCATCCTAGTTGATTAAGCTGTTTATACAAACCGGCCAAGTGCGAGTCGGACTCACGCACAAAGGGTTCTGTACCATTATCTAACACAAGATTAAACACAAAATACAAACTTTTTTTAAATTAATTATTTATTTTTGATGTGAATATTCAACTAAATATTCTGTGAATATTTCTAGCGTCTACCTGTTCCCGTTATTAATATCGAGAAAAAAACGGAAAAATACACATTTGTTGTATTATACAACAAACGTGTTTATTTTTTCGTTTTTGCTCAACATTTTGGGCTCCCATAATGGTAGACCCAATTAAACATTTATTTTAGTGTGTATAAAGTATTTTTTATTATAGCTGCAACATAAACACACCACCTGTGAAAATTTTATCTGTCTAGCTATCACGGTTCATGAGATGCAGCCAGTGGATAGATGGAGTACAGATCCTTAAAAAATGCATCTGAATTGGTTAACATTTTAAGGAGCTACGATGCAACAGTGTAACCAGCAAGCCTTTAATTAGCTGCACACGTATGTACCTTGGGAACACCTTAAAATTCCGAAGTATCTTTTTCCGAATATTCTATTTTCCGAAAGCTATCTAATTAAATTGCTATACGCAGGTTAGGTTAGGTTTGATCATCAGCTTCATCAAAAAATTAAGTATTCTATTCAAAATTGCATGTTTATTTATGTTTTTGTTTGGTGGACAATAAAGTGTTTTGTATTGTATTGTATTGCATTCGGAATTATGATCATTCGGAATTTTGATAAATTTGGAATTAAGATTCTTCGGTTTTTTTTTTTTTTTTTTTTATGTTAAGGAGAAGGCACACGAGCACTCAGCCCACCTGATGGTAAGTGGAATCTGAGACCCATAGACATTTGAATTCTCAAGACTATAATCCCAAGACCTCAAATGCGTTGCCAACCCTGAGGACTAAGATGGAATGCCTCTATGCTAGTAATTTCACCAGTTGTCTTATCCTCACACCGGAACACAACAGTGCGAAGACTGTTGCTTGGCGGGTGGTTAATGGATAAGATTGTGGTAGCGATCCGGACGGACCCTGCACAGTGTCCTACCACCACTAATTATGTACCCATGTACCTTGTCGATTGATCGCCTGTAATATAATAGTGCAGCAGTTCAAACATGATATTAAAGTGACAAAGCGCTCAAGTAGCAGCTACTTAAGGCCGATTATACACAGATACAAAGGTCCGTTAAATAAGTATAATATAAACACGAGCGGTTTTACGGGCAAATATTTTGTGAGATGTGACACAGTGTTATAACTATGACTATAAAAATAGCCCACAGAATACAGTTACATTGTTGCCGAGGATAGAAAGAATGCGGTTTATGGACGAGTCATATATAGGGCTGAACCTTTGTCCTTTAAGGCCGTCTAGTATACGAGTCCATAATTGCACTGATTGTCGAGGTAGACAGTTCTTTTCTCAAATACTGAAACGAAATAAAACATTTACGTAATTTATGTAAAATATTTGTGTAAAATTGATGTTATCTGACCCCAAAACACATCAAAAATATTCATATGTCCGAGCAGTAGTGTTGAGAAAACTGAATTTTCTGATGTGTCACAAAATAACTGCCCGTTAAATCGAGTATAATGAGAATTGCCTTAATATTGCCCACTGTCATTTTTATCACACATTGTATTGCTTATTTATTCGTCGTTATTTTCCCAAATGTTTCGGTTGACAATATGAGGAAAAATATTTTTATATTGTTTGAACTTCATCGCTTTATCTTTTTATGTCAAAGAGAGCAAAATCAAAATGTTTTAAAGCATATATTTACACTGTCAATGTTATTTCATTGAGGGCTTTTTTATCAAAACGGAGAAATACTGGAAAACGGCCGAATTTTAAGAACCCGAAACCGACGTGCATGCATAAAGTATGAATGTGGAAGAAGCGAAAGAGATTTGTCAGGATCGTACGTATTTAGCAAGTGGAAAGAAGTGGTCTCTGCCTACTCCTCTGGGAAAAAGGCGTGATTTAATGTATGTAATGTTATAAGGGTTGATTTATGCTAGTTTTCAAAGTTAAAACCACGATCAGATTTATTACTTACTTCAGTGACTTTAATCTAGTTTATATAAGCCCTTCTCACTTCCAGTTCTTTTAGTTTTCAGATTGTAGGACTTTTAACAGCTTTTTACGTCAAGTAAAAACGAACTCTCATACTTGAGTAATTTGATTACGATATAGAAGTACAAAAATGCTAAAGAATTAAAAATAAAAGGACTTTTTGTTCCTTTTCACTGCAATCATGGTATTGTCCGAAGCGCTTGTAGATTGACTCCATAATACCGAAGTATAAAAGAGTCAAATGGGATACACTCTCTTAAGTTGTCGGGTAAAAACAAAAGTTATCTCTCCTGTGTTCAAAAGTTAAAAGCTTGTGTACATAATATAAGTTACGTTTCTTTATGATAGGTCTAAAGAAGTCCTGACGTCATGTACGCGGAAATGTGCTAAGCAGGAAAATAAGGTCTTAAAACGTTAACTTTCGGTGTACCCACTGGAAAGACGATAACCTACATCTGTGTGACCCAAATGTGGCCAATTTACTGTTTGTTTAAAATGACTTTTAGGGTTCCGTAGTCAAATAGGAAAAAAGTTTCTCGATTAGTTAATCCGTTTATGAAATATTAAGCTTTTTTTTAGAGTCAAGTGTGTCCCCTCCATATAGCCAAAACTACAAATACAAAAAAAATAACTTAAATGAAAGAGCATAATATAACGAGTTTCAAAAGTAAACTATCACGATTAAGTAGACATCATTGGTTCTTGAGGAACAAGCGAATGAAGTGTTTATACCTACTAAAATCATTTAAGATGGCACCAATTGACTTTAAATAGAAAATTTGCTATTGCTTGTTGATTATTATATTATGTGTAGGGTTCCAAAGCCTGAACGGCTTCGGAACACTACACTTAGCATGGTTCGACATGCTATTGCCCGGTTTTTTAACTTGCATACAACGTAAATTAACAAACAAAACACAAAATAATTGCCCGACGATGCAGAATGAGTGTAGCCTGGCTTTAAGGCCAGTCCTGATCTTCCGCTGGAACCATTTTGGTGAGCTATGTATGTATGTTTGTAAACACTTTATTGTACTAAAGCAATAACGTTATAAGAATATTAAAGTTACAGAATTAATAAAAGTAAAGGCGAAATTATCCCTTTGAGGGATCCCTTCTAGTCATTCCATACCCATAAAGATAAAATTATAAAATGATTGTAACAGGGTTACTGCTCGCCATACAAAAAATAATAATCTCTACATAAACTGAAAAAGACGCAACTTAAGAAGTAAAAGAAAGTAAAAATATTTATTCAGCGCACACATAGTAAAAAAACATCAAAAGAACTAAAAAGAAAAGAAATACAAAAAATATTATCTAACCCCTTATAGTGAATTTGTAGGTAAATAAAGCCAGCAATGGGTGTGGATGAAAAGGGTCTGACTCAGTTTATGTTGCGACTGCCGAGTAACCACAACGCTGTCATTCTGTCAGAACCTAGAAATCAGCGAGTGCGTTAGAACATTTTAAATTTGAAAAAACGTCACTAGCTTAAGGGTTTTGTTCGACTTGTGACATTTTGTGAAGCCTAAATGTTCTGAACCCTATGTGTTAAAGGTAAAACAAATCTGAATAAATAACTGGGCTGGGATTCTATAGGGTAAAAACGATATTGCCTTTGACCTGTTTCCTTATAGGCAACGTTTTGATAACTCTTATTTAATTGACACTATTGGCAGAGTTAAGCAAGTCTCGCGCGTTAAATATCTTGGCCATTGGGTCTCCGAGTCCCTGTCTGATGACCTGGACATAGAACAGGAGTTTAGGGCGCTGGCGGTTAGATGCAATATGGTGGCCCGCAGGTTTGCAAGGGGTTCAGACAACGTGAAATTGACGCTTTTCAAAGCATTCTGCCAGTCGTTCTACACTTGCAGCCTGTGGGTTGGGTTAACTATGTAATACGCAGAAGGCCATCAGTTCCTTACGAGTTCAATATAATAATGGTTTTAGGATGCTGTTGGGGATGTCATGATTCCATACCGCGTCGGGGATGTTCGCTGAGGCACACACCGATGGTTTTGCGGCCATTACGCGCAAAAGAGTTGCATCCCTCGTGCAGGGATTCGCGGCAGCCCAAAGAGCATACTCAACACCATTGCCGACCGATTTCAGGGTCGTTTCCAGGAGCATTGGAATAATATACACTGTTAACATTTAAGTTGAGACAAGACATGTATTTTTTCATGTTTTAGGGTTCCGTAGTCAAACTAGGAACCCTTATAGTTTCGCCATGTCCGTCCGTCCGTCCATCCGTCCATCCGTCCGTCCGTCCGCAGCGTAGCACAGAGACTCTTAGTACTAGAAAGATGTAATTTGGCATGAATATGCATTTTAGTCACGCCAACAAAATTGACCAATAAAATTTAAAAAAAAAATATTAGGGTCTAATCCCTGACACGTAACGTGGGGATGTATTTTTTTTCTCGTCTACCCTATGGTGTGGGGTGTTGTCGGATAGGTCTTTCAAAATTAATACGGGTTTATGAAAACAGTTTTTCGATTAAGTAGTCCGTTTATGAAATATTAAGCATTAAAGCGCCAATTCTTGTTAGACTTATGTGTCCCCCCCTCCCCCTACAGTCAAAACTACAAATATAAAAAATAAAAAATAAATAAAAATGAAAGCGCTTATAACGAATTTTAAAGAAAAATATCACGACGTGTTTATACCTACTAAAATCATCTAAGACGGCACCAATTGAGTTTAAATAGAAAACTATTAATTGTTGATTTTTATGTTTGTAGTACTTAACGGCTTCGGAACCCTACACTGAGCGTGGTCCGACATGCTCTTGCCCGGATTTTTTATTACTAACACTAGACCTAGGCTAACTATGTAACTAACTAACAACTATGAACATGTTTCTGAAATAAATTATTGAATTGAATTGAATACTAAAATACGTCAAACGCAATATTGTTTTGACTTAGTAAAATAGCGGCCCTGTTCAGGCGATAAATTGCCATCGTGATTAGGCTAATTTATAACCTAATGTGCATACGTATGCTAACTCGGGGCACGAATAAAAAGGTATAAGTTCGCCTTTGTACATTATTTTCTTGTATCTTCATTGTATTGTTTCTGTTTTATTTTGTGCAATAAAATGTTTACATGCATACAATAATAAAGTGACTTAGCAAAATATTTTTGCGAAAAAAAATTATGTCACTGTTACTATAAATATCAGGATGTTATTCAACATCAATAATTATTTACTCTCTTTACAGTTTAAAATAAAGACAATAAACAAAATTATTCAATTTTTTTTTGTCCATATTTGTCCTTAGTAACTTTTTTTTTATGTTAAGGAGAAGGCACACGAGCACTCAGGCCACCTGATGGTAAGTGGAATCACATGGACATTTGAATTCTCAAGACTATAATGCCAAGACCTCAAATGCGTTGCCAACCCTGAGGACTAAGATGGAATGCCTCTATGCTAGTAATTTCACCAGTTATCTTATCCCCACACCGGAACACAACAAAGCGAACACTGTTGCTTGGCGGGTGGTTAATGGATAAGATGGTGGTAGCGATCCGGACGGACCCTGCACAGAGTCCTACCACCACTAAACATTGCCGTCTACATGAAAAATTCACTTTAAATGACTAAATGTTCTCTCAACGTCCACTGTGGTAAACGGGGCATTTTTCATATATACAACTAAAACCCGTTTTCTGATCCATTAACGATATTGTGATTAATTCATCGTTTATAAGACAATGACTTAATGATACTGGACTTTTTATCTAAAGAGTAGCAGAGAGTTTTTATAAATAAACATGTACATCGACATCTTATGTATCGCTATCAAATCCCTAGGACGTGCCCCGAGATACCACACGTATGCTAATGTGCACCTTTCATGCACAAACAAAAAGATCTGACAAACTTAGAATCCAATGTGCACTTTCATAAAGTCCAACAATTATTCGGCAACATAGACTTAAATTTGCATCTTAACCGCTGCATCCCGTCAAAGTAAACGGCAAAGACTCAGCATTTACAGCTTAAAGTTAATTTTAATTAGAAAAGTTCGAAGCAATTAGCTGTAGCGCCGCTCAACTATCCAGGTATTTGTTAGTCAGATAAATTGGAATTGTTTAATTTGGTTGCTCTGCGTTGTACGCTGAGCCCCGTTAATCTTTGCTGCTTGAATATTTTAATGAATTTTGGAAGGATTAATTCTTGAAACAAACCTGTGTTCGAATGATAACGGAATTGACTCCAGACGCCTTTGTTCGCAGTCTGTGCGTGTTTATTAAATGGTTTTACGTGATAACGGTTTGGTTTTCAAAGTAATTTTACTGAGCTTGCTTGGGGGACCGTTTTGAACGTGAATAACAAAGTCGGAAGTCGAGGATGTTAATGTGTTCACCCTAAAGTCTCAAAAAGATTTAGGTTACCTTATTTCTACATACTTTGGCGGGGTGCATATTTTTTTCACATTTTGAAGACTTATATCGGATGTCCGAAAATATTTCTCATACCTTTTACGTCATAATGATCACTCTTCATAAAAATAATTCAACAGAATTTATAATATCACTAATCATACACCTTGTTTATATTTATCATATATCTTGTTCATTACAAAGGCCTCCGTTAGGTACGACGACGTGCGAAGCGAGGAAGAGTGTTAGGTAGTAATGACAGAATTAGTAAAAAAATATGGTAACTGGGCGTTTTCCAAAAAAAGTGTACATCGTTAAAGACAAAAGTTAATAAAATTTAACTTTTCGTTTTCGTCACGAAAATTAACGTAAGTATGTAAATGTATGGCTAATTTTCGTGAAAAAATGGAAAAAGTTAAATTTTCTTAACTTTTGTAATTAACGATGTACACTTTTTTTGGAAAACGCCCAACTATACGTGGTACACTACCTTGGTAATAATAAACATTTAAGAACAAAAAATGACAACAATAAAGAATAAGGAGAGTGATTATTATAAACACAAATTGTGTAGTGAAACAAAATAGCAACAAGAATTTTATGCGAGCCAACATGGACCCACTTTGGCGACTTTGTGCGGATTTTATTTTAGCTTAAGTCTCCAGGTACCTACTTACATTTTTTTGGGTTCCATAGTCAAAATAGGAACCCTTATGAATAGTTTCGCCATGTCCGTCCGTACATCCGTCCGCAGCCTAACTCAGAGACGTTTAGTACTAGAAAGCTGTAATTTGGCATGAATATACATATTAGTGACACCAAGAAAGTGGTTAAATAAAATCTCGAAAATAGGTTTAAAAACTCTATAGTGTGTGGTGTCATTGGATAGGTCTTTAAACATTTGTTAGACCCAAGTGTCCCCCCCCACAAACCCCCTTACAGCCAAAACTACAATTACTAAAAATCTAAAAAAATACTTAAATTAAAGAACATATAAAGGAAAACTATCACGGTTAAGTGGACATCATTAGTTCTTGAGATAGAGGCGATTAAGGTGTTTATACCTACTAAAATCGTCTAAAACGGCACCAAATGACTTTAAATAAAAAAATAGTTATTAGTCCGACATGCAGTTACCCAGTTTTGTAATGATAAATTAATTTCGTTATCACGTACATTTAACATTAGCAAAGGTTGGGAATTCCTAGTAAGTATTATACATACATGTGTCAGGAGACCCCGATCTTCTCGGTCCGATCTCGACATATAACAACGGTGTGATCACGCATTAGTAACAGATATACCAACCTCACCTAACAAATCATAAAATTACAATAGTTTTAATTGTCACCTTAGAAATGTAAAGTCTGCGTTACATGCACATAAGATTTTCAGACTTACATTCCTGGAAGCAAGAAGGAAAAGAGGGATTTTAGAGGCAGAGGGATTTTTTTGGTCACTAGAGCTCACAGACCAACTGATGGTAAGTGGGATCTGAGAGCCATAGATATTTGAATTCTCAAGACTACAATCTCAAGACTGCAATTTACGCGTTGCCAACCCTGAGGCCTAAGATATTAAGCCTATGTATTTTACCAACTCAAAATCATACCCAGAATACATAAAACAGGCTTATAAATTATAAGCACTTTATTAACAAATACGTTCCTACATAATCTTAAAGGTCTTAAAATTATAGCACTTTAAATACAGAATCACAAAGAACCATAAACGTGCTCAAAAACGAGCAGATTCTATACCTCTTTCTTAAGCAGTAAGTAAGGTAAGAATTTATAACATAGCTCTACTACGAGTATACAGTTAAAAGTTTAAAAGAATCCTATATTAAAACTTATGCTATCTGAAACCACTTCATTGAAAACCATTTCGCTTCCTTAAGAATAAAAATTCAGGAGTAGATTATTATCAAAGAGTGAGATAATAGTAAAAAGTCACGACCGCACTATCCAGGTCGGAAAGCACTTGGTCATAATGCTTGCGTTAAACTGCTTCATCTTGAACTTGCCCAGTTTTTTTTCTTTATATGAGTTAGACTGCTTTCTTGGAGAGTTGGATTTACAAGTCATAAATGAGCAAGCTTGAAATACCTGACAATGGTGTTTTCATATTTTCGTGTAATTTATGCGTAGTACAAAAAAAGCACAGGTTTTTAGGGTTCCGTATCCAAACTATTACCCTTATATTTTCGCCATGTCCGTCCGTCCGCAACCTAGCGCAGAGACTCTTAGTACTAGAAAGCTGTAATTTAGCATGAATATACATGTTACTCGCGCCAACAATGTGATTCAATAAAATGTTTTTTGTCTACCCCATAGTGTGGGGTGTTGTTGGATAGGTCTTTCAAAAATATTGGGTTTTGTGAAAACAATTTTTCAATGAAGGGATCCGTTTATGAAATATTAAGCTTTAAAGCGCTAATTTTTGTTAGAGTCAAGTCTCCTCCCCCTACAGCCAAAACAACACATACTAAAAATCTGAAAAAATCCTAAATGAAAGCGCATGTAACAAATTTAAAAGGGAAACTATCACGACAAGGTAGACAATAGGTTCTTGAGATACAGACGATTAAAGTGTACTTCCTACTAATATCCTCTAATACGACACCAAATGACTTTAATTAGAAAGTTAGTTATTACTTGTTGATTTTTTTATTTGTTGTACTTAACGGCTTCGAAACCCTACAGTGCGCATGGTCCAACATGCTCTTGCCCGGTTTTTTTTTCTTATTTGAGTTAGACTGCTTTCTTGGGAAGTTGCAATTACAAGTCTTAAATGAGCAAGCTTGAAATATCTAAATGTGTGGTGTTTTCTTATTTTCGTGTAACGATGCTTAGTTAAACAAAAAACAGGTTTTTAATCTGTCAACAAAAATGTATTGTTAAGCTTTCTGTCCATTACACTGTTCCATGCCATGACCATCCTAGGAACGTGTCCGGGTAACTCATCACTTTATCGAATGTATTATTTCATCGAATTTTATTTTATCGAACGCTATTTTCTGTGTAACCATAACGTTTTCAGGGTATATTAATCATTAATGACGTAGAGGTTAGGTTAGATGTGATAGGCTGAAAACATTATGGTTTCAGCAGAAAATAGCGTTCGATGAAATGAAATTTGGTGAAATTCGGTACATTCGATGAAAGGTGTTTCGACGAAATGATAGACACCCATGTATCCGGCATAAAAAGTATCACTGTACTAACCTTGCCCACTAGACCGTTCCGTCACCGACCGACACCTCCCTACACTAACCTGCATTTATGGACACGAAAAGTACCTAATTACTTAAGCAAAAGTAATAACTTAAGAAACAATTTCAGCATGACTTTGTTGTTGTGTTTCTGTTTCTTAAGTCATTACTTTTGATTAAGTAATTTATATACGGGTGTTAGAATCGTATTTTTAAGATTGGTAGTTTTAGGAATGCAAATGTCTATGGGTAAGTACAATCAAAAATCAAGTAAAAGTGGGGTCACAATCATATCAAAAGACACTCGAAAGGCTAATATGAATCTAACAACACATCGTTCATCTTAATCAGGCTATCGAGGCCTTTACGAGGTATCAAAGCACTATGCATATATGTACATATATACACTTACTTCATACATACATACTATCACGCCTTCATTATTTGAGTGAGGTAGGCAGAGTTACAGAAATAAAAACAACTACAAAAAGAGTTGTTGGTAGTTCTGTAACCACATTTTGCACAAACATTTTTACCAGTGTATTAGTGAAAAGTTGCAAGCCCATCGCCTAACAGTACTAGAAGCCCTCATTCCCTTAGTCGCCTCTTGCGACATCCACGGGGATACAATATAGAGAGGCACTATTCTAACCCGGCAACCACACGGACATAAAATATTACTTTTCTTATAAAAACTGTATAAAAGTAAGTATTACAATACTCCGATGCATTAATAAATCGTTACGTTATAAATTATATAAAAAAGCTATAAAACTCTATGGTAGTAACTTTTTAATGAGCGCTTGCCGTAAACTAACGAATGGAAATAAGTATATTGTTCAGTTTTGAAATGAAAACTACCTTGCCAATTAAAATTTTACTTCAAGTATTTATTGTTATTTCTCTTTTTCAAGAGAAAAAGAATGCATATCCAATAGAGCTGTGCGAGGTAGCCAAGCGGTGTGCGAAAAAAAAACACCTATTGGAATTATACCATTATGTTCTTAACCTCACTCATCGCAGCTCTTCTATTTAGCTCGCCTAAGGTAATGTTAGTACGAGTATATAGTATAATTATAGTTGATAGAATATTCAATTCTCTCCTCTTAGCAACAAGATTGTATGATTGTGTATATGTCAACACTTTATTGTATGATACTTAGAAATTCGAATACAATTCACAGAATTGGAACATACAAAGGCGAGCTTATTAATGTAAGGCGATATTTTCCAATCATTGGGTGATTAACGAAAATAAAAAAGCATAAAATGGAAACGTGTAGACAACAAACAAACGTACAAAACAAAGTTTGCGAATATAAGATATAAAAAAATTAATAAACTATGAAGGAAACATTTAAAAAAGTAATAACACTAGTTGGTAGAAACCCCGCCTTCAAAGCTAGTGGTCCCGGATTCAAATTCCGGTAAGGACAGATTTTTGTGTAATTAGCGCGACTTTGTCCTTGACTCTTGGATGGTTTCAATATAATTTAAGTAGGTATTTCTCTATATAAGTATGTTTATCGTAGCCGTAGTACAAGGCTAGAGCTTAGTTTGAGACTAGTTTAATTTGTGTGGCATTGTCCTCGAATACATAGTCAAACATATACAGATGTTTTTTTTTTAAGTTGCTGCTTACCAACGTAGGTTAGGCCAAAATATTTTTTGTGAAATGTTTCCTTTCCAAAATTTTCATTTGCCAACCTGCTTTGTTTTCTGTAACCGTTTATATTTCAGGATTTTACACAAGCTAACCTAACCTACCCTACTACAGGGTTCTACACGATCTAAAATATTTTCTGAATAATTTCTATAACATTGGTTTGGCAAATGAAAAATTGGGAAATGATACATTTGACCAAAAAGTTTTGGCCAAACGGCAGGCTCCCTATTTTACTTTGCTCTCCGCTCCGCTACTTTACATAGCTCTGGTGGAAACCGACTCGTAAGGTTGGCGTTTCCTGGGTTTCTATATTCAAAACGTCTCATTAAAATGTGACGTCTCGTTAAAATTTGACACATTTTGTATGAACCAAATGTCAAATTTTAACGAGACGTCACATTTTAACGAGACGTTTTGAATATAGGAACCCAGGGTATAAGTACAAACATCGGTCGGATAACAATTGTCAAAAACATAACATATAAACAGGGCCACTATTCTACTGCGATATAACGATATCCCATTATTGTAAATGACATAAGAGTTATCAAAACGTTGACAATACGGAAACACGTCAAAGACGATATCGTTATTACCGTGTAGAACCCCAGCCCGGGACATTTCAACTGTGCCCGCCTGCTACGTGGCGTTTATCTATAAACCATATTAAGTTGAACATCGGTTAATGTTGTATACTTTAATTATATTTCAGAAGTGATCTTTAATTTGTATGTAAGTAGGTATACGTTAGTTTGTTATCCAAAACCGCCTACCTTTACGTACCTATATCTATTGCTCACTAACTTTTGCCTGAAAATTTGCTGTCGTAAATATTATTTATCGCTATTTCTTTGGAAACGATATTTTTTTTCAAGATGAAAAGATTTTGACCTTTTTAAAAGTTTAAACTGTCTTAAAACAAAATATTAAATATTATTTAATTTGAATTAAAACAATTATGAATTGAATATAGGATATAGTTTTGTTTTGCGTTTTAATATAAACCCAGGTAAACTAAACAAGTCTATGTTGCAAAATCTTACACGTCATCTTTAACGCCTAGCATTTTCGCTGCAGCACAAATCTCGTTTATGTGCTGATTCAGAACTTCCTACGAAATAACTAAGCAGCTCTGAATAAGCCGTATCAAAATTTAACCACGCAAGACACTGCAGTAGTGTCGAGCACAAGGGGCGTTATTCTAAGTGCGGTAATGCACTACTGGTGTAGATAAATGAATTTTTTGATAGAATGATAAATATTTCGATCGTCTATAAGACAATTAATGTGCTAAGTGCATCCATATTCTAAAAAAACAAATGAGCTAAGTGTATAATTTGCCTCGATGGAATCTTCCAAGCATTTAGCACATTTTGTTTTCTAGACCATCGATTTGAGCATCATCACATTATTTTTTTATTTGATGTACAAAAAGATAGGATTGTAGTAATACTTTAGATACATATCAAATAATTAAGTATATAATAACACACATGCTCCTACTAGCAAAGAATGTATTTTCTTCACACTTGCTCGCAAATTTCGCAAAGTGTTATAACAAAGAAAGAAAGAAAGAAAAGGAAAGAAATACATTTAACACACAGACTTATAAAGTAGTTATAGCCGATTTACCTCCCGTGGGAGTTATGAGTTTAGATTTCAAATATAGAACCCACTATCGTACGTCATTTCAGACTACAAAGCAATTTTAATGTATGTAAAACTTATACAATACATTTAACTGCATTATATTTATATTTTACTATAACTTCAGAGACATTTGCAATGATTTTAATTAAATTTCATTTTGTAAATCGGTACAATGTGACAATATGGCCTGTTAAATTTGAAAACTAAACGCGTTATACTATATGGAAGACTATATTATAATAAAAGTTGACATGACCTTCAATCTCTTTAATCGAATTTTCGATAGTTGTTTTCTTTAATAGTTTTTTTTTTTGTTTCCTCGCAAATATTATGAAAAACAGGCAGGAAGAGGATAACAAATTCGAGTCATTAAAAGTCGTTAGTAATCCCTTTCTTATAGATAAATTAACGAGAGCATGGAATTGCATGTGTAGTAGTATTGTATGTTTACAGGTATTCTATATTTGAATTTTATATTTTCTCGTACTATCAGCATAAAAAGAGGTTTGTTATATATTGAAGAAGTAAATACCAAAATAAAGTCAGTGTCAAATTGAAAATATTATTAACGTTGTGCGTATATTTTTACGTCTAATTTTATTGTATTCTCACAATTATCAGAATAATTTTATTTTGTGTTAGCCCGAACGACTAAGTGTAAGTTACATAATTTTCAATACTTGTGACAGCTCAGATGAAAAACATGATAGCGACTAAAAGCAAAAAATAGAGGACTACTACTTATTCCATTTCTTAAAGGTATGTATCTTATTAATTTAAAAGAAAATTAATCTCCTTTTGTTGCAAACGGTAAAAACACTACAAATGCAATTCCATGTTCTCGATAATTCATATATACTACCCTCGATGCACGATGAACTATAATGTATTAACTGTTTACAATTATGTAACCGGTAAAATGACTAGCATAGAAGCATGATGTAAGGGACAGCGCCACAGTAGTTATACGGCTGTGTTTCTTTCTTTCTCCGTAAATTTAGCCATATCATGGTAACGCTCCTGGTCTTGGCTAGGATACGTTCAACATACGTTAAAATAAATGTCAGTTTACGAATAATAAATTCTTTACTTTCTGACACGTCTTTGAACAGGCGTCTCAGCCAAGATGTAAGAAGTAATTGCACTGATTTTTAGCATAACTTTTTCCTGGGCATTCTACCAGGTAAAACAATATTGTGACAAGTGACAAGTAAATAAGAGCTTTTAAATTGTTACATTGACAATACGATAACATACCAAAGGCAGTATGGTTTTACAATGTGAAATAGAGGCTCTGGCATGACAAAGAATAACACCCGAGTTTACAAGGAACAATACATTTAAACCAAATGACAATCCCACGAGGTTTGCCAAACAATTGCAACCCTTACAACAGATAATTACAGAACATATTGTGCCATGTTTGAGACAAATAGACATGCCCTCCTATCCACAGCATCAAGCCTAATCCTTCGTACATCGTGTAATGAAAATCGTATTTATCAAAGCAAAGCAGAGCTACATTTGTGGTCGCTGTTCTGTGTTTACTGGATTTAAAGGTGTCAGAAGGAATGGAGATTTTGGTTTTAGACAACACTTGTTGAAATAAGGTTACTCTGGCTACTATAAAAACCGGGATTCTTTCTACTAGGTTTTTTTTTATCTAGCTGTCATCACTATCAAGTAAATTAAAGCTTACCTGATAACTTGTCACAAGCAATATGGTTTTATCTATTAGAATAGACGTCCAAGTTTCTGTACATACAGTTACGTAAACGGTTATCGGTTTTACAGAGCGGTAGGTTAGCACTTATTATTATTATTTGAGAGTGCTCGATTATATTTTCTTTTTCATTATTTTTTTAAATGCTAGCAATTTAACTGTTTATAATTATATATGTTTGTCTCGTTGTACAAAAACGTCATCATCATCAGCCTACGGTTTACCATAATTCAATAAAAAACGTTTCACAGAATGATTCATTTCACAAACATATAATTTGGCAAAATTAGTTTTTTTCCCGAACTTGTAAATATTTCAGGATCATTCAAAGCATGCGTGTTCGTTGTATGTCTTTGATCGTGAAATAAATCAGTGTGTGAAACGGTTTTTGATATATTACAGAATACGTTAGCTTAGATAAGTCCACAGCCATCCCTAGGCCGTGCATAGGCCTTTCCCGTTATACGCGCCACCGACCACAATTTGCGGTAATTGTCATCCAGCTATGCCGGCGTACCAAAATCGTCACTGCAAAGAGTCTGGTGACATTTTTCACTTTACTAAATTGTTTTTTATTTAAACAATAGACATGTGCGAGATCGCGCCTTCTTAACCTTATCACTGAACGCAGCTGTATTATTATTTTCTCGCTCCTACATGCTCGCTCTCGCTCTCTAACTGCTATCACTGAAATAATGGCTGTACGTGTAATAAGAAATAAAGGTATTAATTAACTAAGAGTGCGCCGAGCATCCAGTGGCGCCTTCATTAGTTTTATTGTGTTTTCTAATAAACTAAAGTAGTATCTAAAAATCAAAGAGCACCTCAGTGTTGTACAAATGAATACACAATTTATAGAGAATATAACATAACATAACCCAGTATGATTGCCAGGTTAGAATAGTGCCAGGGCTTATAGTACTGTTAGGCGATGGGCTTGCAACCTGTCACTAATACACTGATAAAACATCTTAGCCTGTTTGTGCAAAATGTGGTTACAGAATTACCAACAACTCTTTATATAGTTGTTGGTATTTCTATAGCTCTGCCTACCTCACTCTGGGAATGAAGGCGTGTAGTATGTATGTATGTATAACAACAAATGAACTATGAGTGAGCAACTTAACGGAAAAAGTGGCCTTTTTTTTCCGTTAAGTTAACTACTCGAAGGTTAATGGTTATCAAACTGTGTCATACATGCTATGTATTGCGTATTCATTAGTACAACAATAAAGCACTCCTAGATTTCAAGATAGGTAATACTAGTCTATTAGAAAACACAATAAAAGTAGTGAGGGCGCCACTGGACGCTCGGCGCTCTCTTAAGTAGGAGTGTGATCTGTTTTGTAAACTGGATTCCACATACACATAAAAAATGACCAAGGATCATATTCAGTGCAAAATATTCTACTTTATTATATTTTTTATCCTTGGACATTTTGCGTATAATGTTCATTAAAGTGTAAGATGTTAGTTATCACTTGTAACAGAATTATTAACAAATGTTCTAGTTTTTGATTTGTTGGTAATTCTGTAGCTCTGGCTACCCCACTCTGGGAATGATGGCGTGATGTTACGAGTATGTATGTTTGTTACTTATCGCAATAAATCGGTGTCCTTACACGTTTTACAGAAACTCATTTCAAAGATTGTATCAGTTCGTGTAATTTTCATTTCATAGAAAGCAAATTTCTGGTGAATCCTTAACGTTTTCAGATTATCTTAAGCATGAGTTACGTAGGTTAGGTCAGACGTGTGACTACCAAAAATAATCTGAAAACACTAAGATTGCAGCAGAAATTAGCTTTCTATGTAATGAAAATTCTACGGAGTGATACATTCTATGCAATGAGTTTCTGTAAAACAGTGTGCAACCCAATAAATCATTATATTTATTATAATCATCGATATCTAGTAAGCGATTACGTAAATGAAAACTACAAGTCCAAACCAGTTCCCTTTGTTTTGAGCGGTATGAAACATTCAATCGTCCGGCAGGTGTTGACTGCGTTAATGATTCATACGGGCAGCTGTCACTTCAATTGGAGTTAAGTAAAGCCAGCGACGTAATTACGGGACAGATGCGAAGCTCCGATTGTTTCAGCGTGTTTTGGAGCTAATGAAGTAACGACACAACGCCAATGGCGGGTTCTGTGTATCTAAATGTGGATTCGTAAAGCGGATTTACTGTATTCGGTAGAACCCTATAAAAAAAAGAAAATCGGAAAGATCAAATATGACCGAACAAAAAATGTAATAATTATACATGTGTTTATTCATTACTATCACGCCTTCAATCCCAGAGTGGGGTAGGTAGAGCTACAGAAATACTAACAACGACAAAAAGAGTTGTTGGTAATTCTTCAACCACATTCTGAAACCAAATGAACGTTAAAAATACGACTTAATTGCTTTGTCGTATTTGCCCAGTTTGATTCCCGGTAAGGGCAGATACATACATACATACATAACATCACGCCTTCATTCCTAGAATGGGGTAGGCAGAGCTACAGAAATACCAAAAACTCTAAAAAGACTTTTTGATAATTCTGTTACCACATTTTGCACAATCAGGCCTAGAAATTTACTAGTGTATTAGGGACAGCTTGTAAGCCCATCGCCTAACAATACTACAAGCCCTTATTCCCGTAGTCGTCTCTTACGACATCCACGGGAAGACATGGAGTGGCACTATTCTAACCCGGCAACCACACGGGGTTTTTTTTTGCTATTTCCAGTGTTTGAGGTAGTTAACGTCCATGTTCCCGATTGATGTCAATGTTTATTTGAAACAAAATATTTTGTTTCAATCAAACTTTGACATCAATTAGGTCCTTAACTATGTACAATATTTTTGTAATTCACCCATGTGGCGTTTATTTTTCCCCCTGTACAAGGCTAAACTAAAGAAGAATAAAACCTGAAATCTGTATTAGAACATGTCTAAATCTATATTGATTTCATAATGTAATAAGTAAAGTAGCCATATCATGGCAAAACAAGTGAAATATCGTTTGATAATTTTTCTGAATAAAGGTTCGAATTGGTTGACAATATTAGCTTTTAAATTAAGGTTTGCATGGAAATAAGTAAAAATGATTTTTTTTCGCCGTAAAAAATTGTAACATTTCTTCGAACCCTTTTCAGCTCTCATAGCAAGGGTGATTTTCTGTAGCTTTGTTATACAAAAGCTTACTGTGGCTTATTCAGGTCTACGTATGCCTCTCCAATGCTTTTTCAATTGACCTACTTTTCATTTATTGTTCAATTTTTTAAATGCTTTTTAAAAATAACTCTGGTTTGCAAGCTCTTCTCTACATTAAAAGCATAAAAACTAGTATAACTTCTAATTATTCTTCAATGTATTCTCCAAATAAATTAATGAGCGCAAATAATGTAAGATTTTATGATGCAGACAGCAGTAACCCATCACTTAATCGAATTTCACTTCATCGAATGTACCGTTTCATCAAACGCTATTTTCTGCTGAAATCTTGCTTTTTCAGGGTATCTTGAACATTGATTACGTAGGTTAGGTTAGGTTAGATGTTTAAGATACATAGATGCATTATGAATTTAGCAGAAAATAACGTTCGATGAACTGAAATTCGATGAAAGGTGTTTCGATGAAATGATGACACCCATCGGCCTTATATAATTAAATTACTTGCACATTTTTGTACCTTGTCGCTTTAACGCCTTTCACAGATTAGTGCAGTAGTTCAAGCATGACCATACGTGCGATAACTCGGGGCACGTCTTAGAGATTTGATATCGATAAATAAGATGTCGATATACATATTGATTTATTAAAAATACCTTTGCGAGTCCTGAGATTGTCCAAAAATCCAGTGTCATTAGTCATAGTGTTATAAAAGGTGAATAAATCACAATATCGTTCATAATTCAGAAAACGGGTTTTAGTCATTTTAAATATTTTGAAAGACGCCCTTTGCCCGCAGTGGACGTTAAGAGGACGTTTAGTAATTTAAAGTGGACATCTTCATCCAGGCGGCAATCGTTACTAAGGACAGATATAAAAAATAAATGTTTACGTATAACATTAAAAAATGTAAAACAACATTTAGTTATTGTTTTTATTAACTGTAAAGAGATTTAATATTTTTTATTAATGTTGTTTAAAAATCCTGATCTTGACAAAAACATCGATATAGCTTTTTGCTACGTCACTTTAGTATTCGTGCTCCGAGTTAGCACAAATCTAAACATGACGTTAAAGTGACAAAGCGCTAAAATGTGTAGCTACTTATAGGGCCGATTGTACCCGACTCAAATTGCAAGTCAGAAATAACTTTATTAATAATGAGTTTAAAAGCATAGTTTGACAATAATTTGAAAGCAGAATTCCCCGAATTCATTTGCATTTCCACTATTTATAGTTTGAGATAACAGCTAAAACTTTGTTATAGGTATGCTTCATTTGCATAATTAATTTAAGAAACTTTGATACTGGGACTATAAGTCTTTTTTGTAATAGAGAACATACACATTTTTTTCTTACGCTCTCTAGAGATAGAGGATATGAAGCTTTATATTAAAGTCATTGTTCAGACCCCCTGCAAAAACACTCTATACAAAATTGGCGACAGGAATGACGTCACAGCTGTGGTTCCTTGGTGGACCTTATAAAGAATTTTACATTAATTTCGTAAATAACTATCTCTAAGCCAATATTATTTAGTTGAATTAAAATATTACGTTAATAAAATGAGGATGCCGAGAAAAACAATCTAAACATATAAATAAATTTTAAAATTTAACAAGTTTTGATTCTATATACATACATACATTCATTAAGTCACGCTTTCATTCCCTGAGTTAGGTAGGCAGAGCTACAGAATTACCAACAACTGTAAAAAACTGGTCGATAATTCTGTAACCTCATTTTGCACATTCAGGCTAAGATGTTGACCAGTTTATTAGTGACAAGTTGCCAGCCCATCGCCTAACAGTACTCTAAGCCCTTATTCCCTTAGTCGCCTCTTACGACATCCACGGGAAGACATAGAGTAGTACTATTCTAACCCGGCAACTACGCGGAACCTATATACAATCTTAATTAACAGTTCAAAACTTAGTGTCTTGCGTTTTATATGCTTTTTTTACATTTTCTCCTAAATCGTATCAATGAATGTTAATTCTGGTTTTCATGCATCTTCTCCATTCTGTTATTCATGCATATTCTTTATTGAACGCTTTACTGCTAATCTCTAAATGTAGGTACAGTCTACTTTCGTGCTTTGTCACTTTATCGTCAAGTTAAAATTGCTGCACTTATCTGTTAAAGGCGTTAGAGTGACAAGGTACTAAACTGTGCATCTACTTTATAAGGCCGACTAATGTACAGTAAAACCAGTCTTTTTATTATAGTACTCGGCTGTCTATCGCATTTCTTACTCTGGCATGATAAATACACTGATGTATGCCAGAGAGTGTGTGACAGCGAAAGTCGAGTACTATTATAATATTGTAGATTTACTGTACTAACTAGCAATGTACCTTTACTATGCTCTTCAGATTTAAAAAAAAGTGGTATATTTGTCGCCCGTGTGGTTGCCGGGTTAGAATAGTGCCACTCCATGTCTTCCCGTGGTTGTCGTAAGAGGCGACTAAGGGAATAAGGGCTTGTAGTACTGTTAGGCGATGGGCTTGCAACCTGTCACTAATACACTAGTAAACTTCTTGGCCTGACTGTGCAAAATGTGGTTACAGAATTATTAACAAGCTGTTTTAGAGTTGTTGGTGTTTCTGTAGCTCTGCCTACCCCACTCTGGGAATGAAGGCGTGATGTTATGTATGTATGTATGGTATATTTGTAGGGTAAATGATCCTGTTGAATCTCGTACAGATAGTGGTTATTCAGGGTCCATCCTGATTACTACCACCATCTTATCTTTTAACCCTTACTCATTGTTGTGTTCCAGTGTGTAAAATCACTATCATAGATTCATTCAATCTTTGTCCTTAGCGAGTCGTCGTATTGCAGTCTTGAGATTGTTGTCTTGATGATATAAGGATCTTAGACCCCAGTCTGCTTTACAAAAACTTGAAGCTCCATAGTCCTGACGTTACAGAGATAGTCAGGATTTCTTTTAATTTGTTACCTAATGAAATCGTCAAAGGCACTTTTAAATCTCTTTGACCTAGTTATCTCAAAAATCTTTGTGGTTCATGATCTGGTAGCATAAAAGTGACGTTCATTGCGATCTGAGAAATGAGACGGTCGAATCCCGGATGGGCCGATGTATGCAAATTAGTTGACAAGTTCCAAGCCCCGGGGCACCGTGGCCGTTGGCATAGCACACAGATTGCTAATATGAACACGAAATAATTTAATTTCCACTGCAATACATTTGCAAATTGATCGTCAATATATTTTTGCAAGTGGTTTGTCGCTTCTTTACCTCATGAGGTCTACAATACCACAAACAAAGAGATTTTCGTGAGGGGGAATTTGAATCTACTTGTAAGGGAAAAAAGTTGAATTACCTTCGCTCTTAAATGCAGTTTTCAATTTCGAAACAAGTACAATGAACTTTAAGTTCATTAAAATAAAGTTTAAACTAAATTGAACACCGGGGTCTCTCGAGGTTAATCACTCTCTAACTAGTCTGTAACAACAAAGACGTCATTTATAATGTACTACTGTTGGGCAGAGGCCTCCCTCCCTCCTTCCACGTCGCCCTATCTTGCGCAGGCTACCAGTCCTGATTGACGGCATCAAGCTAATCTAGCCAACAACGTCGCGTTGGTCTGCCGCGACGCCAAATTCTATTGCGTGAGACCCGTTTGGTACACACTTTAGCCTACAATTCCTACGGCATATGACAGACATGTCCAGTTCATTCCCATTTAATGTTTGCAGCTGTTTGGCTACATTAGCTATTTTAGTTTCGGTAGTATTGTGTTTCTGATGTTGTCTGTTAATTTGACTATTAAAATACCAAGCTCGATCGCTCTGTGACAAACAAAGACTTATTAAGCGACAAGTCAGAAAATACAAGACAATACTGAAAACTGTTACTTGTTTCAAATAGCAGATCAAATGGCATTCTACGATAGCTAACGACCGAAATCAAAGGAAATTGTATAAAATTTACCTAAGTAGCTGGACGGTTGCATCAGGCGCTCATGAACCACACATTTTAATCGATTTTAAAAATCGGTAGCCAACTTAGAATATAAATTGTCTAAGCCTGCTCTTCTGAGTGCTAATCGAAAAAACTATGCTGAAACAAGTTAAGTAGGGCAACGTTTTCTCTTTGTATTATTTTTGGTTAAATTATCGTGTCAAACTAATTTTACGGATTCCTTTAAAATAAAAAAAATAACACAAAAAGCTCTAAATTTTAAGTAGACGAACTAATTCATTTGATATTATACATGGAGGTAATATCGATTTTGAACCACTACAAAACAACAAAATCTTGTATACATTTAGTATTGCTTTAATAAGATCAGTTATAGGTAACTGTCAGAACAAGATTAGTAAAATGTTCCTTGCACGCGTTTACCAGTGTACGTACTATATTTATTGCCATAGTATAGTCCATATCATCACTACATAGTATAAAACAAAGTCGCCTTTTCTGTCCCTATATCCCTATGTATGCTTAAAATCTTTAAAACTACGCAACGGATTTTGATGCGGTTTTTTTTTAATAGATAGAGTGATTGACGGTTTATATGTATAATACTTTAATCCGGAGCGAAGCGAGGGCGGGTTGCTAGTATATTATATTGCCTTTCGCTGGCATATAACATGGCCGACCATGTCGGGCCGATGTGTCAGGAAAGTGGAAGTATAATTGTTATGCCAGTATGGAACCCTGTCATAACGACAGCGTTTATCATTAATTTAAGCTTTCTTTCATGTGGTTTGAAGGTCTCATTATGACAGGGTTCCGTAGTGGCATAACAATTAAAGTCCTTGACAGAACCCACAAGGCATGTTGGTTAATGGTTCTGTTTGTTTTTTAGGCTGAATACGAAACGGTCATAGCTTTGTTTGAACTTTAACGAATGCAGATTTTAGTCATTAAAATTACTGTACAACGTGGTAGTGAAATTGATAAACACTCAGTATAGACATTATTAATAGCATTCGTACTGTTTTTTGTTTCCTTAGTGTGTTCTTATTACCTACCTACTGACGCACATAATTTTAGCCCAGTGCTTATTACGTCTAACCTTATTTTTAATTTCTGTTTTAGTTTCAAACTCGTTATCAATTCCCAATTTTATATATCCGTTGATTTGGAAAAAGATGCACATTTAAAATGACTGTAACATGAAAATACAATATTGACATTGGTTTCGAAGGAATGAAGACAAAATTTATTGGAAAATATTAATTAGACTTGTATTCACTAGACAAACATTAAACAGATTCGGAATATAACTATTTACTTATTTCATGCATCATTCACTTACCAAATATAGACTCACATCGAAAATATTTCACAAGGGGCCTCTTCACGGTAATGTTTGTGTGACTGGCAACTTTGGGCATACAATCTAGCATACAATAACAATCGACGTACGAAAAAATTGCCGTGAAATTTATTCGTAGACAGCCCCTAAGACGTAACCAAGACATTAATATGCGGCTTAGGTTTCCTATCTAGGGCAACCATCATTTTTATTATGCAACTCAGGTAGACTCAGTAAAAGGAGGTAGAGTTGTGTTTTTATGCTCCAAGACTAAATTCTCTGGAAATGCAAAGCAGTTAGGTCCTGCGTGTCGATTTTTAAAAATCGAACACTCGTAAATTGTAATTCGAAAACAAAGTTCATTGGTTGTAACAATAAAATGCATGCAATTTAGTTGTTACATGCTGTCTCTTACTTTTTTTTTAATTAATGGCGATTTCGCCAATTTCAAGTAAGTAGAGAAAAACAGTAAACATATTAAATCAAAAGCAAAAACCGGACATCTCTATCGGCCATCTTTCCTCCCTGAAGGTTACCGCGTGTTATAAATCTTTAAAACTGTGACTGTCTTAGAGTTTTGATAGCTAAAACTGCGTTTTGGTTTGACTTTGTTTAGGTGACACAATGAAAGGTAAGTTTATTTTTTTTACAGCCTTGTTCTAGTCTAACCTTTTACTTTATTGGTTTACCAAGGTTATTACTTTATTGCTTCAGTAAGATAAATACCAAACGTAAAAAATAACATAGGTAGATGGTTAAATGGAAGGGGTTTCCTGCTATTTTTATAGTTAGTATCTCTTTTGTTTGTACATTCATATTTCCATATATAGGTCCAAAACGACTACGCGTCTCAGACTGCCCTAGGCTAAGTAATTTGAATGTTTTCACATCTTAAAAACACGGTTTATGTATAAAACCGCTCGGCTTTTAATATTTAAAGAGCTTTTTTCATGTGGAACTTTTGCCAGCCCTAACTTTTCCAAGGTAACAGCGGATTGAGAGCCATCGTTTTAAACAGGGGGTGCATTTTAATTTTTTCCCACCTCGTTCCTTCGGAATACGCAATATTTTTAAACTTCCAGCTTTATAGCGGGTGTTAGTATAATCAGGGGCCATTATTTAGGATTGGATTGCGTTTCTCTCTATAATTTTTAAAGCAGCAATGATCTGTACGGGATTGTTAAGAAAGTTAATTGTTTTGTTGTGTTTTTACTTGAATGAAAGAAGAATAGAGGAAGATAGGTAACTAAACCTTCAGCGCACGGAACCCATTAATCAGGTGGCCCTAATTGACTATATTGGTGTGGTTTGTTATGAAAAACCACAAATAATTGGCACAATTGTATAATAACTTGTTTAGATGTAAATTATCATGTTAAGCACCGTTTTAAAATTGTTTGTTACTATAAAACAAATCATTCCAAAAACTCGTATGTTGAAATGAAAGCATGTCGCCGCCACAAAAAAAAATCTTATTTAATCAGATTCAAGACACTGCGCTTCAACATGCAATTTTTTTTTAAACAGCACCTAAATTAATTATATTTTATAAAAGTCCAGACGAAAGTGCAGTAACAGTTTATTCAAAACTTGCGACCAGTTGCTCCCGTCTGAACAAAATAAAAAAGCGTGTATAAGTCAGAGATAAAGAAGCTTGCAAGTAATGAAATAATGTTTCAAACCGGTTTAGTAATTCTTATAATAACATACAAATAAAAAACTAACATTAAATTTTACCTGTTTATAATAATAACAGTTTAGTGTTTAGATATAGACAGATCAAAACGGATTTACAAATCAATGATCGTATGTATACTTATATTAACTCGGCAACCACACACGGGGTTAATAGTATAATAATAATAATATACTTAAATATATAGAAAACATCCAAGACTCAGGAACAAATATTCGCGCTCATCACACAAATATCTGCCCTTACCGAGATTTGAACCAGTATCTATTAAATATAAAATAATCAATAAATATTTTCATCTCAAGTGGAACCGAAGTTTTATACTTAATGCTTTTAGTCTTTAAAGATTCGATCGATTTGAAGTAATTTTATCAGCATCTTCTTCTTTCTTAATTATTACAAATTAATAAAACAACTTTCCGCGTCTGTTTGTCTGTCTGTATCGTCCCCGTAGAGCGAAAACTCACTAAGTCGTATTTAGCTGATTTGAGATACGGAGGTTCAAACTTATGAAAATTAAAAAAAAATCTAACTTTTTTTTGTGATGACATATTTATCTTATTATCGTCTCATCGCAAGGATATTAATATTTCGGTATAAGCTTCAACTACCAAATCGAATCAAATAGCTTATTTTCCAAGTTATAAGCGATAATTATTATTATCTCTTAAATTATGGACCTAAATCTCAGTTAGTGATTTTTAGACTAGAGTTAGTGAATTGTCGTTCAATTTTAAAGTTTTAATTAAGAAAATAACTATAGTTAGTTAAAATATGCCTAAGATTTTGAATACCAAATTGATTAAGACAATAATAACTAGACATCTATATTTTTGATAACGTAAAGAAAATAAATAAAACTCGGTAGTTAATGGAAGAATATATTTTTATACGAAATTAGGAAACATTTGGAGAACTAGGACATTCGAAAACATGAAAAAATGTGATAAAATCAATATTTTAGGGTACTTCTGGATCTTCTTCTGTAACATCAGGTTCAGGCAGCGCGTCTATAATGTCTTTGCTGGTAGGCAGAGACTGGTACCAAGCGTGAAGCTCTTGAGGAATAATTCCTTTTGCACATAGTCCGGTTAAATCCTTTTTCTTGGCCTCTGAGATGGGAAGAGGTGTTAAATACGCCTTAGGGATAACGAATGCTTTCAACTGATCTAACCAGGTTTGTCTTTGGTCGCTGATTTCGCATTCATCAGTTTCAGTCCCTCTCTGTACCGCTAGCCTCTTCCTAGTTCGCGGGATTACCTTTTTTTCCTGGAATAAATCGAATTGGGCGTAAGGGCCGTCGTGTGTGTACCGGAACTTAACAACACCTGGAAATTGTTTCTCAAACCTAACACATTTGATTTTAAGCCACTTTATTGCTTTTCCTTCTTGATCTTTGCTCGTGTTTCTGACAAACTTTTCGTTTAGAGTTCTGACATCGATCATTTGATCGTATGTTAACTCCTGGACTACATAAGGAGGCGCTGATGCCCGGTGTCTTTTGGATCTGGCACGATGCATTATCGACTTCCAATCGATCATAGAATAAACTGGCGTATGGCGTTGCTCTTTCTCGATAGCACTATGCATAGAGTCGACTTCCATGTGTGTATGCCCACTTTCTAGGTACTTTTGTTCAATAACCTCCAACCGCACGTCAGGTTTTTGAATCAAATGGGCCAGAAACGCTGCAATGAACTGGTTCCTGTTCTGACCTGCACAAGTGTCACTATACATTATAATTTCTTTTGTGTTAGTTGGCACTTGACTTATCCACCAGTTTATCGCACTTGCAATTTCAGTGCTTCCTCTCTTGCCATTTGTTTCATTCCATGTCATGCAGTAGGCTTCATTAGGAGGTTTGGCTGTATGGATGGTGTAATTTTGCACATTCAACTTTCTTGTGTAGTAAAGTATACCTACGCCACTTACTGGTATGTGCAATGTTGACTGCATGTCAGCCGTCACGACAAGATAAGTGTCATCAGTAATAGACCTCTGTTTATCTGCGTCTTTAGCTGCTTGCGCCGCATTTTTTCGAACAATGTGTGCATCGTACTCATCTTTTAAATTTTCAGGTCGACCTGCGGTATTATACCGCGTGCATATCATGCATAGATCCTTCTTCGGAGTAAAAAAAGACAAATTGAACTTTGACCCAAAAAAATTCTTGTACACATAGAAGGAACATGATTTTACACCGTCTGATGCCATTTTTTCCTTGTACAATTGAAACATTTTCGCAATACTCAGTTTACTGTCTAAGTATTGCCTTTTAGACTTTTTCCTGCAGTAATGAGACTCGAGCCGAGGAAAAGAATTAATATGATCAATTACTCTTTGTCCAGTTTCCATGTCTGTCTTATTAATCGGATCACGAGATCCACGATTATTTCGCCCCGCGTAATTACCGAATTCATTTTTTTGTTTAAAGGCTTCAATAACAGGTCCATTTGAAATGCATAGGGTTTTAAAAAAAAATCTTTGCAGACTCTTTCCTTGCTACCGTTTTTATTAAAATAGTATTCATAGGTAACAGATCTGTGCTTTTGCTCTGGAATACCAATTTTACGTGTTTTTATCGGCATGGCAATTATAAGATGCAATAAAAATTGCTTTTGTGCAACGAAGTCTTGGATCTTCCAATAATCTTGACAAATTTGCTGTCTGTCATCGTCAGTGATTTTAGTGAGACACTGGTACCTGCATTTTGTTTCACATTTGACAGGTTTAGGCTTCTTAGCAGACATTAATTTGCCCGTTTTACTTTGATATGGTAAACAGTTGTGCCTGTTTGTTTTAGTTAGGTTTTTTTTCCATTTTGTAGGATCGCCTTTTTTCCAGCGACTAGGTTCCTGAATCTTTGACGATGTGGCCGAAATAGAACGCTCTTCTGTATCTGATTTAGAAAATTCTTGATCTGTTAACTCTGGAATAACATTTTCAGGTAGCGTCTCTGAGGTTTGAAGATGGTTAGATGTTGAGCCTTGATTCATTGCAGTATTACTAACGTTATGACGATCAACATCCTTATCAAGCGACTGTGATTGAGTTTCATTCACCACTTTACTGTTTTTTTTTCGTTTTGGGTTCTCGAGACATTCGCTATCACTGCTTTCGCTCGATGATCGAACAAACACATGCCTCCTGTTTTTTCGAAGACGGTCTTCCTCACTATCTGGGTACCATGAAGCGCTAGAATCAGAAAAATCACGCACGGGAGAACTGAAGGCTTCAATACCACTCATGTTTGAGTAAGGACTTGTGGGCGTTTTTTCGGTTGGTAGGTTGTTATGTACACAAGAAGCATCTGCCAATAAAAGGTCTTCCAACGTGATCAGCTCGCGGTCTTGATCATTTGGTAAGGGAGCCGAGTGCGGTGGCTGGACTGATGGAGGGATACGTTGCGGACTAAATAATGCAGACGGCGGAGCAGACTCGTACAAATCCTTGTTTTGAAAAAGTTCATCTACTTCAAAACTAGCCGATAGATCCTTTTCGACGAGTTTAGGTAGATCAATCTGTAATTTAATTTAATAATAAATAAAATGCATATCATAAATGTTGCATACATAACGCGTGCAAAGTACCTAAACATCCATTTGCCGTTGCATTGAAATAAATTGTAGAATGGGCGATACCATAGATAATCGTGCTAGACGTACTTTCTAATATCTGTCAGTTATTAGGAACGAGACCTGTCATGCTGTCGGTACATTCTGACAAAAAGCTAACAAAAATGTAAGTAGATATAAAACAATAAAATTAAAAAACGACACCGTGCTCCGGGCATTAAAATAATAAAGTTGTGCAACCAAGTTTCCCACATGCCGTTGCATTGAAATCAATTGTAGAATGAGCGATACCATAGACAATCGTGCTAGATGTACTTTCTAATATCTGTCGTTTATTAGGAACGAGATCGGACACGCTTTTGGGTAAATTCTGACAAAAAGCTAACAAAAATGTAGATATAAAACAATAAAATTAAAAAACAACACACCATGCTCAATCAAGGCATTAAAATAATAAAGTTATGCAACCAAGTTTCCCACATGAAGCATTAGTGAAGGGTTAGTTAAAATATTAGGTAAGTAGTTATTTAAGCAAATTTTAAAAACCCATTACATTAAACGGCACATCTTTAGGCTAAAATAATCGTTTACTTTCTTTTAAGTCTCCGGTTCACGAAGTAGTCATCTCAGTAGGTAGGTACCTACAAAATTTTGTTAAAATTTTAAAAATCACACAGACGCACACACTTAAACTCACGCCTTCATTCCCAGAGAGGGGTAGGCAGGGCCACAGCATTATCAGTTTCGTTTAGTTGTTGGTACAACTAAAAAAAACATGCTGTTAATTAAAAATCCTCAGTATAAATATTTAAAATTGGTGAACAAATCGTTATTCATATCTTACCTTCTCTACTTCTTTCTCATGGTTTTTTAAATCAAGGTAGTCCATTTCATAACTTTTCGGATTGTCAGCGACAATGTCCGTATTTTCCTTAAAAAAAAAACACAGGTGAGTCGTATTCGCAAGGTCACGGTCAAGGTAATCACGTAAGTACCTACTTTTTTGAAAATTTATACTATTTGATTACGCTAAATTCTAAATAAATCTACAATATGGAACATTTTTCATCAGTTTAGCTTAAACTTACCTTTCCATTTCCGTCATTGTTATTCACCAAAGCTAAAATTAACTTAGCACGTGTTCCACGATTCATTATTTCCACTACCGCACGGCACATTCACATCGCACTCAGAGAAATTAAAACGCGTGCGCATCGGTCGATGCCACCGCGGGGAATGAAAGTCACTAATGCGACGCGGGGCCCCCCTCCTAAGCCATAAACTCACTAACTGGCGCGCGAAAATCACCCACATTCAAACAATACGCATCCCAGTAGGTCAAATAATCATCAAAAGCTTTTGATTAGAGTACGCAAAGCAATTTATTGTTTTTTTTTATAGTGTAAAAAATATTAAAACAGTTTAATGACTATTCGCATGATCTTTGAAGCTCATATTACCATAATTTGATGATCGAAAGTTCACTAAAAATACTTAGTTAATTTTCGCTTTCATATTTTGTAGCAAGCTTTGCAATCGTCAGGTAACTAAGTTGTTTTAGTGAATTTGGGAATAAAATTGTGCTCGGTCAGAAGCATAACTGGATAAGGTAAAAATAACTAAAATGACTTAAGTAACCACTTTGGCCGATATTATTTTGGTATAAATTCATTAAGTAATTTAATTAATTTTAACTTCAATACATGTGCAAAAACAAAAATGTAGTGATTTTACCAACTTTCTAAAATTGGATCTATGGCTCCTATTCACATAGGGATTAGACTCAAATTCGCAGAAAAAAAAATCAATATCGGTGGCATTAAAAAGTCGATTTCGACATTTTGGAACTTGGTGACTTTTCGCTCTACGAGGACGGTATATCCCCTAACTCCTCCTAAATCACGCAACAGATTTTGATATGGTCACCATCAATTAGATAATTTTTCACGGAAGATTTTGTATCTATAATAAATTCTAGACTATTTACGTGTGTTACAAAAAACTCGCATGAAGTCAAGCAAAGCAAGGGCATGTCGCTAGTACAAAGCACAATAAAATTTATAGGTTTATGGTTATTTTAATAAACAAATTCCTGCCACACTACGTAATTTTAATAACATCGACATCCATGCAACGCCAATTTGAATGGGGGAGCGGGCCGTCATGGATTAAATACACTATAAAAATAATTGATTTAAATTTCAAAACACAATCATTGGCACGCAACAGTAAAGCAAACAGTAAAATAATATTTCACCGGCACAAGGGTGCAGAACTGACTATGTGAAAAAGTGGTACTATAAACCCCTTTGAGACCGAACTTAGCATCAGGTCAAAAATTATATTATCTAAATCTTATTAAATCTTCCTTATTAACTGATAAAAGGACTCGTATCGTTTTGATTTTGATTCTAAGGTTTATATTAATTGCTTTTTTGCTCAGTTTTGAATCAATCGTGTGGTTACCGGGTTAGAAAAGTGCCACTCCATGTCTTCCCGTGGATGTCGTAAGAGGCGACTAAGGGAATAACGGCTTGTAGTACTGTTAGGCGATGGGCTTGCAACCTGTCACTAATACACTGGTAAACATCTTAGCCTGATTGTGCAAAATGTGGTTACAGAATTATCAACAAGTTTTTTAGAGTTGTTGGTGATTTTGTAGCTCTGCCTACCCCATTCTGGAAATGAAGGCGTGACTTTGTGTATGTATGTATGTTGAATCACGGGAAAAAGGTTAATTTGACACTTAACCCGAACGATAGTATCATTATAAGCTGTAAGGGATATAATTTGAATGGATGTTATCTATGTTTTTAAGTATATATTTCTTTATAAAAGTATTTTTATCGTTGTCTAGTACCCATATTACAAGCTTAGTTTGGGACTAGGTCAACTTGTGTGACATTATCCTGTTTTTTTTTCAATGATAACGAGAAAGTGTAATCTTATGGAAAATGGACCAGCAACACCAGAGGACACGCACGTACGCTCCCGGCCTTTGAGACCAGCCTAGGCTGGATTTTTTAATGATTTTCGTTATTGTGAACGATGTACCAACTCCAAATACCCGAATGGACCCTATAATGCTTGGAGAATTCCCTTGATTTCTGCGGGATCCGATCATCAGACCTTGATCTAACGACAACAGGAACACCTGAAAAGTATATTCTTCGAAATAAACCTACCCCGAGAAGATTAATATTAAAAAAAAGAAACAACCTCTTGAAGTTGGTTCAAAACATCTTTATTGTGTTTAGGAAATACTCACTCATTTTAAGTCATTGTAAAATAAAATAAAAAGATTCTTGATACTTGCAATTGATATATCTGCGACTGAACTATTGTTGTATATTCCTTCCCTACTGGCTACCGTCGCTAGAACAGTAACTGTCATACTGTCATTAAAGTCTTTATTAACACAGGTCACTAGCCTTCATCGCGTGCCGTTAGTTTTCCGTTTGACCCTCAATTTGCTGCATGATTAATTGACCGGAGTTACCTTCTTTTTGTTTCACCGTCGCAAATAAACTGGACGTAATGTTTATTTGCACGAGTGAGCTCGAGATAGGTTTTGTAACTATGGGGTTTGTGAATAATAGTTGTTTGTGTTATCAAAATGATTGATTCTGTCTTTTTAACCGTTTTTTGGAACATCAAGCAAAAATTTTTTTTTTTTATTGATAATCTATTTTAAGTTTCTGAGTATTTAGTTATACTTTTTAAGTAATTAATGTTTAAGTAAAAAAAAATATTAAACGGTTTTCCTGCTTTGTATTGAGCATTAATCATTAATATTTAAGGCATGGCATTATAGAATGTTATAAAATATTTTAAAATGTTTCATAATGTTATAATATGAACGCAGTTTGAGCACCATTATCGATGATTTTTAAATTTCAAATGACTAATTTTGTTAAAATCTCAGGACTAGTAAAACTACTCATCAAAGAAAAATTGGTAATCTGAAAAGGCAACTTTTACTCGTAAGTTGTCTCTTAAAATTACTACTCTACATTTTTTAGTATATTAGTAACAGTTTTATAGAATAAATTACACTTTCTCTTGTTAGTATTGTAATCTCTCTGTATCAAGCGTAATCTATACAAATATTAAAATTGTGAAAGTAACTCTGTCTGTCCGACTGTCTGTCTGTTACGCTTTCGCCAATTAACCGCTGAACCGATTTAGATAAAAATTGGTATTAAGATATTTTGAATCCCGCAGAAGGATAAAGGTTACTCTTTATCCCGTAAAACTGGATGGGTCCCGAGGGAACAGCGATAAACGACTCTTACGTGGATGGAGTCGCGGGATACAGCTAGTATAAAATAATATTTAAATATCAGGTGGGGACAAAATCACACAAATTGACCTAGTTCAAAACTAAGCTCTAGGCTTGTACTATGGGTACTAGACAGCGATAAACCTTCTTTTATAGAGGAATGTATATTTAAATACGTAGAAAAAAAACATCAAAGATTTAAAACTTGTGTTATTAAAAGATTGTATTTTAACATGCGCCAGGGTAGAATAATGCAACTCCATGTCTTCTCGTGGATGTCGTAAGAGGCGACTAAGGGAATAAGGGCTTGTAGTATACTATTAGGCGATGGGCTTGCAACCTGCCACTAATAGAGGTACACTAGTAAACTTCTTGGCTTGTTGTGGTTACAGAATTATAATCAAGTATTTTTAAGTTATTGGTATTTCTGTAGCTCTGCTTACCCCACTCTAGGAATGAAAGCGTGATGTCATGTATGTATGTAATTTAACATTAACAATCATACCACAGAGAAAACTTCGTTATGCCACAAACTTCAATAGTTTCCGTACGGCAAACTTGGAAATGTTAGTTTATTTGAATAGATTACACTCAAGTGTGCCAAATTACTGGAACCTACTTGGGAGTTGTATTGCAAAATTAAATTGGTCTGTATCATGTAAGAGTCAGCCAAGAAAATTATTCAAAAGAGAACCAGTGGATCTAGACTGGGCCTCTATTCGGGTGCGTTAAAACGATATCGTGTTTGACACGTTTAAGAATCGTTTATGTCTTAGTCGCCATTATTGTAAATGACATAGGAGTTATCAAAACGTTGACAATACGGAAACATGTCAAAAACGATATCGTTATAACGCAGTTGAATAGAAGCCCAGGTTGCATTCGGCAATCGTTAGCGATAATGTAACGATAGATATATGTACGGAATTGACGTAAGCCACCAAAATAGTGACGTGGTACTATTTCGGTGGCTCCAGTTGAGTCCAAACTGGCCAAATTTCACTTGTTTTATCCCACAAATGACCTATTTAATATACAAATTTCCCTTGTAACAAATGAAATGTAATAATAAGTAGTTATCCTTATTGTAGACCGTGTTATATCATTATTGTTTAATTCAATAATATATCATTAACTTGACACTTAAAACTAAATTTGCATGTTTAGTATCTAGCAAGATAAGTCTTCGTACAGTAATAATAACCAAATACCAACCTTAAGAGAACATGCATGAAAATCAGAATTGAGTTGCATTGATATGATTTAGGAGAAAATGAAAAAAATGTTTTGACCCCTTTATTAAGATTTTATACAACGTGTTACAAAATAATCCGTAAAAAAGAAATTACGAAAGTAGTGTCAACCGTAGTATACTGTATACCTAAGATACTGAACTGACGTTATTTAATAAGGGTTGACACTACTTTTTTTAAATTCTTTTTTACGGATTATTTTGTAATATAATAATCTACCTGCATACCCCGTGTGGTTGCCGGATTAGAATAGTGCCACTCCACGTCTTCCCGTGGATGTGTCGTGAGAGGCGACTAAGGGAATAACGGCTTGTGGTACTGTTAGGCGATGGGCTTGCAACCTGTCACTAATACACTGGTAAACATCTTAGCCTGACTATGCAAAATGTGGTTACAGAATTATCAACAAGTTTAGATTTGTTGGTATTCTGTTGCTCTGCCTACCCCACTCTGGGAATGAAGGCGTGACGTTATGTATGTATGTATTTTGTAACACGTTGTATAGAATCAAAAATTGTTATTTTTTTTTAAATTGCTTTATTGTTTAGATTGTTTTTTTCGGCATTCTCATTTTATGTACGTTATATTTTAATTCAACGATACTGGCTTAAACATAGTAATTTACGAATTAAAAGTTTATTCATAAAGTCCTTATATTTAAAACATAAACAACAGCTGTGACGTCATTCATGTCGTCGATTTTGTATGGAGTGTTTTTGCAGGGGGGTCTGAACTATGACTTCTTAAAGCTTCATGTTATGAAAAAATAACACGACAATTATTTTGCGTATACATCAGTTATTTCTCTCTTTCATTGCACTTTCCAGAGAGCGTAAAAAAAAAGCATGTTCCCTATTTGCACCAAAATTTTAAGCAAATAAATGAATTTGAATTTGAAATAAGAGGTTTTTTATTCGTGGTAACATTTTGTGCGAGTTCTATCCGGATCGTTACCATCATCCTTATTTTTTAATCGCAGCAGTGTTTGCGTTGTTGTGTTCCGGTGTAGGGATAAGACAACCGGTGAAATTACTAGCATAGAGGCATTCTATGTTAGTCCTCAGGGTTGGCAACGCATTTGCGGTCTTCGCAATGCTGTCTTCTGTTTATAGTCTTAAGAATTCAAATATCTATGGGTCACAGATATCATTTACCATCAGGTGGCCTGTGTGCTTGTTTGCCTTCTTAATGACATAAACATATTAATAAATAGTTGAAATGCCAAAGCATTCATTAAAATTTTGACTTTCATTTAAGCAAAGTCAATAATAACTTATGAGAATGGCCAAAATTACTGATTAAATAGGATAAAAATGTCATAAATAAGGACAAATATTTATATAATAAGCTTCGAAACCACAGACCTTTTGTCTATATCAGTTTATCATAAATAAATGTTTTTCTTTCCTTCTTTTTTTTTTACTTTAATGTATAAAAAAATAAATATCAGGAGACAATCTCACACAAATTTTTGATTTTGATACATTTTAAAATTCATCAATGTACAAAATTATATCGTAAACAGACACTCAGCCAATTTGTGTGCGTTGTCCCCTATATTATTTTGGCTGTTTTTGCATTCCATCGTTCATCTAACTAGTGCCGAGAATTCCGTTTCTTGTCTCCGATCCGCGTGAAACTAGTCAAGTCTAGAACTAACGTCGTTGTTATTATTAAGTTAGAACCCAGTTAACTGAGACCTCGAACTATAAACAGATAACAATGTTTACGCTTAGGGATAATTGTGAAAACTTGGAATCAATGAAATATGTTTTTATCGGTCTTGAGAGTAAGAACAGAAAGGAAAAAAGCAAAACATTATTGCCGCATACAAAAAAGAGCTGTTTACTTTACTTACATAAAATATAATGTGCTATGAACTAAACAGAACAAAAAAATGTGGCAAAGAATCAGGACTCAGCATTTGCTGTAGGGTCACACTCCTCCCATCGCTAAATTTCAGTCTGTTCCTCATAAAAAATGACGATTACCAACATTTCTAGGGCGGAAAGTGAAAAAGATTTTGTTTTTTATGAGCAAATTTACCACACCAAACGTACTATGCACTTTTTAACCTCTAAAAAAGAGGGGTGTCACAAGTTAATTTTTATATCTGTGTGTAACTCGCAATCGATATCGTTCGCGAATTCGTCCAAAAACCGGCACACCTTCTCAAAGTTTCTCCTTCTACGTTCTTCTGCTGCCCGACGTACTCTCACCTCAAAACACGACACTGGGTAATCCACATGTTCGCTCCGAGTGATACTTGTGTTTACTTTCCCTTTCATCGTGGGCTGCTTACTTTGGACTTATAGTAAACGAGTCAGAGAGGATTCTTTGGGTTTTGAAATACAAAGCATTAAGAGCTAAAGCATTTTTTAATCTTGATTTGAAAAAAATGTTTTCTCAAAATCACTTTCCGCCCCTTAGATGAAAATGACATTTTTATCCCGCTCTCAATAGAAAGTTGAACACACCGATCGTTTTCGTATTTTGTCACATTCGCACTTCAACATAATTGTTAATTAAAATTTTCATGATCAAAACAAAGCTCTGTCTAATTTTCGTACCCTTTCTAAAATATAATCGACCTATTATTACTACGTAACGGCCATTGCAAGACTATACTTATGCATGATGCAAATAACTATTTTGGCGCCAATGGCATCACAGCTCAATGTAAGCTAAACTTAACTCGCAACCGATATCGTTGGCGAATTCGTCCGGAATCCGGCACACCTTCTCGAAGTTTCTCTGCGTTCTTCTACCATCCAACATACTCTCTTCTCATAACAAGGCACTGGGTAAACCACATTTTCGCTCCGAGTAATACTTGTGTTTACTTTCCGCTTCATCGTGGGCTGCAGTTTACATTTGACTTACAGTTAAAGAGTCGGATGGGATTCTGTGTTTTTGAAATGTCGATCCTGCCTTAGATTTAAACATTAATTAAAATTTCTTCTTTAATTGACTAAAGCGGTTAGAAACCACTGTGTCAGTATAAGTGGTTAATAAGTTATATTAAAGCTGATGTTTTTACATTCAAATTAATTGATGATGTAATTAAATTAAAAGTTCACTAAATTAGAAGAATACAAAGATCAATCATATTATCATAATTTAAATTACTCAAAAATGAAACAAACACACACAATTATAGTCAAAAACAAAATCCTTACTTATAATAAAAATGTGAAAGCGTGGATGTTTGTTACGCTTTCACGCAAAAACTACTTGACGAATTATCATGAAACTTTGTACATATATCCTGGGAGGTACTAGAAGTAACATAGGATACTTTTTATTAAAAAAAAAGACAAGAAAAATAAATTGCAGCGGATGAAGCCGCTGGTGGACCGCTAGTATATCATCGAATAATAATCGTTTGTGCAGTCATTTATCGACCATCCTTCTAAGTATGTCACAATGAAAATCGAACTAGGGTGAATAAGACTTAACCTCTGAGAGTTCCGCATAAACTTTGAATGTACGAGTAGATAATCTTAACCATTCCAGGAAACTTAAGTCTTGACGACTGTTAACGGTTTCCAATAAACGAGCATTACTCTGACAAAAAGTTTGGTTCAATTTAACCGTGGCTTCCCAGGGTTGTATTTCTATTAATATACGGGTGATGTGCTCTGTCTATTCTTTAAAGTTACTAGAATTAAATACATGAAATTTTAAACACACACAATTAACATTTTGTCTCTATTCTACTGTTAATAAGGTATTGATTTACATGTAAACAAGTGCTATTGTAACGTTGACAATACGAAATCTTGTCAATGGCGACATGGTACTCTGTTGGTGTTGGTATACATAGCTGAAGACTCAGCGTAAGGTAACAAACTTTATTATTTACCTAATGCCTACTTTTAACTAGTCACAAAAACTTTAACTAAGTCTTATTATAATTCACGTAAATAACATGCATAATTTCGTGTCGATCAATGCTATAGTTTGGTTCTAACGGAAGACCAGCGCTGGCTAATGCCAGAATAACGCTGGGCATGAACCGTTTTGTAAGAACAGGGGGGTTAATATGACATAACAATCCAGTTTTCTTTACGCTCAGAGAAAAGGTCAGAGCTATATAACTGTCATAGCTCTATCCTTTACGCTCACCGTAAAATGAACTGTATAGCTAGGTCATAATAACCCCCCAGACCATCTATGTCGTCATTTTGTTACTTTTTCTTTGTCTGTTTGTAACGAATAAATATTTTTTTTCCTTTCTTTCTTTTTTCTTTCACTCTTTTGAGGGTTCCGTACCCAAAAGGTACAACGGGAATCCTATTACTAAGACTCCGCTGTCCGTCCATCCGTCTGTCCATCTGTCACCAGGCTGTATTTCATGAATCGTGATAGCCTAGACAGTTGAAATTTTTACAGATGATGTATTTGTGTTGCCGCTATAAAAACAAATACTAAAACAGAATAAAATTAATATTTAAGTGAGGCTCCCATACTACAAATGTGATTTTCTCGAACTCGATATTATAAACGGCAACAAGTAGAAACTTCAAATATTTATTTAAATTTGCACTTCAACAATATGTAACATAATTAAAATAAAATAGATCCTTAATCTATTTCCCATACAACAAACGTGACTTTTTTGGTCGTTTATTTTTTAAACAAATCGTTACAATAAACAGAAGTATAAGTATTTTATTATTTACATACATACATAACGTCACGCCTTTAGTCCCAGAGTGGGGTAGGCAGAGCAACAGAATACCAACAACTCTAAACTTGTTGATAACTAATTCTGTAACCACATTTTGCATAGTCAGGCTAAGATGTTTACCAGTGTATTAGTGACAGGTTGCAAGCCCATCGCCTAACAGTACTACAAGCCTTTATGCTAAGTTTCAAAAGCTTCAGTTACTGCAGAAAGTACTCGAAAGCGGCTGAAAATAACGGGTAATTAATTCAAGTTCTTTCAATCTTGGGAACTTTTAAGTTCGTGGAATCGACAATGTTTAAATGTTACTTGTCAACACTACGAGTGTTTCATCAAAGTAGTTTGTGTCATTTTATAGGGTTCCGTCCTTTAAGGGTGCCAATATTAAATAATAAATAGAACTGTGTGTAATAAAATAAAAACTGTGTAATTGACATCCGAAATGTATAATGTAAGTATATATAACATCACGCCTTCATTCCCAGAGTGGGGTAAGCAGAGCTACAGAAATACTAACGACTCTAAATAGATCATAATTCTGTAACCACATTTTGTACAATCAGGCCAAGAAGTTTACTAGTGTAGTAGTAACAGATTGCAAGCCCATATCCTAAAAGTACTACAACCCTTTATTCCCTTAGTCGCCTCTTACGACATCCACGGGAAGACATGGAGTGGCACTATTCTAACCTGGCAGCCACACGGCGGTAATACACTCTTAAGCGTGTATAATCTTCACTAATTATGATTATTATATTTTCATCTCATCAGTTGTGAAACGTTTTATGGAATCTTGAAATCGTAATGGGTTGGATATGACCTGTTACATTTTTATTTAAATAAAATATTAAATTATTAGTAATCCTCTGCTGTGTCCGTATGTAAGTCAGTTGGTTGTATCTCATGAACACACAACACAGTTGAAATTTTGACAGAGCGTGTATTTCTACTGCCGCAGTAACAAATAAAAAAAATAAAATTAAAGGATACAAGAATGTTACTAAATCCTTCGAGTCCGTCTCACATTTCGGTGGCTTTGAATTATTTACAACTATTTTTGTTAATGCTAAAAGTTAACAACAAATGAACGGCTCGACGTGAGTGATCTAGGAATACAGATCCGGTAAAAATTGTTTTAGTAGTGGTAGGACCCCCGTGCAGGGTCCGTCCTAATCGCTACCACCATCTTATCTATTAAACTACCATCAATTGTTGTGTGGGGATAAGACAATCGGTGAAATAACTAGCATATGTGCATTTTATTTTAGTCCTTAAGGTGGGCAATGCATTCGAGGTTATAGGATTGCAGTCTTTAAAATTTAAATATATATATGGGACTCAGACTTCACTTACTGTGAAGTCTTGCCTGAGTGCTCGTGAGTGTCTTTCCGATGCCATAAAAAAGTGCTTAAGATAGATAAATTGCAAGAAATAAAAGTTTCCTACTTCGGTGTTAGAGGTCTTTTTTAAAAGGGAGTTTAATATTTTTATATTGAAAATATTACATAAACATTAGACGGATCATCGATATTAAAAATGGCCTCTGTTATTCTCTATTATTCAATTACCTTGACTGACAGCAATAAAATAAATGTTTTTTTTTTCTTTCATAAATAGTGCATGCATAAAGTATGTTATAGGGTGTTGTTTGATAGAAAGAATCAAAGAAAAACATTTATTCGTAACAATCACACATCAAATTACATAGAAGGAAAAGAGACAACAGAAAAGTAGTAATTGACGCGAAACGGCAACAGTAATTAACACTATTTACACCAAAAAGTAATTTTACACATGTTTTTTTTCTTGCATCTCGTATAGCTTAGTCACTAGCATTGGTGAAAACGTCGATAGTAATGAAGGCAAAACAAGTAGGACTACAAAGGATGTTCTCGTAATGAATGTAACATGAGTATTATTCGACGCTAAGCTTTTGTTAACATGAGTGGCATTCTCTTGCCATTACCATAAAATTACTTGCCTTTGATTTTGTTTAATTAAATTGGAATGCGAGATTTATACAACTGGCCAGTTACAAGTTTTCGTATGACAATTTTTATTTTCGTAATTAGAAAATGCAACTGGTCGATTATTGTCTAGGATTTCCGTAGCCACATGTTATAATGTTAATTAAATCATTGTGACATCTTGCATTTCTGCGGGTCAAGTATGTTCGTGTTTAACGGTGTGGATACGTGGATAAAATACCTGTCACTTTCTGACCGTATGTAAGTGCGAGAGTGACGGATGCTCCACCACGGTAAAGGCGCCCATAATACGGGACGGCTGATTTGTAAGTTTATCTGCATTTATCGATGCCAAATCACATTGAATACACCGGTGCTTGATAGCACTAAAAAGTAATGTAGGTATCAAGAAAGGATAGAAGGTTGACATCGTGTCAGTGGCAGGAAACATATGGACCCACCAAGCCTAAAACAGAGTTTTTATAAATAAATATCGAGGGACAATCTTGCAAAAATTGACGTAGGCACAAACTAAGCTTTAGGCATGTACTCAAAATCAAAAATCAAAATCAAAATGTTTAATGTTTTGCGGGTGGTAGGACCTTGTGCAGGGTCCGTCCGGATCGCTACCACCATCTTATCCGATAACCTACCGCCAAACAGTAGTGTTCGCATTGTTGTGTTCCGGTTTGGGGATAAGACAGCCGGTGAAATAACTAGCATAGAGGCATTCCTTCTTAGGGTTGGCAACGCATTTGCAGTCTTAAGATTGCAGTCTTGTGAATGCGAATGTCTATGGGTCACAGTCTCCACTTACCATCAGGTGGCCTGTGTGCTCTATTGCCTTCTCAATGCCATAAAAAAAATATATAAAAAAATCAGTAATTATAGGCTCTTTTACACGTCGGTAATATGAAGTGAATTTACTAGCGCTTCAGATAGCGCTACTACTAGACAACGATAAACTTTCTTATATAGAGAAATAAAATACTTAAATAGGATAATTATATAGAAAATATCCAGGAACAAATACTCGTCCTCATCACACAAAATAATATCTTTCTTTTGATTTGAACTCGGGACTTCTGGCTTTGAAGGTAAAAGACTACCAAATAGGCCAACGTGTCGTCAAATAAAGTATGTACGGAGAATTTCAATTCAAACCATCTTGTCATTCATAAGCTGTATGAGCCATCGTTACACGTCAGCCGACTAGCGTCCATTTACAGGATGATCGTAAGCAGTTAACCGATGCATCATCCCACCAAATTAGATCACTCGGGTTAGCTTAGGTCAATACAATTAGCTTTAAATTGGCCAGAAGGGCCATTAAGTACACCGTCATGTCATAATCTTGAATTTAGTTTTGTGTGTGAGCTGTTAGTATTGTGACGTGAGGTGGTTATTTGTTTTTGTGAAATTGGACTTGTGTGTATTTGGAGATAGGTGAGGTAATTTTTTTAAATGGTTTATTAAAAAAGCTAATGTAGCTTTATGCTAGTAAAGGATGGTTTATGAGTGATGGTTAATCAACTTACATGCTTCTTTTCGAAAATTCATTGACATAATAAGTTGTAATTATGTAAGTTAATATAAATGTAGTATTTATTGAATAACCTCACAGTTAAACATCTAAAAGAAGTATTGTGTTTGCTCTAATAATTCTGAGTAACTTCGATACAGATATACAGATCTTGTAGCTTGTATATAATTTACTACATTGTAATATAACAATATCGTTATTTTTCCATACGTAATACAGAAATTATTGCGAGTCTCGATTAATGACATAATTATTTCAATGTTGTTTGCTGTCCTGTTTGTATTTAGGATTTACATCAACTGATACAACAATGCAACTTGTCTAGTAATTATGTCAGGGATTTATTTAGACCATTAGCAACAGGTTGTAAACAGGTAAACATTATAACAGTTGATTATTAACGTGTATTACGTACGTATATGTGTTACAAAAATATACAAACAACGGTTATTATTTAATTTTATCAAAGCTTAAAATAATGTTAACCCTAGCAGTCATCCTGTCAATCTGTCAATGTCTGTGTGTGTGAGACGACACGCTGGCCTAGTTGGTAGTGACCCTGCCTTCGAAGCTAGGGATCCTGGGTTCAAATCCCGGTAAGGGCAGATATTTGTGTGATGAGCACGAGTATTTGTTCCTGATTCTTGGATGTTTTCTATGTATTTAAGTATATATTTCTATATATAAGTAAGTTTATTGTTGTCTAGTACCAATAGTACAAGCCTAGAGCTTAGTTTGGGACTAGATCAATTTGTGCGACATTGTCCTGTGATTTATTTATTTATTTAATCAGTGCCTAAGATGAAGCATACTACGGTTGATTTTTTTTTTCTTTTATAAATAATATTTTTATGGGTATTTTGTAACACGTATTTAGTACTTTAGTACAAACGGAAAATATCAAACATCAAAAAAAATAAAAACTCAAAAGGCAAACTTATACTTTAAAGGGATCAGTTCTAGTTAACATTTGAGCGACTGCGAAATATAAATACAATAGTAAGAAATTACAAATTCATTTATAGAGGTGTATACGTTAACATTATATTTTATACACAAGGTGAGAAAGCTGGTATATATATTTAAAAACCTGAGACATGTCTGTGACAGTAAGTTGTTAATCTCTATATATTATGCACTCTGTCAATCTATTGCAACTTACTGCATCACTGCATGGGGAGGAGCTGCCAAAACCACAATGCTACCGCTAGAGCGTGCACAGCGTGCTGTTCTAAAAGTTATGCTATTTAAAGACTTCAGACACCCAACTGATGAACTATATAAATCTGCCGCAGTACTTACTATAAGACAGCTTTTTATAAAAAATCTCATCCTTGGTCAACATAAAAACCTTCCCGATCAAGCTGTAACACGACGCAGGGTTGATTTGGTTTGTAATATACCTAAATGTAAAACGGCTTTTTCTCGAAGATTTCATAAACGCCTCGGACCCCTAACATATAATCGCATTAGTAAACATGTCAAATTGCGTAACCTCAGCTCTTATCAATGTAAGAAAGTGTTAGATAGTTTCCTAAATTCGCTTAGCTATGCAGATACAGAAAACCTCCTGAAGTGAATGGCATTACACACATAGACATACACACACGCACATACACGCGCACACATGCACACACACACACACACACACACACATATACACGAAAAATACACCTATACATAACATACAAACTTACATGCATACCTACTAGATTTAACATTCATACCTACATATAGACATAGTTACCTGCATAAATATATTCAGATGTACTTAGACTAACAAGATAGTACATAGTACAAGATAGTAGATAGACAAATAATATAATTTTTATCCCTAGTGTGTAAATTTAAAAATTCATCTTTACTTTTTGCATATACTACTTGTTTACGTTTAAGTTACATGCAGTGTTACTAAGCAACCGGTGTAATTATTTGTTCTTCTTACCCTCAACTTGCTAGTTTTATATTATGTATTTTAGAGTTTATTAACAAATGATACAGCAACACAGGATCGCTAAGCATGTACCTACTTATGGGAAGTTTAAGTGAATCATTATTACATTTATAACAGTATAGGATGATGGATCTTACTCCACCGTGATACAGTTTATAACTAGTACGGGGAGTAAGGAACAATATCACACTCATGTTTTTAAGATAAACACAATTAATAAATGATTAATTATAAGCTAAAATGTTCCTGTATTCTGTTGTGTTTTTAATAAATAAATTATTATTATTATTATTATTATTATTATTATTATTTTAAATTACTAATATAAATTAGACACATGAAAAGTTATTTAACAATTTTGAAGTTAATTCTAACCATTTGTTACAATCCTGCAATAGCAATACAATCTTTTATTATAACAATTTGTTTGGTAATAAAAAGTCAACAGTCACTTCCTTTATAATTTAACTCAATTTCAGTTCCCAACTATATATCATCTGTAGCACACACTGCTGCCTTTCAAGTTCTAAACCGCAAAAAGATTTTTACCAAGCAAAAAAGCACTGTAAGTTCCAACTACAGAAACTAAAATTGAAGAAATCTACTTTCCCTAAAGCGCGACTGAGGTTTCCGAGAGTTTCGCCGCCAAGAACTGATTTCTAGTAAATATACACGCTTAGCAATTCCAAGTAGAGGAAACTATCAATGCTTCCAACACCACATCCGATTTGCAAGCGAGTCGCTTCTGCCTTTGAGCGATTTGTGACGTTTTTATGAATGGATTTCCTTTGATGTAAGGTAGCATAAGCATATACAACCTGTTCGGAAAAAACTATCGTACAAACCTGCGTCGTTATTAACTGAATAACTTATTCAATAAATGACTGACATATAAAAGGGATAACTTTTTTTGTTGGATCAAATTTTTTTTGGTTGCAATGATATTGTTGAAGAATCTGATAAAGAGCAGATAAATTCTCCCTGGCGCTTTAATTGTCGATAAAACTATATTGCTTTTGAATATTATCGAATTATCTACGTTGTGATATGTCTGTTTTTGATAGTAATGGCGGATGAGTAAAAATACATACATAACGTCACGCCTTTATTCCCAGAGTGAGGTAGGCAGAGCTACAGAATACCAACAACTCTAAACTTGTTGATAATTCTGTAACCACATTTTGTACAGTCAGTCTAAGATGTTTCAGTGTAATAGTGACAGGTTGCAAGCCCATCACCTAACAGTACTACAAGCATTAATTCCCTAGTTAGTAAAAATAATACGGCAAAATTTGTAGAAATAAAGTAGGAGAAGGCCGCTGCTAATTATGAATTATCCTTAAAAATGAGTAATATGCTAAGTTGGAACCATTTTATATCGTCAGGCGTTTGTTATTTTTTCTTTGTGTCTTTCTTTAAAGTCAATGACAAAGATGTTGATTTCATTAGTTACACCCTGTAGAACACTCTAAATCAATGATAATGCCCACATTATAAATCAATAAAGGCTTATTACAATTTACAAGAACACATTTTACTGAAACCTCTTTCACTTGGTCCGCTCTTATAATAACATAAAATACCCGTCTCCTCTGAACCAGAAAATTTTCATTTCAAACTTTGACATTGTTAAAAAGTTATTCATTCCCAATAGATTGATTAAAAAGAAGCAAAATTTCTCTTAACAAAGAAAACGGAATTAAAGTCGAACTCAAATTCTCGAGCGCAAGGAATCACTGGGGATCACGAAGTAACGTCACATCAATCAATGAAAGAAACGCAAAAATTAAATTCCATTATTTTAAATAGGGTTGCTGTTTAGGGTTCCGTAGACAAATAGGGAACATGCATTTTTTTTTCTTACGCTCTTTGGAAAGTACTGTGAATGAGAGGAATAACTGTATACGCGAAATATTTGTCTTGTAATTTTTTCACTTTTTCGCTTTAAAAAGTCATAGTTCAGACCCCCTGCAAAAACACGACAACACAAAATCGACGACAGGAATGTCGTCACAGCTATTGTTCCATGTTAAAAATATAAGGACCTCATAAAAAAAAATGCATTTATTTCGTTAATTACTGTGTTTAAGCCAGTATCGTTTAAACAATCTAAACATTAAAAGAAGTGTCAATATTTTAACAAGTTTTGATTCTATATAAAATCTTAATAAACAGGTCAAAACTGAGGAATGCAAATAACCGGTTAATAACCGATTTTAGTTTGCAAAAAACAGTTAATAACCGGTTTTAACCGGTTATTTTCATTCCCTAGTCAAAACTAAGTAATTTTATATGCTTTTATTTACATTTTCCTAAATCGTATCAATGAAACTCAGTTCTCATTTTCACGCATGTTCTCTGTTCAGGCGTAAAGGAGGAGGAGTAAAAATAACACTCACACTGCCTTATTTAACACCTAAAACTTTTATAATTCCCTTTTATCCAAATGAAAAAACGGAACCCTCACAGGAACATTGGTATGTCTGTCAGTATGCCAATTTCCTCTGAATCTATTGGACCTATTCTCTTGATAAGTACGTAGACAAATGACCAGGGCCTCTATTCAGGTGCGTTAAAACGATATCGTGTTTGACACGTTTAAGAATCGTTTATGTCACAGTCGCCATTATTGTAAATGACATAAGAGTTATCAAAACGTTGACAATACGGAAACAGGTCAAAAACGATGTCGTTATAACGCAGTTGAATAGAGGCCCTGCCTAATTTCCATTTTATTAGGGTTCCGTAGTCAAACTAGGAACCCTTAGAGTTTCGCCATGTCCGTCCGTACGTCCGTCTGTCCGCAGCCTAGCGCAGAGACTCTTAGTACTAAAAAGCTATTATTAGGCATTAGTATGCATATAAGTCACGCCAACCTAATAAAAGGTAAAAAAAAATTTTTTGGGTACCTCCCCTACACGTAACGTGGGGATTTTTTTTTTCTTGTCTACAGTATAGTGTAGGGTGTCGTTGGATAGGTCTTTTTAAAATATTGCGGGTTTGTGGCAACAGTTTTTTGATTAAGTAATCCGTTTATGAAATATTAAGCTTTAAAGCGCTAATTTTTGTTAGACTCAAGTGTCCCCCCCCTCCCACTCTACAGCCAAAATTATAAATTATAAAAATTTGAAAAAAATCTTAAATGAAAGGGCATTTAACAAATTTTTAAAACTATCACGATTAAGTAGACACCATTAGTTATTGAGATACATGCGATTAAAATGTTTATACCTACTAAAATCATCTAAAACGGCACCAATTAATGACTTAAAATAGAAAATTAGTTATTACATATCGTATTTGACGTGTTTCCGTATTGTCAACGTTTTGATAACTCTTATGTCATTTACAGTAATGGCGACTGTGACATGAACGATTCTTAAACGTGTCAAACACGATATCGTTTTAACGCACCTGAATAGAGGCCCTGGGATTCTACACGGTAATAACAATATCGTTTTTGCCGTATTTCCGTATTTTCAACGATTTGATAACTCTTATGTCATTTACAGTAATGGCGACTGTGACATGAACGATTCTTAAACGTGTCAAACACGATATCATTTTAACGCACCTGAATAGAGGCCCTGGGATTCTACACGGTAATAACGATATCGTTTTTGCCGTGTTTCCGTATTGTCAACGTTTTGATAATTCTTATGTCATTTACAATAATCGCAACTATGACATAACCGATTCTAAAACACGTCAAACGCGATATCGTTATAACGCAGTAAAATAGAGGCACAGGTCTGGGATTCTACACGGTAATAACGATATCATCTTTGCCGTGTTTCCATATTGTCAACGATTTGATAACTCTTATGTCATTTACAATAATGGCAACTATGACATAACCGATTCTAAAACACGTCAAACGCGATATCGTTGTAACGCAGTAGAATAGAGCCCCAGGGCTTCTACTCGTATTCAATTCGGTTAACAATATTACTTTTTTTGTTAACTTATTGTTTTCAACTCGGCCGCCATTACTGTCAAGTCAATAAGAGCTATCAAAACGTTGACAATACGGAAACATGTCAAAAACAATTTTTAATGTGTACAATCTCGGCCGAGTAATTAACGAGTTACTGCTCTTGCTTACGTACTTCTAATTTAGTAATTAGTCAATTACCACCGCTATCAAATATTTAAAATGAATGTCGCTTCCCTACCCAAAATAACTCTACCGCTACCCTTCGCTTAAAACTTTTAACTCGGCGAAGTTTGTTTGCTTTCTCAACACTAATATTATTTAGAACCCGTCTTGTCAGTGCCGTGCTTGCTTCATGAGGCTGAAAACGATTTACATCCTTTGAAACTTTCTTATGAAATGCGGTTAATATGTATAAAAGTATTTTCTTCCTCATTTTGAAAGTCGGTAACATATTATATAGGGTCGGGTTTAGTGGTGGTAGGACCCTGTGCAGGGTCCGTCCGGATCACTACCACCATCTTACCCATTAACTACACGCCAAGCAACAGTGTTTGCATTGTTGTGTTCCGGTGTGGGGATAAGACAACACCGGTTCTAGCATAGAGGCATTCCATCTGAGTCCTCAGGGTTGGCAACGCATTTGGGGTCTTAGGATTATAGTCTTGAGAATTCAAATGCCTATTGGTCTCAGATTCCACTTACCATCAGGTGGCCCAAGTGCTCGTGTGCCTTCTCATTTAAAAAAAAAAACAAATAGGTGATTAGGAAGAACGGACTTATTAAAAAACACTGGAATTAATATGTTATCGTCTACAAGACTGCCCTTCTTAGCCAATAAGCAGTATGTCAAATTCTACTACCAAGAAGTTTTGATTCTCTTCTGTTAATAATAAATTTGATATTGCTACAGGAATTTCATCTGAGATACTACCTTTTGGCTTAGTAGGGCAGAAGAGTGAAACTAATGTCAAAACAAATGAAACAGAAACTTATAAGAATATAAAATTGTGTAAAATGACAATCTCAACTTTTCCGTTGAAAAACTGTTGTCTCTATATATTGACATAGGTCGCAATTAATTTATGAACTGCAAATAAAATTTCAATCGCAAAGAAACATTTTTTTTTGTTGATAGAGCAATAACTTTCAGATTTTATCCTTTAGTTGTGCTGTGAAACCTTCCTTCTTGCCAAATTTCAGGATCCTAGGTCTAAGGGAAGTGCCCTATTAATTTTAATTCCATTGAGAGCGACGAAATATACACCGTGTTTTTTTTGATTTACGATAACTTTAAGGGCACGTTCTTCAAGTCAAATTAAGCTAATTTCCCGAAGACAGACATATGATAACTCGTACGGTTATAAAGATATTCAATTATTAAAATTAATCAGTTAATCACGTTAAATTAATGTAAAAGGCTCTTAATTGATACCTAACAATTTTCTTTTAATTACCTATTATGAGTAAAGAGTTTTCAATTGTCAAGCGAGCGTCACCTGTCAAGTGTTATCTTTACTTGTGTGTGTGTATGTCACGCTGACTTGACGTATTTGACACTAACTATGAGTTAACTCTAAAGACCCTTTTAGAATGATCGAAGACACAACATTTAATTACTTTGTTCTAAACCTTTTTTTTTTTTTTTTTTGCAATATTTTAAAATCTAATGTACCGCGTAGTTTCTATACGTGTACCTAACAATATGCCGAAGTTATCGCAAATCAAAAAAAACACGGTGTATGTGTTTTATCACATAAACGCCCGAATCTTTTTTACGTTAACTTAGAAGTAAGATTTTTTCACAACTTCAAAGGTTTCTAGACTTGAGTAAATGTTTTAATTGCAACTCGATAACTCCACGCGTTTCCGAGATAAAGGGTCTTGACAGACGTCCTTTTTTCCAGTTAAAATACGGAACCCTTAAACAAGTAAAAATAGTTTCTATCCTTGTTACTTGTATAGTGTACAAAATGAAAACATCACCAGGTCCCGCTAAATAATAAACGCGAATCAGTAAAGGTTGTCTGAATTTAGTCGGTTACATGTCAGTCCTGTGGATTTAAAAATGCAACTCGCTGTGTAAGGATTCAGCGGATTTTCGAGACTTACAACGTCAAAGAGATATTTGTGTACGGCCGCCGAGCGCGTCTCTGTTGCCCAAAATTCATAAGTAAGATGACAAATAAGCTTTGCTGCACCTAGCAAAGATTAAAATTAAATAGCGTACGAATATTTTCTTTTTCAACATAGTTTTTGTAGTTTACTGATTCAAAGTTGAATGTTAGGGTCATTTTTATATATCCTTAATTTATCTTCATTGTATCAATTTGTGTTTACTTAACACGATAAAGTGCAAAAATACTTACATATTTTAAAATTTATTCTTTGATGTATATGTAAACGTCAGAGTACACTTGATTTTAACTTTAGGTAGAACATTCCAAAAGGCACGGTTATCTTAAACTTTATACGAGTATTATATAATCACCATAGAGTGTTAGAACATCTCAAACTTCGTCGAATTTATTTCGCGTTGCGTACAATGTTTGTGTTGGTTTATTCCTTCGTGTACTAAATTATATGACGCATATTTTTCTTTTAAATTAAGTATTAGTTAAACAATGATCCCCATTGGTTCAAGAAGGGTTAATAGCTATGCTAAATATAAAAACAGCTAAATTTAAAGGTTGCTTTTACCTATTTTTATCGAAATTGGGCTTATGTAGTTTTTGCCTCTAGGAGTGAATAAGGAAACAAAATATGATGACTATTGATGACATTTTATCTTGTCTAGGCGACATGGTTTCTGTAGGAGAACGTATCGAAGCATTATTAATTTTTTTATTTGATATTGTTTGCACCGTCATGCGTAAGTAAATATTTCTCTTGTGATTAGTACAAGATTCGACACGTTTTTAGGGTTCCGTAGTCAAACTAGGAACCCTTATAGTTTCGCCATGTCCGTCCGTCCGTCAGTCCGCAGCCTAGTGCAAAAACTATTAGTAGAAAGCTGCAATTTGGCATAAATATGCATATTAGTCACGCCAACAAGTGGTACAAAAAAAAGTAAAAAAAAATTTTTTTTAGTTTTCCTCACCCACACGTAAGTAACGTGGGGATGTATATTTTTTTCTCGTCTACCCTATAGTGCGGAGTGTCGTTGGATAGGTCTTTAAAAACATTATGGGTTTGTAATAACAATTTTTCGATTGAGTAATCTGTTTATGAAATATTAAGCTTTACAGCGCTAATTTTTGTAAGACTCAATTGTCACCCCCCCCCCGCCTCCCCCTACAGCCAAAACTACAAATACTAAAAATCTGAAAAAAAAACTTCAATGAAAAAGCATATAACCAATTGTAAAGGAAAACTATCACGACTAAATTAGACATCATTGGTTCTTGAGATACAGGCGATTAAAATGTTTATACCTACTAGAATCATCTACGACGGCACTAATTGACTTTAAATATAAAATTTGTAATTGCTTGATGATTTTTTATGTTTGTAGTATTTAACGGCTTCGGAACCCTACACTGAGCATGGTCCGACATGCTCTTGCCCGATTTTCTGTTTAACTATGCATGATATTTGATTTTTTTATTCATTGCTTTACATAATGCCAGGTTAAGTTGTATCATTGTCATAAGCAATATTTAAAAAATGACTGACAGCTTAATTTCTTGCGCCGTTTCTTCTCTGCAGTGGTCTCGTCTTGGGAAGCGTTGGTGCATTTTGACGTGTAAAAGTGCCCGTGCGGACAACTTACTGAATAAACAACTTTTATCTTTTCATCATCATCATCATCATCATCATCATCATATCAGCCGAAAGACATCCACTGCTGGACATAGGCCTCCCCCAAATTATTTTATCTTTTATTATAAGATTTATAAGCAAGTGATTTTAGAGTTGTTTGGTATTTCTGTAACTCTGCCTAACCCACTCTGGGAATAAAGGCGTAATGTTTAATCTTTTTGATACCAACATACGTCACAATAAACCATGAAAGCATTGTTATTATTTGTTGTTACAGCTAATGATTATTAAATGACCTGTTGATTGATAAACGGTATTTTCCTGGAGGTTGTCTAATAAGGATTTTTGGAGGAATATCACATAATTCCCACAAAATACAAGCACATTTCTATAAACCTTCTGGGATTTAAGGAAAATATGTTTTAGGGAAAACATTGACCTTTGATCTCCCGTAATACACCCCACATAGCCGTCCGATAAACGGATATAAGATGTGGATTGGATTTTTGAAGTTCGTGCATATCCGTGGATTACGTGAAATATACTGTTTTTTTGCAAAAAGGGAGTTTTTCGATCGACGTTTGGTAACTGATGAAGTATTTTTTAATTTCTTTCAAAAGGAATAAAGACGAAATATAATTTACCGTAGCTTAACGGCCAATTTTTTTTCAGACTGGTTTTTTTTTACTTACTTCTGCATCTTCCACCAAACTACTGATTCTAATTTAAATTAATGGCATTCACTCCTGTTAAGGTGTATTTCGCCAAAGTCTAGTTGTTTATAGATACACAAAGACTTATAAAAGAAATAAGTCCATGGATATCACACGCGAGGAAAATTCTTCCGTAAAAGACACTCGACACATTGGCCTAGCTGGGAGTGACCCTGCTTCCGAAGCCGGCAGTCCCGGGTTCACATCCCGGTAAGGGCAGCCCGGTGTGATGAGCACGAGTATTTTTTCCTGAGTCTTGGATGTTTTCTATGTATTTAAGTATTTAGTTCTCTATCTGAGTATGTTTATCGTTGTCTAGTACCCATAGTACAAGCTTAGAGCTTAGTTTGGGACTAGGTCAAGTATTAAAAAGTATTTTGTCTTGTGGACTAAACAGAAGCTCATGGGGTGAGCTCCACGCGCTTCTGTCAAATCCCACCAAACTACAATAAAAAGAAGACATCAACCCTGTCAATTTATAACCTATTATTTTGTACTGGAATGACAGGTTTTAGAATTGACTTTTAATCTTATTTTTACTGATAAATGGCGCCAAGAGGAATACATCTTATGTTCAAGTTTCTTAGGAGAGGAAAGGTAATATATGTAAATGAGTGTAACTTTATTCCCTCAGAGCCATTAGGAAGACTTTGACCGTTTGATAAGTGGGGGGGAGAAACCATCTCATCGGGTTATGTCTTCAAAGAAATTATGTACAGATCCTTATAATTTATTTATGGAAATAACAATTAGTGGGTTCGTTTTGGGTTGATAACGGATTTTATTTTGTTTCTGAGGAACGGTGTAAGTTAAAGTCAGGGTGAAAAGTTGACGTTCCTTTTCAAATTGCAAGATAATTTACTTACAACACATACATAACGTCACGCCTTTATTCCCAGAGTAGGTTTAGCAGAGCAATAGAATACCAACAAGTCTAAACTTGTTGATAATTCTGTAACCACATTTTGCATACCGTAGAATGGGGTGAATTTGATCAGTTTCAAGATTAAAATGGTTATATCTTCTTGAATATAAAAATTTAAAAAACACAAAAAATACCTCCATATCGGTTTTTGTTATTTTATTCATTCCACCATTAGAGTATTTTTTGCTATCATTAATTCGCTTTAAAAATAAAGCATTGGTAATCAACTTAATACTGCGAATGGGGTGGGGTTACTTTGAAACCACCGTTTCTATAACGTGTTTCAAAAGTAACCCCATAAAGAAATAAATATGTAACAATACGTCTACTTACATTTTTTATATATTTTTGCATCGACCGTCGAGGTGGATCCCGCTGCCGCTACTGACATGTGTACAGTGATATTCAATGTTGCCAACCGTAAAAAAACAATCCCAATTATGCGTTCAGAAATCGCATAATTTGCGTTTCAAGTCAAATTGACGTTTTTATCAAAGTAACCCCAGGAATTAAAGTAACCCCATTCAAAGGTAGTCAGGCTAAGATGTTTACCAGTGTATTAGTGACAGGTTGCAAGCTCATCGCCTACCAGTACTACAAGCCCTTATTCCCTTAGTCGTTAGTATTTTATTTAACCAATAATTAATATAAAAAAAGCTGATTACTCCTAATACTTTAACAAAAAAGCGAGTTTACAAGAAATATAGTGAGAGTGTTAGGTATTTTTAAACTTGTATTGGCTGCGTCATCGAAAAAGAAAACGCGAGCTGTTGAGATACATCTAGGATTTAAAGATGTCCGGCTTTCTTTTGCTCACTTGACATTAGCGAAATCACTGCGGAATATTGCGGTGACCGCCATCAATAAAAAAAGAAGAGTTACATCTTTAAAATAATATTAACTCTTGTTAAAATAATAACCCCTTTTGTGCCCACGTAATTATCCGCATCTAATAAATAAATAATCGGTAATAATTAACTACGCTCCCCACAGGGATGCTCGCATATTAATTGTGATGGTTAACCTAACTCTCTATCACACTAACCTTTTTTTTTTTTTTTTTTTTTTTTTTTTTTAATGAGGGGAAATGCATTACGCATACCACCATGCCTGGGGCAGGCACAGTGGTTATGTGGGACTCTCCCCCTGCCCCTTCCCCCTGCGGGAAAGGAACAAGAGTCCTACCCACTAAAACCACCTCTTTGTTCCTTCTGGTCGCCGAGCTGCCGGGATACGGGTGCGCCGGAACAATCTTCCGCGTCTCGGCATGATGGCGAATGGCCCTGGACTTGGCCCCTTCTTGTATTAGGTCATTAACCTCTTCACTGCTTAAGTCGCGTTAGAAAACACGCGCTGTACTACAAGCGAGCTTACATGTTGACCGATTGACATCCCCGAGTCAGTCGCTCTTAGCTCGGAATTAGGGCAGGCTGCGAAGCGTACGCTCGTCGCCTGCGCCCGGTTCTCTTTCGGCGAATGAGGTCCGAGGATTGTTCCTCGCGTAACCTCTCTGCCCCTTCTTTTTCTTCTAATACGGCCTCGCTAAATGCAGAGACCGCCTTCCACGCAGCCTCGTGGTCAGCCATGGCTCTTATTATGGCAGGTAGACTGAGGTCAGTGCCAATAGCCCCTGTGAGTTCTTGTCGCTCTGCCGTCCAGGCGGGGCATTCTTCTAGCGTGTGCTGGGCTGTGTCGTCCGAGCATCCGTCGCAGTGATGGCACCTTGCTGTCTGCTCCCTTCCGGCTATCCGATGCAGATATCTCCCAAAGCACCCATGCCCCGAGAGTATCTGCGTCAGCCGGAAGGTCAGTGTTCCGTGAGCTCGATCCAACCACTTTTTTAGGATCGGACGGATTGCTTCCACCGTTCGCATGCCCGCGCTTGCTTGCGCCAGTCTCAACTCCCACTCTGGAACCAGTTCAAGGCGAATGATGTTCCTCTGCGCCTCGACTTCACTGGGAGCAGGTCGATGTCCCCGACTTTTGTGAGACTCTTCGCGCCAGAAGTAAATCTTGGCTAGTGCTCGAGCTTCCAATTCCCATGGTAGGGTTCCGGCCAGCACACAGGCTGCCTCGTGGGAAATGGTGCGATAGCCTCTTATTATTCTTATCGCTACAACTCTTTGGGGAGCGCGAAGTAGAGCCACATTTCGTCTGTTTAGTGCGTCCGCCCAAACTGGGGCACCGTAAAGTGCCATTGACTTTACGACTCCTTCGTATAGGCGTCGGCATGAGCCCTTTGGGTTTCCCGTGTTAGGTAAGAGACGCCCTAAGGCAGCTGCTGCTCCTGTCAGTTTCGGTGCCAGTTGCTGAAAGTGTGCCTCGAAGGTCCATCGGCTATCAAGGACGATACCGAGGTATCGCATGGTCTTCTCGACTTTGATTGATATACCACCTACAATAAGTTGTGCGCCTGTCGGAGGTGCCTGACGAGGCCCATGGAAACATAGGGCTTCGGACTTGTTTAGAGCCACCTCAAGCCCCAGTGTCCGTATCCTTCCAACAACCTGTGAGACTGCTGCAGTGGCAAGGATCGATGCTTCTCTGAAGGTCGCTCCCCGCGCCGTTAATAGTGTATCGTCTGCGTAGCATGTTAGCTCGACTCCTGGGAGATTTCTACCCCGCAGCACCCAGTCATAGCCAATGTTCCACAGGAGCGGCCCGAGGACTGATCCCTGTGGAACACCGCACGACATTGGGGTGCTCTTCCACCCTTCCCTGCCCGGATAGGTGACTTCCCTATCGGAGAGGTAGGCTGATACTATCTTGCGCAGGTGCTGTGGGACTCGGTGATAGCGTAGGGCTTCTATTATGCAAGTCCAGGGAAGGGTGTTAAAAGCGTTGGCGATGTCCAAGGACACCGCCAGAACGACTTCTCCTCTGGAAATTGCCTCTTCCGCAAGCACCTTGACTCGCATTATAGCACCAACAGTTGACCGGCCACAGCGGAAGCCAAACTGGTATTCGGCCAGATCTGGGCCAACTCGCATCAGGTGCTTGACGAGGCGTGTGGCAATGATTCGCTCAAAGAGTTTGCTCGCCTCGTCAAGCAGCACAATAGGCCTGTATCCCGATGGGGAATCCGCTGGGCGTCCTTCTTTTGCTATTAATACTAGGCGGCCGGATTTCCATTGTTTTGGGAACCTTCCCTGCTCCAGGCATGCACTAAACACAGCGAGGACCCAAGGCTCAAGTGCACTAATGGCACCAACCCACGCACGACCTGGGATGCCGTCAGGCCCCGGTGCAGTATTTTTGGTTTTGAGCCGAAGTACGGCAGCTCCTAGTTCGCCTTGGGTGACCGGTGGTACCTCTTCTTCTCCAGAAATTCCAGCAGAGGCTAGAGCCATGTTCGGAGGCTCAAAATTGTTTCTGGCCGGAAACAAAGCCGTGACCACCCTCTCAAGCAACTCTGGTTGAAGATTTTGCGTTAGTGGGGGGGCCCAGGGGCGCAGTTTCGCCCTTACCATCTTGTACGGCCGGCCCCACGGATTGCTGTTTAAGGTCTCCAACATTGATTTTTCCGACTCCTCCTTTGACTTTAGAATCGCCACTTTTAGCTGGTTCTTTATTTCCACGTACGCGGCATACAGTTCTTCTTCCACGGTTCTATCTCTTCTCCGGCGTCTTCTATGACGTGTGTATTGGCGTCTCGCGGCTACACATAGTCGCCGTAAGTTAGCAATATCCTCGGACCACCAATACACCTGTCGCTTAGAAGGCTGCTGCTTGACCCGCGGCATCGCAAAGTCACATATTCTCGTCATTGCAAGACGAAGACGCTCCGCTTCTTGTTCACAGTCTGCCGGTTGAATAGGTTCTGCCGCCCACGCCTCAACTAAGGCAACTTCCTTCAGGGCTTCCCCATCCAGTCGTTTAACAGCCCACCGGGGTTGAGCTTTACCAATGTGGGGACTTTGAGTGTTCGAGGGCGCCGAGAGAGGCAAGACGTCGTATCGGATATACCGGTGGTCCGATAGCGTCTCCACATTTTCCAGCACCTCCCAGCCCTGAACCCGCGATGCAAGGGTGGCACTCGCAAAAGTTACGTCAACAATTGAGCCACCTTGTTGCCGAATGCATGTTTCCACCGAGCCTCGGTTTAGGATAACAAGTCCGGTGGCTGTCACCCACTCCATAAGAGAATCTCCTCTCGCATCCGTAGATGGAGAACCCCATGCTGTAGATTTAGCATTGAGATCTCCAGCCACGAGTACCGGCGTTGGATGCTGTTGGCCGATGAAGGCGCCAATTTCATCTAGATACCGCTCAAATTCAGCCAAACTGCGGTTGGGCGAGAAATAGGTGCCTAATACAAAAAAGGTGTTAATTAGGCCAGCAACATAGCCTCTTCCTCTAAAGACCTTTTGAAAGGGTGGGGAACCAGCGGAGGTTTGGGACACTAATGCAACCAATCCCTCTGTGTCCGCCACCCAGTTGTCCCTTGGTGGGACGTAGTACGGCTCGGCCAGTATTGCACAATGGATCCGCTGTTCTGCCATACTCTGGAGCAGGAGATCCTGCGCCCGAGCACAGTGGTTAAGATTGGCTTGCAGGAGTTGTAGGGCCATTATTGTTTAGATTCGGTGGGTCCGTCTCCATAGCAACTGCTAAAGACATCTGAGGTGTCGACTGTGGCTGCCGCCCAGTGTTTCTCCTTCCATTTTTTGGGGCTGGGGCGGAGCAAACCCTGCCCCCCAGTCGATGGTCTGCCGGTTTTTTGGCTGCAGCACAAACGGAGCAGTGCGGCTTAGCCGAACACTCCCTGGATTTGTGGCCAGGTGTTCCACAGCGATAGCACTCCTGGCTTCTATCGACCTCCGCCTTGCATTGTGCCTTCACGTGTCCTCTCTGCAAGCATCGGAAACAGAGCAGAGGCTTAGGCTCCAGAAGCTTGACGGAGGCAGATACCCACGACAACATCAGGCGTCCTTTTGCAGAAATTGCTTTAGCAACTGCTACCGGACAGTCGACCCAGATATGTCCCACACCAGATGGATCCTTAACGACCCCACCGCTTTTGAGGCTTTCTTTGGGACAGCTCCCAGCTTCAGCAACCGCATTCATCACCTCCTCAACAGAAATAGAGTCATCCAGGCCGGAGATTTTAATTTCCGTGGTCTTGACAGGCCTGGAGATGCGGGCTATTTCCGGGCTAAGGACCTGTCCCAGTTTTTTAGCCAGCGCGTCAGCTTGCGAGCCGGTGTCCGCGCCCATAACTTCAAACATTCGCGCTCCCGTGGCACACACGCGAAAGCGAACCCCACTTTTAATGCCAAGTTCCGGCAGACTGATCTTGGCCTTTGCCCCTGTAATCACACTATCATAAGTGACGCCTTTTTCTATGGCCTCCGGTGTTAATGTGACAACTACTGCCGCTGACTTTGGAGAGCTAACTCTCACAGGTTTCGCAGATGCAGTTTTAGGACCCTGTTTCGCCGTCTTTTTCCTTTTTAATCCTTTCTTGACCACGTCGGTCCACTGCAGTTCCTTTGGTTGAGCTTGGTTCATCTGCTCCATGGGCTGGGACACCGGTGGCAGAGCTCGAGGCTCTGCTATTCTCTCACGAGGAGTACCCACCGAGCTTTGCCCCGTCTTTACCGGCTTTTTCTTCTTCCCCTTTCGAGGCTTCGGAGCTTCCGGTTCCACAACAACGACCTGCGTTGGAGCAGCCGTTTTCTTAAGCCCCTTTCTCAACGCTGGAATTGGAATAGGGGCAGTCGAAGGCCCAGGCAGAATCTCAGGAAGCGCATCGGCCCGCCTGTCCGCTGCTAATGGAGGCCGGAGTCGTTTCTCAGGCAGCAACCTATCCTCGAAAGCCGCAAACCTGGCATTAACCATGGTTCCCACCTGGCAGAGGATAGACCGCACCAGGTCTTCAGTGTCCATCGGCTTTTGCACGGGCTGAGCCTGCTGTGCAACTGCAGCCTGCTGTGTGGGCCGGTTAAAGCGGTCCCTCATCTCAGCCACCTCTTTACGGAGTTCCTCAACTTCGGATTGAAGGCGAGCGTTACTCGCCTGCAGACCTCTTGTTTCTTCAGACGTGCATCGGCTCTGAAGAATCAAGGTAGCCTTACTGATTGAGTCCGCAGCGTCTTTTAACGCACGGACGAACCCACCCTTGAGATTTTTGGAGTTGCTTGCTACTTTCCTGATAATCTCAACATTATCTAAACCTAACCTAACCTAACCTAACCTAACCTAACCTAACCTAACCTAACTCTCTATCACACGCTAGTTAGTAATATTGTAATTAGATATATATATATATATATATATCTAATTACCCTTTTGTGCCCACGTAATTATCCGCATCTAATAAATAAATAATCGGTAATAATTAACTACGCTCCCCACAGGGATGCTCGCATATTAATTGTGATGGTTAACCTAACTCTCTATCACACGCTAGTTAGTAATATTGTAATTAGATATATATATATATATATATATATATATATATATATATATATATATATATATATATATATATATCACATACTGAGAATAAGGATAAATCATGCTGGATATTTCCTCTTAATGTATGCCCAAATGGATGGTTATTAAATGTTTCGTGATTATTCTATGGTAAAATATGTTATTTTACGTATTTTACAAACGCGCCGTTCTAAATTGCCTGATTTGATAGCTGACGCAGTACAAAATATAACTCAAACATGCCTCAAACATTTATTCTGTGCTGAGTTGACAGATGTCAAATCGAGCCTTTTAGACGGCGCGAGTGTTGGAACTATATTTCGAGTTGATTATAAAGCGCCCGAAGCGGTTTTAAATTGCGAACAATTATAATGGCGTTTTAAATTTTTAGCATACAATTTTATGACAAATGAAATGTTGGGCAAACGTATTGTTATAGCATCTAACAATTATGTCATCTCAAAATATGCCAAATTATCATTATGACACATGATTGGATATGGCATATAAAATTATGTCAAATGAAATTTAGACAAATTAAATTATTGCATATGGAATTCGGTCAAACGATAGAGAACTGACTGAAAGACATCCAACATCGAAACGTCCAGTCATCTTAAAAACTTTGAGATTTATGCAGGATAGCTATTGCCCACGACTCCGTGCGCAGAAGTCGTTTATCGTTATCCCCTCAGGAACCCTATGTCCTTCATAGGGTACTTATTATCCCGAAAATTTTGACGGTTCCTGAGGGGCTAGCAATAAACGAAATAAATAGTTGGATATACTAATTGGAATACTATCTCCATACCAAATCTCAATCGGTTTAGTCGTTTATCCGTAAAAGTGTAACACACAGACAGACAAACAATTAGAGTAACTTTCACAATTATAATATTAGTAATAGATTGCAATATTTAGCCCTTCTTCATCACTATTTTATTGCCAACGCAAGATCGTGACACAGCGATACCTTATAATGCCTAAAAAAGTCAAAAATAGGACCTTATTTGTCGCAATACTTCGCAAACTTTTCTCAAAATATTGCTTTCAATATTAAAAACAACAAGGGCTCATTGTAATATGGTGTGACGTAATTGATTAGGCGTTGGGGCGTGACCGCACTCCCGGGACTGGCTCAGCTCTTTCTTGTTTGTCATCAATATTAATTATTCCTAATAAAACTTAATTAAACACGATGTTTGACAAGAATATACTTTTAGCTTGGTAAACACCCTGTACATGTTTCGCTGTTATTGTCTTCTAAAATATAATTATTTGGAGAGTAAAAGAAAAAAAGTCTCCACAATACAGGTTGTAAGTTACGGTTCCCCACATTTCTACCAAATTAATCATCATCTGACACTAACAAAATTTCATTTCGCAATGAGGTACATCCCGCCGTATTATTTTTTTGTTGACAAAAATCTAACCTATCATAACATATTTAATAAGGCCATGTAATATGTAATGGTTTAAGCGCACAAATACGTTTTTGCAAAATAAAAGTTTTTAAAATAATACGTTTGTCAGGCGTACTTTTGGTCAAAAGTAGTGACTCCCTAAGGTTACAGTATACCGAAGACTTAAACGGTTGTTATACCTTTATTATTGAAACAAAATTTTGTTGTTTTTTTTTAATGAATGAGTCTACAGTTTAGTCTTTTAAAGATATTGTCACCGAAGAACTGCAGGGCTTTCTCTTTACAAAGAAACATCATAATATGCTATTGATGTAAAAAATGATTTCACGAAGGGCCAATAGCGCCCAGAAATAGGTGCTCCGCACACATGCCACTGGATTTTATGCCATATGACTCTTTGACATTAAAATAAAACTCTGGGCCACGTTTTGTGTTTCATTACTTCATCTTCTTCTTCGTTTTTTTCTTTTTTTACTAGTAAACATCTTAGCCTGATTGTGTAAAATGTGGTTACAGAATTATCAACAAGTTTTTTAGAGTTGTTGGTAATTCTGTAGCTCTGCCTACCCCATTCCGGGAATGAAGGCGTGACTTTATGTATGTATGTACTTCATGGAATGTATCATTTCATCGAATTTCAATTCATCAAACTCTACTTTCTGCTGAAACCATAATGTTTTTAGGGTATCTTAGACTCGGTTCGGTTAGATGTTTAAGATACCTTGAAAACATATGGTTTCAGCAGAAAATAGCGTTCGATGAAATGATACATTCGATGAAAGGTGTTTCGATAAAATGATAGAAACCCCAAAGTGGTCACAACCACCTATGGAAACCTGCTACACCAGGAGAGGTATAGCAGATGCGTTGCTGGCCTTTGAGAAGGTCCTGGTCCCCAAGTACCTAGTAGCAGTTCGAAAATCCGCCTCAATGAGCTGATTGCATGAAACTGTCGCACGCACAAAATGTACCATTAGAAACGCTTAGTGGAAAATTGCCATCCATCGAGGTGATGGGGATGGTAAGACAGCCGTTTGCGAGTAGTACGGTGAAGGAACCTAGCTGCAGCCTAACCCAAACTTGGGGGCCTTTCAGAAAACGAGCCTACTCTTTTCTCAAAGGTTGGCAGCGCACTTACAAATCCTCTGGTGTTGAGGGTGTTGATGGGTCGCGGTGATCACTTACCATCAGGTGACCCGCTTGCTCGTCTGTCACCTTTTACCATCAAAACAAAAAAAACACTTCCTCGGAACACTTCCTAAACTTAGCAGAATTTTTAAAATAATGTCAGCTGTCTCTCAAATCTTAACTATTTCCTTCTGATTTAGATCCAAACATATCTGCATAATGCAATTACGTGGTATATCAATTCCTTATTATATATTCAAGCATGTACCTATATCGAATTCCTCTTCAACTCCCTTTCGGCAAGGCGCGATAACCAACTTAGCTTCCAATACCCGTCAATTTAAAGTTATAGATATTAAATTACGTAAAGACTGAAGGGATAACGTGTACCCAAATTTCGTTAGTTGCTTAGCTAAGGTTTACGTTAGATAAAAGACGGATACCAGTAAATAAGAAAGTTGATTAAAAATAAACCTTCTAGGAGTTTAGACTGAATCCCGATTTACCATGAATACCGTTTATTTGTTGATTTTACACGTTATTCATATTCCATTAAATTTATTTCTTATACAATTACTGTATGACTATGATCTTGTGACATGGCCTGGTCACCCAAGGCTCATGTATCTTTAACGTTATTTTTTTTACCTGGGAGTAGGAAATAACAGGCTTTTATATAAATATATGTGTGGTTGCCGTGTGACCCCGTGTGGTTGTCGGGTTAGAATAGTACCACTCCATGTCTTCCCGTGAATGTCGTAAGAGACGACTGAAGGAATAAGGGCTTGTAGTCCCGTTAAGCGATGGGCTTGCAACCTGTCACTAATACACTAGTAAATTTCTAGGTCTGAATGTGCAAAATGTGGTTACAGTTATAAACAAGTCTTTTAAGAGTTGTTGGTATTTATGGTGCTCTGTTTACCCCACTCTGAGAATGACGGTGTGATGTTATGTGTGTATAATTATTAAATAATAAAATAAATATGTAAATAATAATATTTAATTGGTGATGTGATTGCATATTGAAAATGTTTGAGAAATGTCTGACCTGCAGTGAATATGTTTCAGTGATGATGATGATGTATCAAAAATCACTTTATTATGTTTTTCACATTAAAAAAATCTGCAATATCTTTAAGGAACTATGTTATTATTTACGTGTTAATTTTATATTTAAAAATCAAGGTTACACTTTTGAATAGAATCGTAGAATCATAGAATCATTTATTATAAGTAGTTATTAATAATATATTATTATTAAGTAATACCTTATCATAGTAATTAATATCATAAAAACCTGTGATTTAAATTCCAAAAATAACATAAAATTTTAAAATTAAGCACTAATTAAAATAAAATTTTAAGGATATTTTGTTGTCAATCGTTTAAGAATTTGTCACTTTTGTAGTAGATTTTTTTATAGACACAATTTCAATTTATTACGAAAGGTTTTCAATATTTATTTAATGCCAAAAACCGAACATGGCAAACATTTCATATGTCTTCATAATAATTCCCCAAACATACCCCACCTGATAAATTACTTCCATCTCCAATTGTATACAATTACCCTGTCATCTTGAGTCCAACCGCGACCGCAAACTGCCCCAATACCGCTTCCGATGAAGGAGACATTTGCAACTTTGGTTGCGAATTGGCCCTTATAGATTTGTTAGTGGTTGGTCCACTTTTGAACAATTTGCTGCTGTAATTTGATTATAATAGGAATTTTAGGTGAATATAAATAAATAATATACTCACCCAGATCCAGAGAAACTCAACAAACAATAATTAGATAACACGATTATTGGAATAGAATTTTGTTTTTTTTTACTTACAGGATTCAATCTCTTTTAAATGGTTACATAAGAGCTGAATGCATACATACATACTATCACGCCTTCATTCCCAGAGTGGGGTAGGCAGAGCTACAGAAATACCAACAACTCTAAAGACTTACTGATATTTCTGTAACCACATTTTGCACTAACAGACCTCTAATTCTAATTCACTAGTAAACCTCTTAAGGTTTACTAGTGAATTAGTGACAGGTTGCAAGCCCATCGCCTAACAGTACTATAAGCCTTTATTCCCTTAGTCGCCTCTTCCGATATCCACGGGAAGACATGGAGTGGCACTATTCTAACCCGGCAACCACACGGGTTGAATGATGAATGAAGAACTGAATGATGTTTCAAAAATGTCTTTCTATCAAGAAATTGAATTAAAGTTACAAAGTTAAGTAATAAGCGCTCCAATTAGTGAGCCAAGATAGTAATTAGTGGATAGAAGTGCCTAGTCCGGCAGACAGCGGCTCGCAAAATTAATTTATTAACACCTTAATTGGTAACTTAGCCGCGGAGAGGAAAATTGTCGAGGTTAAGTCGACCATGTCAAAACTTCCCCGCTTCGACCGCGACCAAGACTAAGCCAAATATTTTATTAAAGGGAGTCACTTTATACCTTCAGAGAAAAGTTGATATATTAATTAACTCGTGAATAAGTCCGTCAGGCCAAAGAGTCACTTCGTTTCACGCAAGCGCATAAGGATCTGTCAAGATACGCCCTTAGGTAGTGTGAGCGTGGCGTTCGGGCAGCGCACACGACCGATTACGTCCCACTTCGCGTCGTTGTTCGAAATTCGAATTTGGACTCTAACGTTTGTGAGTTTGAACGCGTGAACATGAGTTAGAGATGCCGCCGGACGGCGGTGCGATCGTACGCGGTAGCACTGAAACTTTGAATTTTAGAGTCGGTATTTTGGCTGTGTTTGTTGTTGTGTCTGTGAACAGTGTTCATGATGAACGGGCAAAGTTTATCCTGGGTTACGGTGAGTGCGAAGCTTAAGTGTTTTATCGCGCGGACGATTTGTGTCGCTCGGTTTTGTTTATTTTGTGGTTACGGCACTATGCGGATGTGGGTTTTGTAGTATTGACTTGCTGTATATAACTTGACTTTAGTAACTTGTAATATTGGCAATTGTTTTTTTTTATATCGCGTTTCAAGAACTATATTTTGAGCTGAGTTATATTTGAAAGGTAACGTGTTTAATTAATAAAATAACTTTAAAAAAATCTTGTTTTTTGTTGCTGTTCTTCATAACCTTAATATTTTTTGGTTCTAACGACAATCTAATTAAGGTTGCCAGTCATCCTTAAGAAAAAGCGTAAACAAAAGTAGGGAGAAATGTTGTTATAAGAAATTCAGTTGTTCAGTTAAGTTTCCGAACTCGACGCGTAAGCCTTATAATAATAAATCTTTTGCACTTATAAGAGTTCCATGATGACTTTAAATAAGGAAAATTTTATGATTTACTATTAGATATTAAATAACTTTGTATTATCAGTTTTTTTTCTTTTTTTAAAATAGACCTTTTATTTAATTAAAGGGTTCAATAAATAAAAATTGGCTTTACCTTATGAGACTTAATTATTATTAGCTAATACAATTTCTAGAAAAACAAAGATTTTATACAATTCTTATAACAATTGTATTTTACAAACTATTATTTCTAAAAAAAAGACCGCTTGGTTTTAAAATACAACAGTCTAAGTACTTAAATGTAAAAGGATATATTATTAAACTTGCTTATGAAAAATAATAATGACTTGTTACATAATTACAGTGATCCAATGTTATAATTAAAACATTGTTCCGTGTACTTACGTAAAAAAATCATTACGTAAATATAATAACACATTATGAGTAGGAAAAGCATAGAACGAGTAATTTATAGGTATATAAGTAAATCTGAACATCCTGCTTGGGATGTAGATCAAATGGAAACCCTACCTTTATGATAATAATAATATAATAAAATAAAAAAGCCTTTTATTTCTTTGCAGTGAATTGACAAGATATTACTTGAAAGTTTTAAAGTCTATGTTAGTATCAATTTTTTTTTTTTTGTGAGTTACTAGTTTACGTATTATTACAAAAAGTTTAACTTACATACTATCATTATTTATTTAGTTATCTGCAAGAACCCCTCTACAGGTAAAGGCCTCCTCCAAAGATGGCCAGTCTTTTCTAGATTGAGCTACTTGAATCCAGTCGGGGCCGGCTATTTCTTTGAGCTCATCTTCCCATCTAGCTAAAGGTCTACCCCTCTTCCTTTTGCCCTGAGGGTCCAACCACGTGGTCACCCTTTTTGTGATAATACCGCATTTTATTTAGGGTGAAGGGTAAAAGTGATATTCGTTTAATTTTGTATTCTAGTATAATTTAACCGGCAATGTAATTTATAAAATATTCAGTACCTATTTTTCAATATATATGATATTTGATTTCATGTCTTTTATAATTTATAATTTTCACAGTTTTTAACGCCCTCTAGCAAAAAAGGAAAAAGGATCTGTACCTACGTCATGACTATAGGGCCTGATATTATACTCGATAAAAACGATATTGCCTGTAACGTGCTTCCATATTGACAACGTTTTGATAATACTCTTATATACTCGACTGTATACGAGTTCGATAACTAAACCTTGACAATACGGAAACACGTGAAAGGCGATATCGTTATTACCGTTTAATATCTCAGCCCAGGGCCTCTATTCTACTGCGTTATAATGATATCGTGTTTGACGTGTTTAAGAATCGTTTACGGCTCGGCCGCCATTATGTCATAAGAGTTATTAAAACGTTGACAATATGACGTGTTTCCGCGTCAAAGACGATATCGTTATTACCGTGTAGAATCCCAGCCCTGCTTGGTTGTTCTTAAATAGATCGATTTATTTCAATAGGGTTTAATATTTAATTGAAGGGTAATAGTTAAATCGAAAAAAAATCTATACCAGTTATGTATTTAAGAGCAGAAAGCAGGGTTCACAATTATCTTGGGGAGTTACAAAATCTGGGTACACTAAATAAATCCGAAGGGTCAGAATTCCGAATTGATCAAAATTCCTAATGATAGAAGACTATTATTTGATATCACTTATAAATCAATACATACTTAACCTTCGTTCCTAGAGTGCTTGGCCAGCGGCAGGCAATAGGTATTATTATAACCAACTATTAGTGCATACGTTCTTTTATTTATCAAACCGTAAGCTATGCAAAGTTGCGTAAAGCATGGAGAATCAATTGTACTCTATATAACCCTCTTTAGTTTGAAGCTATTCCGCTTATGCCCCTAAGTTAAAGCTTGTTATATCTGAATAAATAAATAATCCCATACTAAGCTCAAGGCTTGAACTATGGGCACTAGACAACGATAAGCATACGTAGGCATATACAGTAATAAATACTGAAATACATAGGAAATGTCCGAAACTCAGGAACAAATATTTCCCCTTACCGGGAATCGAACTCAAGACCTCTAGTTTCGTAGGCACCACCAACTAAGTCATCGTGTCCATTCTTGTGAAATTACCCTTTTTTTGCAGCACAGTCTATGTTCGTTTATATATTATATAGGAGGTGAATAATGAATGAATGAATAATGAAATGCAATGGAACTTCCTAGTAGTGGTTTTCTAACCACTACGAAGAATTTAGATTCTTACTCCTGCAAAAATTAAAAGTTTTGACTTTACACCGACCATATTTTTTCAATGTACTCATACCTTTAGTCAAAAACCATTTAGAGGATTATGATTATAGAGTTTTGGTACCAAATTGTGCTTTAAAAACATTCTGCTAAGTGTTGCAGATACTTAGACAATAAAGGTAATTACAGCCACACTGAAAAGTCACATAATAAATAAAATTATTGTTATTTCATTCAAGTAAATGATCCCAAAGTTGATCAATTTTGTTACAACAGCTAAAACTCAAACCCAAGTCACGGAAAGTTCTATTTATTTTTTCATAATGCTGTTATTTGGCAACGTGGATAGAATAGTTTAAGCGAGTTCTTCTCTTTCATTAGTTTACTTGCATAAGTCTATTTGTTATGTCACATGTCTTATTTAGGCTATAATGTTGGTTAACAATAACCTTGAGATTTTTCTTAAATGCCAGTTCTAAATAGCTAATAACGAATTTAGAATGAAATAATAGGCAGGTTACGACCGCATTTTAAATAAAGTTTGATGGCGGCAGAAATAGATGTAACAAAACTCATTTTCAATTGTGAGATGCTGCCTTGAGAAGGGATTGTTCTTTTTATGGACCAATGAGCGAGCTGGTGCAGGACCAAAGAGTTCAATTGCTAAAAGAGGCATAAAGTGGGTCTTTGTGGTGATCGTTGGAAGAAGCTTACACCAACAGTGATTAGAAATGTCCAAACATGAAAGCATTTGAAATTGTAAAATATATCCGAACATTCTTATTGTCCTTGTTAATAACGACATGTGTAGACACGGTATACCGCGAACACTTATTAGGCATTTCTAGTAGAGTACATTAAAGTACAGTCAAGTCAATGCTACCCATGACACAAAAACGAAATTATATTTGCAAACCAAAACAAATTCAAACAAAAATGAGTTCATATTTTAGGAACAATACGCAAACATTGACATTAACTTATTCACATTATAATATTTATGATTGCCCCGAAAACGACACAAAGCAATTAATCCCTGGGTTGGCATCATTTGTTTATGTAAACAATGAAAGAGACGAAAGAAGGAAAATCCGAGATGACTTGAAAAGTTATCTTGAAGGACCATTTATAATAATCTGTGATAGTCTGTTCTTGTCAGTTTAAGACCTTAAGGTAATCCTTTTATCTTTATTATAGACTTGACTTGAGGTTCTGCTATTCTGATTGAATGTTATCCCAAAGTTCTGCTTAGCTTGGAGGTGTATTCAGAATGTATTTACTTTAGGTTATAATCAAGTGTTGTTTCTGATTTAAATGCGAATTCTGTTAAAGTTACTCGTAGTTCAAATAACAGTAGATCAATATTGTCTTAATCGACTACGTTTCTAGAATAATTTGAAATTGTACAAACAGCCATATCTACTTCTACTACTAAATACTTTGTTAATTGGTAAAACATAGTGTTTTTAAACGAGGCACACATTAATTAACCGAATAGCTTTTTAGCCTATTTACATACATACGTAACATTCCGCCTTCATTCCCAGAGTGGGGTAGGCAGAGCAACATTACAGTAATACCAACAACTCTAAAAAGACTTCTTGATAAATCTGTAACCACATTTTGCACAAACAGACTATGAGGTTTACCCGTATTTAGTGACAGGTTGAAAGCCCATCGCCTATAAGTACTACTACTAAGACATGCAGTGGTAATATTCTATCCCGGCAACCACACGGCAATAAGTTATTGGTTTATTTTGCATATGCCAACAGGAAATTTCAGGTATCTTAACGATGATGAATTAGCAAACTTTAGCGTTGAAAATCAGTCACACGATTCAGATACCAGTTTTATCCTAAAAGTCCACCTTCACTATCCTGTTGAACGATTATAATTCGGATATGTCATGTGCAGCTGAAAAATTGATTTCTAGAAAAGCAAAAAAAAAATTGCTTTCCTTTAATTTATGTCACAGTGATTGTAAGAAATGTATCAGTTCTGTGATTGTCAGATTGGAATTCAGACTTTTAGTTTTATTTAAAGTTAACGACTGACATTTTTTTTTATTTGCTTGTGTGGCACGAAAACGATGCAGACCTATATTGACAGGTTGCGGCTGGACAGGCTGACGTCTCATCAGGCATACACAGTGGATAACTGACAGGCAGTCTGACAATCGTCGTCACTTTTCAGTCAACAACCGCACCGATTCCAGTTTTTGATAGTTTTTGGTCTCGAACTGTCGTCTACAGGACGACTAGACTAAGCAGTGCATGTTAACTGCAAGTAGTACGGTCTTAAATAAGTATGGTAACTCATCACTTCATCGAAAGCATCGTTTCATCGAACGCTATTTTCTGCTGAAACCAAATGTTTTCAGGGTATCTTAAACATTAATAACGTAGGTTAGGTTAGGTTAGATCTTTAAGATACCCTGAAAATATTATGGTTTCAGCAGAAAATAGCGTGCTATGAAATGAAGTTTGATGAAACGATACATTTGATGAAAGGTGTTTGGATGAAATAATAGACACGCCTTAATTATGCAAGCAAAGCCAATGCAATCTTTGTTGCCTTGAAGCTTGTCTCAAACCAGTACTTAATGATAAAAATTGAAATTAAATTTTTCAGCAATCCAAGAATACGTTGTCAATAAAAAACGTTCCGCTTAGTAGTGGTAAGACCTTGTGCAAGGTCGGTCTGGAGCATCATCTAAGCCTGTAACCTGCCGCAGAGCATCAGTAATCGGGATAAGACATTCGGGGAAGTTACCAGGGTTAAGGCATTTCATCTTAGTAAACACAGGTCTTTGAATTGCAGTGTCGTGATTGTAGACTTGAAAATGCAGTATGCAGTAGGGTATTCAATTCCACTAACTTTCTCCGTGTAAAAAATGTTCGCATTGTTGTGTTCCGGTGTGGGGATAAGAGATAGATGCATTCCATCTTGGTCCTAAGGGTTGGCAACGCTTTTGAGGTCTTAGGATTATAGTCTTGAGAATTCAAATTTCTATGGGTCTCCGTTTCTACTTACCATCAGATGGCCTGAGTGCTCCTGTGCCTTATCATAAAAAAATAACAAAAACAAAACCTCAAGAGCTAGTGTAACGGTTGACGTTGTACCTAATTTGTACGTTTTTTTTACTACAACCTTTGTATTAACTTGCAATTGTATGGCTGATGGAGTCGGCTGGTGGTGACAGGATCTCCGCTATACTTAAAGTTGTCCCACCATGTAAAAATAGTAAATGACTTGGCAAAAAAGTACAGTCGGCAATAAAAGCTTGTCCCAAAAATGAATATATTGACAGCAACCTTTTATTTTTAAGCCAACTTAGACAAAATTTGGTTTATAAATACTCGTACATTACTTTTACATATGAGCGTTTCAGCGTCCGCAGCATTCCGACCCGAAAACATCCAGAGCAGAAACTATAATCCTCATGTATGAACTAAAAATAATGAGGGCCGGCGACCTCGGTACCCTCGCCCGGATTAAAGGTGAACGTTTGAAGCAAAATGATTCAGAAAACGTCAATCCTTTCGTCGATTATCTAGAAAGCATGGAAAAAAATAGTTTGAGCGCAGTAGGCAGAAAATAAACCTGGGGCCTGTACAAAATGGCAACTGTAGCGTATCAGCTCGAGCAGCGCGATCTCGCCAACTATTAAATGAACCCCCGGGGTTTCCTATAGTGGCACATTTGTACACCAATGCATTTAGATAGATAGATAGATAGATAAAACGTTTATTTGCGTCCCAATCCCAATATAAAATTTAATAAAAAAAAACATTGACAGCTGCCAAAATGGTTAGAATTGACATAAGCACTTGATGCGACCGTCCGGCAGTATACGTCATTACGTCGTCCTTTATTGTCAACCACAATAACGTTACTTTACACCTAATCAATGACCACTGGGGTCCAAAGCTGGAATTCTACAAGGTAATATCGATATCGTTTTTGACCTGTTTCCGTATTGTCAAAGTTTTGATAACTCTTATGTCATTTACAATAATGGCGACTGTGACATAAACGATTCTTAAACGTGTCAAACACGATATCGTTTTAACGCACCTGAATAGAGGCCCTGGTCTAATGACTTGTTCATGCATGGATGATACAGCATAGATATATTTAAATCGTCTACAAACTATAGCCCCTTTTAAAAGCCAGACAAAACTTAATTCATTGGAATTCGGTCGGTCTCGGTCATCGTTTTAACGCGTCGAGTGCTTCATTATTTTAACTGTTATTAATTGCCCACTGCATACTCATACTAGCGGATGAGTGTAATCTTACACTGACTATACTAATAAATACGTAAAGGGTTTCTATTCTACAGGCAAATGAATATTGCTTTGACATGTTTTGGTATTGTTTTTACCTCGGCGACCAGTGTATTAAACGTGTGTACAGATAAAGCAGTTGTTTCAGAGAATAGCCTTACGTGAATCGAATATAGAGTTAGTAGCTCGAACACAAACATTTTAATCATACGACACGTTTTTTGTGTACTATTCGAAAAAGTCGACTATACTGTAACGGAATCTATCCGCAACACAATTCCCTACAACAGACCTTTACTATTCAATGACGATACGAAAGTCAACTTATCTATGTCGACGTGTGACGGCCTAGCGACATCTAGCGACAACTATAACAATCCAACTCAACAGTGCCGCCAGCGTCTTACAGCGCAACTGAATCTGACAGTGCGCTACATCGCGCTAGCGAAGTTTCCCCAGTCAGTTGAACTATGTACCACTTCTAACTTCATCCCAAAGGGTTCCCAGGCAAAATCTGCACAAACAAAATCAAAAAAAAATCAGGCTGGAAACAAATCTATCTATAGTCGTATATTTATAGAAATTCATCCTCCAAGGGATTAAAATAGGCAGAGTAGCGAATAACGAATACTACACGTAAGAAGTCACGAGAATCCTCTAGTGTTAAAAGAACCTGTCTTCCTTCTGTTAAATTTAAGATCAGATTTGATAATGTTATTAATAAATGAAAATATTGCGTTGTACGTAATATTAATAACATTTTCAAATCTGACCTTAATTTTCACAATAGGCGGATTTAACATTGTAATAATGTTCGTGTAATTAATCAAATAAGCCTAGACCAGCAGTTACTACCACTTAAACACCTTTTTATCTGACAGTTGGAGCATAAACACCAAAACCTATTTTACAACTTAGAACATTGAGAACAATGGCTAGCAAAATAATGAGTCACTTTGTTAAAAAGCACTTTAAAGTGATTTGTTATGTTTGCTTGTGAATACACTTCAGATTGTGTAATCATTGAAATTAAATCGTAAGGTTTAAGAGCTTTGTTTTAGTGCTAGTTTTGTGGAAAGACTAAAGTATACCAATTTCAAAAATTACTTTAACCGCGCATGTCTTAGAAATCACTGGCCGACCGTCAAACTTGAATGTAATCAAACTATTGTGTATAAGCTCAGTTTAATAAAAAAAATAGGCTTACAGGCTTCGTAAGTTGACCACTACTAGTTTTTAGCCAAAGGGTTTTTTTTTTTGCGAGCGGACAGTTGTTTATTTTTTCCACTCTTGCCTTTAGAATCTTATACAATGCTTTTGCTCCGCTAGATTACTGTAGATCATCATAAATAGTCGTCGTGAGCTTACCATTAAAAGAAATAAATAACCACAAGAAAATATTCAAATATTCATATTTAGAAGGAAATAGTTCAAATACAAAGCGTTTAAACAATTTTTTTGGCTTCCGATTTCACAACACAACATAACACCTTTTTCAACTACAGGCTGAAATAACCGCACTTTGGAACGCGACCATTTCAATTCCGCCGACGCCCTAAAAAGGTAAGATCCTAGGAGAAAATCTAACAAAAAAACGGAGAAAACCGTCAAAAACATTTTGCCGTTGTTTCTATTTGAGGAGGGATAGCGTTGAAGTGTCGCACGGAGTAAATGGGGTCCGCGAATCCCCGCCGTTGAGTACTTCAAAGTTTACGGTACCGGATTTCGAGAAAATGGCGTGTCATATACAGCGTGCTACATCATTCTTAGTTGTGCCGATTTACGCGCGGCTCGAGGGTTTCGACTCGGTTTCCGAACGAAATTGTTGAATAAATTTAGCTTTGATACAGTCACTGCCGAAAAATTGGTGGTGCGATCAGTTTAAATTTTGCAAAATTTATATTGTTACTTTGAGCGACGGTGAACAATATCGGACGTTTTGAAATTTTAAACATAAGATCTTGCTTATAAACATGCTTTAGCATAAAGTTATGTTTTGAAACATTTAAATCATAAATTACCGTCTTGAATCTTTAAATTTTACATACCTTCACGCCTGTATCTCTATAGGGTAGGCAGAGACTATGGAGTGCCAGATGCATCGGTCTTAACATACATACAACTTTCACTTTCATGCACGTACGCCAGTTTTGGTCGATTTTAATTGACGATTTTGAATGTTACACAAATCGTTAATCGGTTGTTATAAAAAAAAATCGGCCTCTATTTTTCAAGGTACGTCATCAAAACTAAATACTTGTTAAATTCATGATCATAATTTTGTTTCATAAGAGTCTAGTTGTTTTTAACACCGCTTAAATTGTTGAAAACTATATGCCTATTTTTTACATAATTTGCGCAGCCTACACTTTCAGTATTGAAATAAACCTAATATATTCATAGAACAAAACGCAGATATCAGTTTGTAAATTCACTTAGCATAAAATCACAATTTAAAGGTCATGTAATCAGGTCAGTGAATGCTATTCGATATCCCAACGTATGTGTAGTTTCGATTATTTGATTTGATAAAGTGAGATTGAAGATTATCGCAATAACCTCTTAGAAGTTCGGTAACCTTAATGAGGGAAGATGGCCGTTAAAAAATGACCGGATTTTGCTTTAGATTTATTATGTTTTCTGTTTTACTCTACTCACTTGACATTGGCGAAATCACTGCGGAATATCGCGGTGGACCGCCATTAATATAAAAAGAAGAAGAAGAAGAACCTCTTAGAACATTTATAGTCTACATTGAAACTTGGCATATTTGACAGCCTATTATCTAGAGATAATAAGCCCAGAAAAATTAAATAGATATGAATTACGTAGGTACCTAAGTATTTCTATGAGTTTGTATGATTGTGATAGAGAAATTCACTCAACCCGTTATAGATTCGGTTGACTGTACCAAGTAAACAATGCTTATTCATTCAATTTTCCATTCGGTTGCGCCACACATTTTATTATTTTCCGTGCAAGGTAGAGAAACGAGTGGCACGGAAGCCGAAGAAAAGCTTTGTCTAGAATTGTATACGTATAAAAAATTGAGAAACACCCTGTGTAAGGCGGTAATTGATCGTAGAAATGTGATATTTAAATTTGTAGTAGTCTATATAGTTGGCAAAAACATGGGCATAAGTCGTGAAATGTGAAGATATAATACTAATTTGTGCAACAGAAAAGTTGTTTTTTGCTGCGAGTGTTGATTTTGAATCCCGAGCAAGCGAAGGATTCGAGGTTAGAATCCTGAGTGCAGCGTGGGATTCAAAGACACGAGATGCAAATAACTTTGGTCTTGTGTTGCACATACAGTTTTTCACCTTAGCAGCGAGAAAATGTAACCTTTATCTACACACATATCATAAACCCTCTATGATGCGTTGAAAAACCGCAAATTACTTACGACTACCATTAAGTTAAACGGTTTTGTTAGAACCAATTTCTTATTTGTGAAAATGTTGTGTTATTTAATAATAACATCAAATTTCACTTCATACTAATTACATTCAAATTTCGAACATCTTTGAAAAACAAAGCAATTTTACTTGACCTTCGATTCTAATATCACTCGAGATGACATTTTATTCCAAATAAAATGTCAATTGCATACAATTTTGACAAATCTCGCTTTTTACGTGATATTAAACGATATGATAGTAGAGGCAGACTCTAGTTTGTCTCTGATATAAAAAAAATAACTACAGGTGCCGCCATTTTTGACGTTATATTTGTTTTGTCGCAAAAAATGGTTTAGTTTGTTTGGTTTTTTATAATCATACATGTATGTAAATAAATAATTGTAATGTAACTGTATATAATTAGGCATTTAAACACTTGTGTGATGTAACTATGTAACAGTCACATAAACTACTATAAGGTAAAAAAAATACATGGTAACAATAAAACGACATCCCAACCGCCCGTGCGCCGCACCAAGGCCTCCTTAATATTTTAAAAAAATAATTAAAAAGTTACTTTGTCTCACGCTCGCAGCAAAATCGAATTTTGCTCCCTGTTTTTAAACAGCAAAACCACCATTTGTGAGGTGCTGAGGTGAAAATACCATTGTACTCGTAGTACTTATCTAAGGCAATGCGGTTGGGAAAATAATGTTTTACTGACAGTATCAAAAAGATAAGTCATCTGCACCTATTGCAGCTAATGTACTCGTAGCTCGTATTATCTTAAATTAAGCTTAGTTACCTAGTGTGGCAATTAATTATTTAAATTATGAGTGATGTAAAGGTCCCTCAAAATTATTCTACATTAATCCCGGTCCCCCTCCCCTCCCGTTCAACTCACCATTCACTGCCCCTCTCTTCAGGATGCAAAAAACTCCCCCCTCACCATAACACACACATCTTTACTCTCGCTTTCTCACCCGTCTGAAATAACTAAACAAATTTCACAGAAATGTCACCCCCACCAACCAACCGCCGCCCCAACAAACATCGCCTGAGGGAAATTAAGTTCGTCTGCGATTCGGCCTCCCAAACCCGTCCTGAAGATGTGTTCGCCCCAGCAAGCCAAGAGGTAGTCAAAGTCCACCCAGGTGGACGGGTTAAAAAAGTCACGAAAAACCTCGAGGCTACCAGAGAGGTGTCTTTCAACGGCCACAAGTTTCTAGTGCCGTTCATGGTAAGGTCAACGAGCACTAGTACCCAGGAAGAACCAGCGGCACCTAAGGGGACGGAAGGCCACGAGTTCCACCTGGACTATGGAAGCAAAGATTTTGCTGACAGGATCACAGCCAGCCTCCTGTCGAAGAATGATGTCTACCAGAGGGCAAGATTACAACTAGCCTTCTTTAGACACCACAAGGACGCTGCCATAGACGCCCAGTCGTACGTGGCAAACAAAATTGTCCTCACCAACAGTGGGCTGCCGGGCAACGACAAAGACCTAGAGAGGGTCTACTTCAGGTTCTGCCTAGAGAGGGGCCTGGACCGGGAACTGGTCGAGCGGGACCTGGCGAGCGCGAACTCAGAATTTACTTCAAAGTGGTTGGCACAACGAAATGCCGCCAGGAGGAACTTTGACGAGTTCTACGGTCTGAGACAGCCGGGTTCAACCTCAGCCCCTCAGGCTGGGTGCGACCCCGAGTGCACTATTCTCTAGGCGGTACCTGGGCTAGACTCTCTCGCAAACAAATGTCCTCTAGTAAAATCTTGTGCGATGCCCCTTCAGATTCTTCCCCTAGCAACGTTATGTCTTAAACGTAAATCGAAAATATTTCTGCCTCACTTTCTTTTAATGCAACGTTTCCCCAGAGCTAGCTCTAATTTTAAACAATTTCTTTAACATAAGCAACCCCCCTTGTAACAAAGTTTTTGCAACCACCTTTGATTTCGTTCCTGGCCACTCTTACGTTTCTTGTTAGAACAAAATCTTTCAAAATTCAAATTGTTTATGATCAATTCGGATATCGATCGTGATACTCATTTTTTATCCAGTTTCCAATAAAACAATACACGAGATCTCCTGTCTTAGTATAGCTTGGTATTTTTATTTTGCTCTGTTTTCCTGTATTTTATTTTAAAAGTATTAAACATATTAATTTAAAGAAGTGATTATTATTTTTTTAACTTCGGAACTACTCATTTCTTTAGGTCTCTGTGATACCTAACGGTATAGGTTAGACCCTGATGCACGCACTTCTCGAACACCTATCGGGTGCCGGATAGATAGGGGATGGAAAACCCCGCGGACGCCGAAACGGGAATGAACTCCCCGGCCCTTCAGCCGTGGGTAAAGCTACGCGCGCGATTCATTCATCTCGTGTTTGACCGACACCTGTGTCCTTCCACCTTAATTTTAGCAGATTGTACAGACAACGCAATGGAAGAGGTCAAAAGAGGGCAGAGCTCGGAGACATGCGCAAAAAACCACAACTATGCCTCAAAAAAAAAAAGGAATCCCCAACCCAAAAGATGACATCCACAGCCACACAAGCGGTCCAAAAAGATCTCCTACCCAACTCATCTATTGATGGGAAAAACAAAGAAAGCCTTTAGTCTGTAAGCATGCGTGCATGAGGCAACCCACTCCGTGACTCATCAAGTGTTAAGCAAACCATCCCCCTCCTTCCCGATTCCCAATCCCTTTTTCTGTAATACCACGAATATGTTAACGTAGGAACGCAATTCTCCTCCGGCCCTTCAGCAGCGGCTGGGGTAGTATGCGCGGGAAGTTTCTTAACTTCATTTGTTTTGGCAAAACGGGGCATTGGTGTTTTAGCCGGTGCAAGCCCGGCAGTACCTGAGCCCTCCATTGCCAGGTCTCCGAAAAGGATTTTCATCTCTGCCTCTGTAACTTAGTATCTTTTAACTTCAACGTAAAAAAAACAAGGACATGACATTGTAAAACTTTCTTTCTCTTGTCATTGGCCCATTAACTACTAATAACAAAAAAACCACTAAAATAAAACAGTTTCGTTGTCCCCGAATAACAATCATACAACGCATTATCTTTTTTAAGGTTCTTCGGGATGGGGTAGAGTGGCAGATAACGTATTTTTCCAACTGTACAAGCTTACAACTGGGTCAATTGCTTATACCATATTTTTACATTGTATGGTCATTCAAAAACCAATTTCGAGAAATAGTATACTTACTCGCCCAAATTCAACTGTCAGCTAAATTAATATTTTTATCAAAAGGTAATTCGTGATTTGGCTTTGACATTTATTTTGTTTGACCTTACTTATTTTGGAACTTTACGACCTAACGAGGGCAACGTCGTCAAATATTTACTATGAAAAATGTTACGGCAATTCAAAATAAATAATAAATAAATAAATATATATTGACCTAGTCCCAAACTAAGCTCTAGGCTTGTACTACGGGTACTAGACAACGATAAACATGCTTATATGGAGAAATAAATACTTAAATACATAGAAAACATCCAAGACTCAGGAACAAATATTCGCGCTCATCACACAAATATCTGCCCTTACCATAATTTGAACCCAGGACCGCTGGCTTCGGAGGCAGGGTAAATCCCAACTAGGCTACCGTGTAGACAAAATTAGTTTCTTAAATTGGTTTAGAATAAACCATGACTAGTTTTCTTCGCCGACTGTTCATTTTACTTATTAAAAGCAAAGCAACGTGCCTAAACTCTGTAAGTCTATGTTGAATACGGCCCAGATCTTGTTATCACCTTCCAATTCCAATCTGAGGGGTTATTATGACATAGCTATGCAGTTCAGTTTACGCTGAGTGAAAATTAAAGACAGTTATTTAACTGCTATCGCTCTATCCTATTAGTTCGCCGTAAAGTGAATTGCATAGCCATGTATAATTAACTCCTGGGGGGTTATCATGAGCTAGCTTTGTAGTTCTGTTTACGGTCAGCGCAAAGGACAGAGCTATGGCGGTTATATAGCTCTGTCCTTTTCTCTGAGCGTAAACAGAACTGCAAAGCTAGCTCATGATAACCCCCAGATCAGCTTTTCGGCACTAAAAATTCAAGTTTTTTTCTTATGGCATTTTGAAGGCAAACGAGCACACAGGCCAGCTGATGGTAAGTGGAAACTGTGACCCATACACATTCGCATTAACAATACTGCAATCCTAAGACTGCAAATGCGTTGCCAACCCTGAGGACTAAGACGGAATGCCTCTATGCTAGTTATTTCACCGGCTGTCTTATCCCCAAACAACAATGCGAACACTGCTGTTTGGCGGTAGTTTATAAATTTATTTCAAATTTCGTTTCTTAATGGACCATAATGGATATAAATAAATCTAGTTTTGAATTGACGTGTAAGAACTAAAGAAGCTTGTACAAATGAACTTTTCAGTTTATTTCTTTTGATCTTCTTTTAACCATTGGGGAGTTCCTATGACCACCTTTCGTCTCTATCATCATACCAGCTTAATAGTACCATATAAATTTATTGTCGTCAAAAATCAAATGAATGCAAAATTTAAGGAAATCCAATGACTACTAAGAAGGTTTGGATCGACTTTTTTACATATTTTCGGACATACTGTAGACCAAAACACATAAGTACATTCTGTAACACTAAGAACTCTCCAAATACCTAATATGTTCTTGCAATAAACGTCTTTGTCTTGTCTCGTCAAACAAACAAACAGACGTTACGTTAATTAAAATTGTAACAAAAAGAAAGAAGTAATTCTCCTTCAGACTCATTAGACACTTGTATTATTTTATTAAAGAATCTCTATTAAATAGAGCTCGAGAAAAAAATTGAAGTAATTTAATTAATTGGTTTCTAGGGAGAAAATTTTGTTACTAACTGTTTACTACCAGTAAATTTGAAGAAATTAGCGACTTTGTTTTGAACTTTGAGAATTTCAGTGTTTACTAAATTACCTAACACTTAGTAAGCTTCTTCAATTTTAGGGCTTTTCTAACGTTAATTATTTAATTAAGTTTTGTAACAAAAATAATTTTAATGAAATTTTCTATAAAAATGTTTTAACAGTTAAGTATGGTTGATTATGATGTACAAAATGGGTTTGAGTGGTGGTAGGACCCTGTGCAGGGTCCGTCCGGATCGCTACCACCATCTTATCCATTAACCACCCGCCAAGAAACAGTGTTCGCATTGTTGTGCTCCGGTGTGGGGATAAGACAACCGGTGAAATTACTAGCATAGAGGCATTCCATCTTAGTCCTCAGGGTTGGCAACGCATTTGAGGTCTTAGGATTATAGTCTTGAGAATTCAAATGTGTATGGGTCTCAGTTTCCACTTACCATCAGGTGGCCTGAGTGCTCGTGTGCCTTCTCCTTAACATAAAAAATAAATAAAAAAAAATGCAAAATTCTAGGAATATTTTATATTTATATTAATTTAACTGGTGAAAACTTTAAAAACCTCGTAACATCGTTGATTAATGGATATACCTATATACTATATTTAAAGTCGCAAACTATTTTTTTGATACAAATTTACATGCTTAATTTATTACTTTCATGACTATCAAAATTAAAAAAAATACCTTTACTTTGAAATACCTTATTCATATCGTTAAATTGCTTTTAATCTCCACAGCCTCAATTAAGATCTAGTCTTCCTCTAATACCGATCCCATCCATATTTAAGAAATAAAATATCGGTTTTTATAAATCGCTGAAGATCCAGCTATCAACTAAACTGAGCTGCGTCCGACCCGTTATTCTTTTCAATGCCGATTGATAGATTAGCACTTTAATGCGCTTATCATCTTAAAACTATAATTATTTTTCAGCATTTGACGAGGTTACTCTTTACTTCTTATTCATTAACTTACCGCTAAGCGGCTATGTTCGCATTGTTGTGTTCCGGTGTGAGGATAAAACAACCGGTGAAATTACTAGTATAGAGGCATTTCATCTTAGTCCTCAGGGTTGGCAACGCATTTGAGATCTTAGGATTGTAGTCTTGAAATTATAATTTTAAGAATTCAAATGTCTATGGGTCTCGGATTTCACTTACTATGAGGTGGCCTGAGGGCTCGTGTCCCTTAATATTGTCATAAAAAGAGCTATCGCAGGAAAAAGCATAGGAGTTCTCAATGTATATCTATTCAATAGTATCCAAGTAGGAAAAAGGGGTGAAATAAGATAAACGTTTTTAACTATCCAACCACGTTCAGCTCAGAACATTTAACGTTTAATATAATTTCATCTTTAAAATAAGGATAGGATATAACAAACGTTAGTTATAACAACAGAAACTATAATTTCATTATAAACATTTATTATATCATAACATTGTATTTCACAACGTCTATTTGGACTAATTTTATTTCCAATAACATACCTTTTTTATAATATTATAACAATATAAAAAAATATGATCATAAGACTGATATAATACAAACCGGGTCTAACATAAAATCAATTTTGAAGCTTAAACATTATTTTGACGAACTTGCGGTAGATTTTAGTCACTACCGTCCCGTTAGGTTAGGTTAGAATCGTGATCATGATCACAACGCGCAAGCAAGCCCAAGCGCAAGTTATGTTTTTCGTTGTTATAAAATGAATGTTATGGGTTATGATTATTAGAAAAAGTGAATATTAAATTGTTATAAAAAAATGTTTATTCAGTTTTCAGCACAATATTTTAAGATTATTATATTTCATATACGAAATCAAATAAAATAAACAAAGAGGTTTTATAACTTGTAAGTAATTTAATTATTGTTGTTTTGACTTTTACCAGTCCATATAAGAACGTGTCATAACATAATACAGGTCATAACATTATAACGGTTTTATTTATAAAACCGTAAGCAATCAGACTTCTTTTAAGGTCATTTTGTAGAATTCGTTAGGTTAGATTAGGTTTGTTTTATAATCCTGAAAAGTTTACGGTTTCATAAAAAAAATATTATGTATTACAACCATTATGTATTTTGAGCTTATGCATACCCATCAACAGCTCAAAAGTTAATGTCGCCATTGTATTGGATTACGATGTACTTATTTAATATTTTTATAAAGAGGACGACGAGCAAGCGAGTCACCCACAAACCCTATAAAAACCCTAAAAGTCGGAAAGATCCCAATTGCTCTGGTGGGTTTTAATAAAAAATAGACTCCTTTCTTTAAGGTATTCAGAAATGCCCACGCTAAGAGTCAATTATATCACAGATAATAGGCGCGTGGGATATGTTTTCATCAAAACGGTGATTACGTTTCTCATGTCTATGTTTAGAAAGTTATTTATACCGGAGCAATGTATTTTTAACATGAATATTTTCTTTTAACGACACAACGACTTACTGATATTTCTGTAACCACATTTTGCACTAACAGGCTAAGAGGTTTACTAGTGTATTAGTGACAGGTTGCAAGCCCATCGCCTAACAGTACTACAAGCCCTTATTCCCTTAGTCGCCTCTTACGACATCCATGGGAAGACATGGAGTGACACTATTCTAACCCGGCAACCACACCGCGGATTATTTCTCTATATAAGTATGGTTATCGTTGTAGTAGTACCCCTATGGGTATGGCTATTTAGTTAAGACCATCGTTTCTGTATAGTATTTATATAAAATACAATAGATAAATACTATACAGAAACGATGGTCTTAACTAAATAGCCTATTTGGTGCCTCACTTTTGGGAAAAGGCCAACCCATCTTTTGACAACTTGTTTCATACTCAGCTTTATTTTATTTGATTTAAAAACCAGGCAAGAGCATGTCGGACCATGCTCAGTGTAGGGTTCCAAAGCCGTTAAGTACTACAAACAGAACAAGTAATAACTAATTTTCTATTTACGAGTAAAGTCAATTGGTGCCGTCTTAGAGGATTTTTACAAGACACTAATCAAACACTTTAATCGCCTGTATCTCAAGAACCAATAATGTCTACTTAGTCGTGATAGTTTTCCTTTAAAATATGTTATATGCTTTAAGTTTTTTTCAGATTTTTATTATTTGTAGTTTTGGCTGTAAAAATTAGCGTTTTAAAGCTTAATATTTCATAAACGGATTCCTTAATCGAAAACTCGTACTATTTTTGACTGACCTATCCAACGGCAGTCCACACTAAGGGGTAGACAAGATTTTTTTTTATCTAAAATTGACGTCATGGTTCCTAAGAACAGATCTCGCTATCTCTCATAGTATCCGACTTCTCCATACTGACCCATTTGGATTGTACACCCGGTATAAGTGTATGACTAATTTTCGTGACGTTATGTTACGGTTGTTATTTTTTGTCCTCAACTATAGGTATTTTTTTCGGAAATGTTGGATCTATGTTTTCTCATAAAGTGATCAATGAGCAGGTGAAATGCAGAAATATACTAGAAAGAGTTTCTTAACCGCTTCCGTTCCCTTAACTAGAACTAACATCAGATTGCAGTCGCCAATGGTAGGTACGAAATTGTAAACATTACAATGCTGCTGTAAACAGAAATGACTCGATAGATATCTACCATGACCGGCTCATTCCATTCAAATTCAAAATCATCTCTCTTGTTAGTTACAATACAATACAATACAAATACTCTTTATTGAACACCAAAAATTAAAAATAAATAAACAGAACATACAACAGTACATTTAAATCATAGGTATACAACAGGCCGTCTTACCGCTAAATAGCGATCTCTTCCAGACAACCTTGTAAGAGAAATAACTGAGGACACAAATTCATGGCAGGCGGTGTAAACTAATTCGTTTAGAACTCAAACTAAATAACTACAAGAAACAATTAAATATTTCAATTTAGTTAGTCACTTATTGTTACTTGCATTAATGACTTTTTTTTTTATTGTTTTTACTTGTATAGTTGTAATAGAAATAAAGTTACACCTAAGTACGTTTAGTAAATAAGTAGATTAGTTTCACACAGTTGCTTTAGCTCCATGGTGAATGTTATGTACTCCGTAACTGTCGTGTATATCAGAATAATGTACCTACAATCTAAATCATGTCTTCGAAGTGCTACAATATATACGATGTGGATGTACTTATATTAAATAAATAAATGTATAAATATAACGCCCTGATTCGCCAGTATGCCTCTTGATCAGTACTTTTATCGGTTGAAGGTCCAAATAACTTCTAAATCGGTTTACAGTAAACTCCGTACGATCGTCGAGGGGGTCATATTTGTAAACGTTTTGTTTGTTATTACTTTTTCGACCTATATGAGAGTAGTCCCCCAAGGATAGAGCGTACGTGCACACATAAAACCTTTAGAGATTCTAAATTCCAGATTTCGTTTAGTACGTTATTGTTGTAAGCTTATATTTGTTTTGGTTCTTAATTTAATACTGATTAAACTCTTTATAAGATTATTAATTAGTAGCACGTGGTTAAATAAACGTTGCTTGTAATTGAAGGAATACATCTGTTTTGTTGTTGGAAAAGATGAAAGTTCAAGAATTTATCAGCTAACTCAACATCAAGTTGTTTAAATATAACGCACTTTTAGAATTATAGTGACCTAATTCTAACGTTTTCAGCTTTCGATTTTGACTCTTAAATTTAGTACTATAGAGACCTAAGTCGAAATTAAATATTATGTGGATCTTTAGGTCACTATAATTCTAAAGATGCGATAAATAGGTTATTTAACTGATTAATTTTTTTAGTTTTTATATTAAACATAAATATGGGTATTTATCAAAGAAATTGTACCTAATTAAGGACTTTAATTAAGAAACGGTAACTTTTACATGTGAGTAACGAAAATTAGTCGTCCATTTATACAGTTCATTTTCTTTACTGACATGTCTTTAAAAATACCCATATAACAGAATTTAGCTACAACACTTAAATAAAAATGTACGGTTCATAAACAGCCCTGAAAAAAAAACCTTCGTTCAAAAGATTTCGTAAAAAACGTTATTTTTGTACATGCATACAATAAAATACAATACAAATACTCTTTATTGAACACCAAAAATTAAAAAATTAAAACAGAACACGGAACAGTACATTTAAATCATAGGTATACAACAGGTGGTCTTACAGCTAAATAGCGATCTCTTCCAGACAACCTTGTAAGAGAAATAACTGAGGACACAAATTCATGGCAGGCGGTGTAAACTCATTCGTTTAAAACCCAAACTGAATAACTACAAGAAACAATTCAATTATTTCAATTTATGTATATGTTTATGTATGTATGTACTAATTAATATAATATTAACAAAAAAAAATCTTCTCTTAACTTAAAGTGATGGTTGTTGCTATCTTAGACCAATACCTGTAATCGAATCAACTTAAATTTGGTATTGTACCGCTTAGTAACATCTCAAATCGCGAAAATTTCTTAGAAATTCTGAGTAACTTTAACTTTTTTGTATGGAAAGAAAACATTCTCAATGCTCCTCAAAAGTTTTCGAGAATTTTCTCTTTTCTAATATCTTGAGAAGAGCGCCAAACTTCAGGGAGTGTTTTGCAACTTGTACAGTCGAGGACTAAAATATACTTTTACCCTTATTCCAATGGTTTAAGATGCAAAATTGTATTGATATCTTTGTACTCGACTCTAAATTTCTACTACTCTAAGTTGAATTTTAAGTCAGTTATAACGACTTGAGATTAATTACCGAGTCAAAAAAGGTCATCCCTAATTTAAAACAATGACAGCCAAAACGAGAAACACGAGCAATAATTGAAACAAGTTTACTCCTTTGGGACGAAATTGACGTCGTCCGACGGATTAAGTTTTTAATGAAATTCCAACTGGAATTCTTGCTTCTGAATATTTTCGGGGGTCCAGTGGAAATAATTATTTTTTACATTGTAATTTAATTAAAAATACGTATATACGTAACGTACAAGAAAAAGCCTTTATAACCTTAGTCGCCTCTTACGACATCCACGGGAAGACATGGAGTGGCACTATTCTAACCCGGCAACCACACGGGGGAATAATTAAAAATAAGCTAGTGAAATTGTTAATACTCTTAATGTATTGTTTGCTGTTAACTAAAACGATGTATGAATATAGTACTTACACTAAGCAACATTACTCGTACATAGTACTCTAAATTCTAAGTCAATATTTTTTAATACTAAGGCTTTCATATTCTATCATGGTTAGACGAGAATCGGGTGACAAAGGTTCAGTGAAATCTTTAAATAAATAATGACTTGACTCTAGTAACGAATATCATTCATTTCTAGCACCCTATTTTCAAATTGCTAGCAGTCTTCTAAATGATAAATGTTGTTTAACTTCTACTGATTATGAATACTTACAGACTTCCTCAAGTCTTCAAGTACCTCCCGTTTTTAACAGCATTAAAACTCGAAGTTCAAAACGTAATCCATAATTGTTTGTTCCTTATCCCGGATGGTGGAGAATTCCGGGATTCCACTACCGTGCTTAAACTTTTTTATTTCCCGTAGGTATTTGGCTTTGAATTAAGCAAAGTTGCAGGTCACTGTTGGATTTTGGGGAAACATCATTTGCTAACTGAACATTGATGCCGTTACGCGTTATTAAATAAATACATGCGATGTCGATTATTGTAGTAGTATGGTAGAGTTCAAAATAATTGTATTGGTGGTAGTTTAAAGTTCAGAACCTGGGTGACCGAGCTCTACTCGGGTGTATGTGGACGACATTATTAAATCACAATTTGATGTCTTCTATACGTGTTAAATACCTCGAAACCTATAGATCCGTTTTCGAGAATGTGATTACTGACTACAAATATTACAGGGTGAAATAAACTAACGCCACATGGACGGCAACTACCTTAAATATTGAAAATAGCGAATTCCACGCAAATGCGACTTTAATTTCAATCATGGATTTTTTTGGAAATTAGTCTTCTGTAACCTAAAATTAAACTGGTCAAATAAGACTTTTTTAATATTTAACCATTTCGATTCCCAGTTTCTAAAATTAAGTCTCCTTTGCGAAGAATTTACTATTTCCAATATTTAAGGTAGTTGGAATTTACTCAATTGGTATAATAATTCACACTTATTTATTCATGCGAAGTTGAGCAGGAAGATCACAAGTGCAACAAAAATACAATATGTTCATACAAGCCAACCAAATAAAAGAAAATGTTGATTATATTTATCCCAAAATAATTAAAAAACCAGGCAAAAGCATGTCGGACCATACTCAGTGTAGGGTTCCGAAGCCGTTAAGTACTACACACATCAAAATCAACAAGTAATGACTTACTTTCTATTTAAAGTTAATTAGTGCCGTCTTAGATGATTTTAGTTGGTATAAACACTTTATTCGCTTGATTTTCAAGAACCTATGATGTCTACTTAGTCTTGATAGTTTTCCTTTGAAACTCGTTATTATGCTCTTTCATATAAGTTTTTTTTAGATTTTTAGTATTTCTAGTTTTGGCTGTAGGGGTTACAAACAAAAATTAGTGCTTACAAGCGTATTATTTCATAATCGGATCACTTAATCGAAAAAATGTTTTCACCAACACGTAATATTTTTGAAAGACCTACCCAACGACATCCCACAGTACGTGGTAGACAAGAAAAAAAATATACATCCCCACGTAGGGGAGGTACCAAAAAAAAAATTGCTTTCGATATTTTATATTTCCACTTTGTTGCCGTGACTAATTACATTCATGCCAAATTACAGCTTTCTAGAACTAATTGTCTCTAAGTTAGGCTGTGGACGGACTAACGGACGGACATGGCGAAACTATAAGGGTTCCTAGTTTGACTACAGAACCCTAAAAATCTTGTGCAAGATACTGGTCCAGTATTTTTTTCTCAGATGATTCAGCTTTTGGCTACTTACTAATGGTAGGTACGTTTTAACATACTACAACTTGTTATAGAACTATAATAAAAAGATAATGTAAGAAAATAAAGACCTACATCTAAAATAATTAAAGCGCAAAATGCGTAACACAAAGATAAACCGAAAACCAAAGTAACACCTCAAAATATTTGTTATCACGATATTTCATTCCACATTCTCAAACAAAGTCATGACTCACTGACCTTTTGCCTCGCTAAATTAACATAATTTCCTCACAAAAACGTTTTCCTTTGCGTTGTAATTATTGTGTATGCTTTATTAAACGTCAAGGAAAAATAATAAGTTAGTAATTATTTTTGTTATTTTGAATTTGGAACGGGCAAATCAACTTGTGCGTTTTTACACAGCAATTTCTCACGTGAATTGAAAATTTGGTTTTATATTCAAAAGGACCTGGATAAGAAACTCACTTACACATCACATTTTGTAATAGTTTAAACCATTCGAAACGCACTGAGGGCGGGGGCTGTGTTTGACGTGTTCCCATACTAAAACTGCTTCTGCCACGCTTTTGGAATGCTTTGTAGTATGAAATGCTTTTCAACGTGCCGTCTCTTATCTGTGCGTTTGTGGCTTAAGAAATTGTGATGCGACGCTTTAATCGCGTAGCTGTCCAAAAAATCTGTACAAATTTAACTCCGGGCGATCAAGCGCAATTTCTTTGTTTTTCGAATATGATTATAATAAAAAAATAGGTTCGTACGAATGGGTAAGGACCAAATAGTTGGACTATAGTTAAGCGTAGTTAACCACACAAACAACAAAAGTGAAAAAGTTTCATAGAAAATTTAATTGAGTGAGTTAGCGTGGCCAACTTTTTGGTCCTTACCCGAATCCTTTTTTGATTTGTTTTTCTTTTTCAAGAAATATTTTCATGCAATGGATAACATACATACCTAATTTGTCATGATATTTACAACATAATATTTAGGGGGAAAGAAACGTATCTCATTTTGTATGGACAATTTCAGCTCCAATATCTTCTTAAATTGCGTCCAGACTGCAACACAGAGAAATCATGGAAACATGAAGAGTGGAATTTGGTTTTTAGAAGAAATCATCAGTAATTTTCTTGATCTCTTAGATACAGTTTACTATACTTTTTGAATTTTCAAATGTATTTTCTTGGTTCCTACCATTATTGGTTCGTTGAAAGATTTAAAACCCGAATTTCCTCTGAATTTGATGTTCTTCTGGCGTTTGTGCAGTTTCACAGTTTTATTAATTTATTTGTTAAGTCGGTGCTGAGTGGCACTCTATTTGACACTATGCATTTGATACTTTTATAGTACACACACCTTTGGTTTCGTTTTATTTGTGTTATATGTATTGTATTAAATTTTGTCAATAAATCTGTTTAATCGTGTCCAGGCCGCTACACAGGGGAATCAAGCAAACATGTTACACCAAGTGGAATGTTAGAAACATTACAACTATTGTGTTCGTAACTGCGTTTGGGAGCATAGTTTACAAACGATTTGAGAACATTTTAATGTTTGTTGCGACTCGGTTGCTGCAAGCGTCCCGCCGGTTTAGTAGTTACATTCATAATTAAGCGTAAAGTTATGAGTTCCATTTCCTATCGTGAAACAATTGTGTAAATAATTATTTCTATTCTTTATTTATTTGTTATTATGATTTAACACGTCGTGTGGTTGCCGGGTTAGAATAGTGTTCTTGATTTTGTCTCACCGTCAATAGACATCCACTCGGCGAGTGCGCACACCAAACTTGTCTATTCTGTATTATTAGTACTCAATCTAAGTTCCGGCGCTTGACGCATTGCTGCGCGTTCTGCGCCTACCCCCATGTTGTATTATAAATATTATAATGAGTAAATGAGCAAAAATCTGTTTGTTGAGAAATAAATCTCACGACACATTCTAAGCCTAGTGTGAGGTTTATTTTTAAAATATTAATTGTTTAATTGTTACTATAGCATCAGCACTTTTTGTGAAAAACTCGTGTTAATCTATTTTTTTATATAATAAAGTTTATTATTATAAATATTTCTGTATAGGTTTTATATGTCCTACCATAACTGTTAGGCTATAGCTAATGGCAGTTCCGCCAGCGCCATGTATAACATTCTTAGGGTTTCATAAGGAAGTTTGTGTTTCAGTATTGACAGATTGGCAAGTACAGCTAAAAATACGGCTAAAAATCTTAGCTTGTTACCAACTTAGGCTATCTTAGCTTGTTACGAAAAAGGAGCTTATGTTAATATGTTAAATGGTATCGTGACTGAGTGACTTAAAGACTACGCACAGCCGAAACCGCTGGACGTAGGGACACAATTTGGAAGGAATATTCCTTACGTATCCTAGGGGTGCATTAAAAAGGGGTTAAATAAAATAGGGGGAGTCGCGGACTTCCTTTACTTTTTCTATTCAGAAATAATTAATCAAGGTGGGTATTATTAATATCAGGACTAAAACAAAGCCTTATTCCTATTATTCATTAAGTATTTGAAATATACAGGGTGTTAGGTAATAAGTGGATAATCCTTGAACTACGGATAGAGGGCACTTAGGATGTTATGAAAAAGCTAAAATAGGTCTCGTAAAAGTCGCACGGTTTTTGAGTTATTTGTACTTTTAATCGGATTTTTTGTCATTTTTCCTTATGTCCATGTTACGAAAAACCCTTAATTTCATGTATTAATTCATATTTTTTTTACTTTTTTCTTGCATGGTTAGAATCACTATGAACTAAGGAAGTTTTTAAAGCTACATGCCAAGTTTTTTTCATGACAACTTTTTGAGTAAACTCACTAAGTAACTTTTTCCATACTAAGAAATCCCCGCGTTTGTTTTTCACGTAGTATGGAAAAACAAACTTTGTGCGTTTACTCAAAAAGTTGTCATGAAAAAAAACTGGGCATGTAGCTTTAAAACTTCCTTAGTTCATAGCGATTCTAACCATGCAAGAAACAACGAAAAAAAAATTAATTAATAGGTACATGAACTTAGGGGTTTTTCGTAACACGGACAAGAAAAAATGACAAAAAATCCGATTAAAAGTCCAAATATCTCGAAAACCGTGCGACTTTTACTAGACCTATTTTAGCTTTTCTATAACCTCCTAAGTGCCCTCTATCCGTAGTTCAAGGATTATCCACTCATTACCTAACACCCTGTATACGGGTTATACACTCTTAAAAACAAAATTTGTCTCTCCTGTGGCCAATAGTCAAAAACTTGTGTGCATATAAGTTACGTTTTTAAATGATAGGTCTAAAGCAGTTCTGATGGCGTTTTGCGGGAGTGAGTTTAGCCAGAAAATTAGGCCTTGAAAACGTTAACTTTCGGTGTGTCCACAGGAAAGACGGTAACCTAAATCTGTGTATGAGACCCATACATCCTCGAAAAAAATATTTGCTAACGATAGCTATTATACATAAATTACGGGAGCTAATAATTAACCTGAAACAAATGATCCACTTAAAAATTATTGGTTCATTTAAAACGAGGTGTTTAATAACTGGTGTAGAAACTGTTGTTATTAAAGTTAATGATAACAAACGTGAAATTAGACTTACGTTTGATTGTTAGTTAGAACACTGTATCGGTTTTATTGTATACCTATAAATACTGCTCTCCTAAGCCAATAGGCAGTATCTCAAATTCAATGCCCAAAGCAGATTAAATCCTATACCATTGGTAATAAGGTTGCATTTGCTATAGGAGTATTGACCTTTCAACAAACGTATTATTACGCAGAATTTTAATTTTATCAAAAGCCATTTCTCGTCGTATGAGATTTTTTTGACAGTCGCATGGCAAACCGAACCAATCCTAGGTAATTAATGTTTAAGTTATTCTAAACATCATGGTAGCAGCAGAAAATAGCGTTCGATGAAACAAAATTCGATGAAATGACAAACGATGAAGTGAAATTCGATTAAATGGGTTGTATCACATCCAAATTAAGGTTTGTGATCTAAAGGGTGAAAAAACATGGGTTAAATACTGTTATCCCAAGACTACAAATTTGTTGTCAATCTTGCGGATTAAGATATAATGCCTTCACGTTCGTCAATTACCTGTTGTCACTAACGCTGAAGCACCACAATGCAAACGATGCTGCTTGGCTGTCAGCTGAAGGATAAGACGTTAGTGGTGATACAAGGTCTTATCATCACTAAACGCAAAACTTGTTCAATCGCAAACCGTGTTTATGTAAAACCCTATTAAGTAAATATCATATTCTTCTACAGAATAAGGACTAATTAAATTTTATCCTCTACTTATTTGAACTTCAAATATCGCGAACCTCGGTCCAATTTTTATGCGCTTCTACGAGGATTAAATTTCGGCATTACTTTAACTTTAGCCTATAGGGGGAGAAAATTCTTGAGTTTACACGACTCAATAAAAAAATTGAATAAGCTCGTAACTTTAGGCCCGGGGGACGGCAATGGGCACACGTTGGCTATCAAATTAAAATAGATTATGCTGAGAAAAATCCTACTTTTCCTGCATTACTGCCTGTTTTTATGACTTCCTTGAGTTTTTACGGGGATCAAACTTCATCAGCTGGCCTTGATAAATAATTACTTCAGGCTTTATTGTCTTATTGAATGAAAATATCAGCGAATTACTACTTAACAAAAGCTTGTTAAAAAGTAGGCCATCTGAATAAACTGATCTCGACTGTATTGCTCAAGATGCGTGAAGAATATGTAAATTTACAGTTCTCTATGGTTTGACGTTAATTTGACGTATTTTGTGGCTATTACAAGACAATCTCACACAAATTGACCTAATCCCAAACTAAGCTCCAGACTTGTGCTATGGGTACTAGATTACGAACAAACATACTTAAATAGAGAAATACATACTTAAATACATAGAAAACGACAATACTCAGAAACAAATATTAACGTTCATCACACAAATATCTGCCCTTACCGGGATTTGAACCCAGGTCAGCTTCAGGGCTTTCGGTGGCAGGGTCACTGCCAACTAGGCTAAGATGTCGTTAATCCCAGCCAATATGAAATTATAATTACGGAATTATTTAATTCGGTGAGATATTGAACCCGTGATCATTGTCATTAATCGATGAATATGATATTTAATTATATAATACACGCCGTCTATCTGTCTGTCCCCAGACTGTAGTAGACAGTTTAAATTTTTACAGATGATTGTATTTCTGTTGCCGCTATAACGACAAATAGTCGGGTCTTTAGTGGTGGTAGGACCCTGTGCAGGGTCCGGATCGCAACCACCATCTTATCCATTAACCATCCGCCAAGCAACAGTGTTCGCATTGTTGTGTTCCGGTGTGGGGATAAGACAACCGGTGAAATTACTAGCATAGAGGCATTCCATCTTAGATCTCAGGGTTGGCAGCGCATTCGAGGTCTTAGGATTATAATCTTGAGAATTCAAATGTCTATGGGTCTCAGATTTCACTTACCATCAGGTAGCCTGAGTGCTCTTGTGCCTTCTCCTTAACATAAAAAAAAATATACTAAAAACAGAATAAAATAAATATTTAAGTGGCGCTCCTATACAACAATAGAACGGAACCCTTCGTGCACGAGTCCGACTCGCACTTGGCCGGTTTTTCAAACCTATGTATGAAACATTTTCTCTAAAGAATAACATTATCGTTATTAACTGACTCTGGTCCGTAGTTCTGAAAAAAATCTTGATTAGAAATATACAAGAATGGTCACGTTGCGAGTATTGCTAACCTAATTCGCCACTCGGTTAATATAAGTATGCTTAGCTGTAGACTATATAATACGAAACAATACAATACAATAGCAATACGTGTAAACCAGACTAGAATAACGCTTCTACTCATACGATATGGCCGTATTGGGTGAGTTAGGTGTGTTTATAGTCCCTAAGGAGCCTATGTAGCTACAAAAGCCTCGCTAGGTTTCTAGAATTCATCGTTCCACTTCACTTGTGTCAGGCAATCCCTTAGGCATCTATTCGTTCTCACAAAGTAATAGTCGTGCTTCAGTTACATTAAAGAGAAACAGTCGAATAATGCGGCTTAGAAGAAATCTTCCCAAATGTCTGGCTCAAGATGTAATTACAAAAATTAATTAGATCCCCTTGTTTCAGGTTTGGACGAAATCGCGCTATCCTAGGATGGAAAATGGAATAAAACCAGACGAAATACTGAGAAATTAGCGAGTGTAAATAGGCTTATAGATAGGTAGATTATATACGCAATGTATAGTGTCAAGTGTGCTGGAAGAACTTTGATTGCTTTCCTCCTGTTGGCAGTTTCTTCATCGCCGACGGCGACACAGAATACTATTATTTCAGGTAAGAAAATAAAATACCTCTATAGAATTATTCTATTATCCAAACCCCGACCCTGTGTGGTTTCCGGGTTAGAATAGTGCCACTCCATGTCTTCCCGTGGATGTCGTAAGAGGCGACTAAGGGAATAAGGGCTTGTAGTACTGTTAGGCGATGGGCTTGCAACCTGTCACTAATACACTTGTAAATTTCTTTGGCTGACTGTGAAAAATGTGGTTACAGATTTATTGACAAGTATATTTAGAGTTGTTCCTATTTCTGTAGCTCTGCATAACATCCCTCGTCAAATGAACGAGTGATCCAAAACATTACATATAGTCTCTTTACTTTCTCAACCTCTTATCTGATCGTATAGCTTAATGAAAAAGTAATCTTTATTCTTGTTTAAACATGAGTTCTTTTGCTACTAATCAATTATATACGATACGAGGTTTGAGGTATTACTTAATGGGACAACAGTTATTCCTTAAAGCTAATTTGCAGCAGATCCTATATTATGCTGGGCCTGTATCTTGGGCATTCTAGGAGTGCAGTTAATATTTAGACAATCAATAAAAAAAACTGACCATTTTATTTTAATATACCTTTAGTCCGTCTTTAGTGGATTGGCGGAAAGGCACGCTCCGGCTGTATGGCTCTTTTCAGCTGCTCTCCAAACAGCAGGGCAGCTGGAAAAGCTAAAATACCTACTGTACTGCCGCAGTATTTGACGGCCGTGGTAAACTAGGTGAAGCCCATCTAGAGGAGAATATGTTGCGCTAGTGAAAACGGATACAAGTATTTTGAGGTTCAAAGTAGAAAACAGTTATACTCTATACGTTGACTACAAAGAGCTTTATCCACTTTTTACCTTATTGTATTGTAATAAGATCCAAAAGTGGATACAGTTTTTGGTAGTAGACTGTAAATGATGTTTACGCTTATTTATTACGAACTAACTCAACCTGGATCTGTTTTCACAGGACCACAGAAAAGTTAATAAAGCGTTCAAAATTGGCTTTATCGATGACTCAAATTCAGAATCATTTTAGTTTTTAAAATTGTGTTCGATTCTATGACCGTTTAAATAAAATAAAATAGACGCCATGTTGCGGTTCGTTGCTGGTTGGTAGATGGTAAACCACTAAATGTAAACCTATGTGAATGGGACCTAACACCAATTTTAACTGCAGCGGAAAATGGTACAATAAAGTATTGACGGAATTTAAAATAAAGCGTATTTTTGTCGCAAAAACTGTTTGTAGGTTCTACTTTATTCGGTAGAACCATATTAGGCTTTGAAATGTTACGGTATTGTGTTAACAATACCGTAAAACTTCAAAGGCAATAATAATGTTTACCGTGTGGAAAAGAGGTCCATACAATCATAACATTACATTTAAGTACATAATTTAAATTATGTATGTATTTATATTACGTAAACATTTTATAGTACGAGTACTATAACGGGAATGGGGGCGTGATGTTATGTATGTATGTACTATAACAGTAACGTTACAATTATATTAAAATTACAGAAATAAAAATAGTACAAAGGCAAAGCTATCCATTTAGGATTTCGCCCAGTTAACCTTTGGGCAAGTGCCGAGTGAATAAAAATAAATGTGTATGTGTTTTCTGGTTGAGCTAAGATTTAGATATACAAAGGAACAGTGGTATTTTACGCTATAATAAATAGTCCAGTTGGGAAGAGGGAGAGCAAGATAGGGCACAGCACGAGTCCTATGCACATTTTTTTTGAGAAATGAATTCAATTTTAATTTGAAAGTTATTAAACTATTATACTATTTACATAATACATACACTTGTACATAATTGAAATAAAATAAAATTGTAACAAAATCCCCTCATTTCTCCTGTCAACGTTTGATCTTAAAAAATATTGTAATTTGAGCAATCAGCAAGACTTGCGACTTTGACATCAAACAGGGCTATCGAAGTAACAGGAATTAAAACGGTTTTCCTCCAATTTTGTAAGGGATGTAAATTAAGGGTGCTAACGTACGCTGGCCCTTGTAATCATTCTTTAAGAGTCGACAAATTTTGCCAAAGCTCAATCTGTATTTTCTGCTTGAGTATCTTCCATAGAATAAAAATCGGGCAATAGCATGTCGGACCATGCTCAGTGTAGGGTTCCGAAGCCGCTAAGTACTACAAACATAAAAATCAACAAGTAATAACTAATTTTCTATTTAAAGTCAATTGGAAGATGATTTTAGTAGGTATAAACACTTTAATCACCTGTATCTCAAGAACCGATGATGTCTACTTAGTCGTGATAGTTTTCCTTTATAATTCGTTATCCTCGGTAAGACAACTATAAAGTTAGTTTAAACTTGAATCTTGAGTTATTGTCATAAAGCGTTGTTTTTTTTTAAGACTTTTTACCAGATTTTTACTATTTTGTAGTTTTGGCAGTAGGGACACTTGACTCTAACAAAAATTAGCGCTTTAAAGCTTAATACTTCACAAACCCGTAATATTTTTAAAATACCTATCCAACGACACCTCACACTATGGGGCAGACGTGAAAAACAAAATCATCTCTAAGTTACGTGTATGGGAGAAACTTCTACCACTTTGTTGGTGTGAATAATATGTATATTCATGCCAAATTACATCTTTCTAGTACAAAGAGTCTCTGCGCTAGGCTGCGGACGGACGGACGGACGGACATGACGAAACTATAAGGGTTCCTAGTTTGACTACGGAACCCTAAAAACTTACATTAACAAGTTCAGGGCCTTTATTCTACTGCGTTATAACGATATCGTGTTTGACGTGTTTTAGGATCGTTTATGTCACAGTCGTCATTATTGTAAATGACATAAGAGCTATCAAAAGTTGACAATACGGAAACGCATCAAATACGATATCGTTGTTACAGTGTAGAATCCCAGCCCAGTTCCACGGACCTGAAATGGGGTTCACTTGACTGTTCGTACCAGAGTTTCTCTACACAATGGAGAAATGCTGCTACGGCGTAGCACTTGTAGCACTGGCTGGCAGTGATTGTGTTATAGATAAAATGAACGGTCGTGTAGTAGGATTTTAATTGGGAGCCAGTCTAGTTTGAAAGGGCAGGGCGCAGTGTGAAGTGACCTTCACTGGGCGGGTGTGGCCTCGACTCGATGTTTAAAATACACGCGCGGTTAGAAAATTTCTCATGTGAACTTAATTTATGTCACTATTTCAACCAGATCTATTATTTTAAACGTAAAAAACTGGTATTATTTATATCTGTATCTATACTCATATTATAAATTTGAAAGTAACTCTGTCGGTCTGTCTGTTTGTCATGCATTTACGGATAAACCACTGAGCCTGAATAAATTTGGTATGGAGATAGTTTGAGACCCGTTAAAAGACATGAAGTACTTTTTCCAAAAAAAAAATACAGTTTCCGAGGGAATCGAGATAAAAAACTACTATGCGCTGAGTCACGAGAAACAGCTAGTATTATTATAAAATCTCGTAAAATTTTGGTGTACATAAGAAATATCTTTGCTATTTCGGTTTTATGGCATGTAGAAAGTAACCGAGCATACAGGCCAACTTATAGTAAATAAGTGGAACCTGTGTCCCATAGATAATACTATTATATAGGCTTTCAAATAAGGATGCGTTTTTATCAGAGCTGTGCGAGGCAGCGGAGAGATGTGCGAAGAATAAATCTACCAATAGACTTCCAGCCTCGCACAGCGCAGCTCTCCTATTGGTGGATTTTTTCCTCGCATAGCTCTGGTGAAAATGCAGCCTAATGCTAGCTTAAACTTATACAATTTCCATGGTTTTCGAATAACATGGCATATTATACGTATTAACCTCGATTCATAATTATAAGAATGGATTTGGTATACTTAAGTTTAATTACAGGTTATATTTAATTAAATGTATGCCTGTTGTTACAGTTGTAATGTACGGTTTCCGCGTTTTATTTTTTAACTATTATAATATGGTTTAGTTTGTGTACAATTTTTTACTTTTAGTAGCTAAGGTTTGTGAAGGTACAAGTATTAAAAATAATGGTTCACATTTACCTACTCGTATTATGTAACAAAATCCCGTATTGATCTTTAAATTTACAGGGCTTCTATTCAGGTGCGTTAAAACGATATCGTGTTTGACACGGTTAAGAATCGTTCATGTCACAGTCGCCATTATTGTAAATGACAAAAGAGTTATCAAAACGTTGACAATACGGAAACACGTCAAAAACGATTTCGTTATAACGCAGTTGAATAGAGGCCCTGGTAAAATGTATTCAACACATAGTCTTTTAGTGTGAAAGCAAAGTTTGCCGCTACGGCTTCACTATTCGTAGCAGATTTTCGTCACGAAGCGGAAACACAGTGCTACGAGCTGCGGTCGTAGCGCGTCGAAATGGTTTGACAAATATTAGTCAGGAGTTCAATTTGATATATTTACTTTTGATAAAATGCTTTTTGGTTTTCAGTTCCTTATATTATTTACTTTATAAAGCCGACTTACTTACTTTTCTAAAAGAGAAATCTTGAAAAGTAGACGTGGAAGTGGATAAAATACCTATACACTAAGATAAAATATTATGTGTTATTTATTTTTATAATTTTCGCAGAATTTTTCTTTGGGTTTCCTATAGCAAAATGGTAAATCTAGATTTAGGCCAATGGGTTCAATGAGTTTTTCTTTTACGCAAACAATATTTTTAATGCAAGTGACACTTGGAATTTGTTCTTAAAGGTCAATTACCCTGGATAGTATGCTATAAAATAATTCAGAGTAACTTTTTTTACCTTAAGTTCTCTTAGATTTCAAAAAATAATTTGTCCAGCTAGATATTATAGCATCATTAACACAACAAAAACATATACGTATATTAAAACAAACAAAAAATAATAACCTATGAAAACGTTTTTGGAATGTGGAAAAGGCAAAGTGGATAAAGCCGAAAATTTATTTATAGGTCACACACAAAAGTTGTTTCTCCTGTGGTCAATAGGTTAAAGCTTGTGTGCATATAAGTTGTGTTTTTATATGATAGGTCTAAAGCAGTCCTGACGGCGTTTTTGCAGGAGTGGGCTTTGCCAGAAAATTAGGCCTTAAAGACGTTAACTTTCGGTGTGTCCACAGGAAAGACGGTAATCTGTGTATAACCCTTATGTCCTTGTCCTTTGATAGATAAATCTGAGTTGCCTGAAATGTTAAAATACTATTATTAATTTATTACACTTGTTTTTTGTTATGTTAAAGTTACCACGCACCTATTATACATTACAAAATAGTTTTTGTTTTAGTTGTGATTTTCTTTTATTTACACAAACACAGAAACAAATTCAATTCATGTGGTTGACGGGTTAGAATAGTGCCATGCATGTGTTCCCGTGGATGTCGTAAAAGGCAACTAATAAGGGCTTGTAGTACTGTTAGGCGATGGGCTTGCAACCTGTCAATAATACACTAATAAACTTCATGGCCTCATTGTGCAAAAGGTGGTTGTTGGTACTCCTGTAGCTCTGCCTACCCCACTCTGGGAATGAAGGCGTGATGTTATGTATGTATGTACACATACAAACACACACATTTACACTCAAAAGCAACGATAAAGCGATAGTGTATTACAAAAATCACAATTTCAATTGAATATTATGCAGTAAGAAATAACCGTACCTATTTCAAATGTTATTGTTTGACCATTTATTGCTTGGTACTGGGCCTCTGTTCTACTGCGTTAAAACGATATTGCGTTTCACCTATTTTAGCATGGTTTTTAACTCGGCCGCCATTACTTACTCTCAAGTAAATAAGAGTCAAAACGTTGACGATATGAAAACACGTCAATAACGATATCGTTTTTACCGTATAGAACAGCAGCCCTGTGGGGCAAGACAAGTTGCATTCAAAAGTTGTTAGCGATCATGTTTCAAATGAAAAATGCATGGAATTGACGTACGTCAGTTTCAGTTTGGTTGATTTACAACATGCTTCTCTATCCTAAGATTAAAAAGGTGAATATTTTTCAGCTTCCTATTTATTTATTTATTTATTTATATATAAAAAAAAGGAAGCCTCCAAGTGGTACATAGGTATAATGTTACAGGTTTACATTTTTATGCTATTATATCTTACAACTACGTACAACATACTTATAGGTTAACTCAGCATGCGTATAATTAACTTACTTTTAAACATTACACGAAAACATACACACACATACGCCGGACTGAACATAATAAACGCCGTAACGCCCTAATGAACATAATAAAAATATGAAGCCCGACCTTACCGCTTACTTACAACTACTATATCACTAAATAAGCCCGGTGAGCTGACACTCGATCTGTCTTCAGGACCACGGCATTATTATCTAAGCACCTTATATCTCAGCTGTACCCTCAAAGTATTCATATATAACTCTTATATGACCATAACAAAGGGGAGGACAGATAAAAGCATGTTCTGAATTCAAAATGAACTGAATAAAGCATATTATTTGACTTCTGTGAACGGCCCGCGGACTCTGGAAAGTTTTATTAATGCTGTCAGCCTCCACTTTTTGTTGTGTGTAACATTGTTGTGGCTGGTAATTATGTTTTTTTTTACTACGGTAAAAAACTATTGAGGTTTTATAAGCAAAAAAATGAACTACAAGTTGAAAACAGGATATTTTTTTTTATATTTTTAAAGTCGCTTTTATATTAGCGTTCAGTCATGTCAGGTTCAAATATTTAATGTCTTTCATTTTCAATTAAACACCGAGCCGCTCTCGTCCATGAAAAGTAAATTGAATTGTAAATGCCATTATATTCTTATCTTCCGAGATAGATTAGATACTCGTATTTGGCAAAACCCACATATATTTCTTTAAATTGGTCTAACGTAATAAATACGTCTACTTGAAACACCTACATCGTTATGCTAACCCGTCATTCTTTTTTTATCGCATTAAGACCTATTTTTAACTTTACTATATACTTTACTTTATTAGAACTCTCATTAAGTAACTGCACCACGCCATAATAAAATGATTCTTTATTTAATTACTAACTACTATTTTTTCTGTGTCAAACCTTCATTCGAAGAAAAAGGTAAAACTTAAAGGGATTTTGTGGGCCCATAACCTTTTTGTGTACCCTAGACGGGTACAGTAAATAATGTTGTTGCTCAGCTATCTTCTGACTATGACCACAGGTCATTTCTACTTTGTCTAACGTGTATTGTTATCGTATTATTTTTACCTCAACCGCAATTAATATCAAGTAAATAGGAGCTACCATAACGTTGATAATACGATAACAATTGCTATAAAGTCATATAGAAGGTGTACTTTATGACGCCATAATATTACATTATTGTTGACTCACTTAGTAAGTCAACATTATAATTTTCATGCTGTATTTGTATTGTATATTGTCATCGGTTTTACAAAACGTATGCATTTTAAAAGTAACGCGAACCGGTTCAAAAGTGAATTGCAAGTTTCAAACTTTGAACAAACGTGTAAAACTAAATAAAACCTTGCGATGCAAATTTTCTTCCATCGTGAACAAGGTTGCAAAATTCCAAGTAAATCCACAATACGCTAATAAATGAAAACTCGGTATATTCTGGGAATTTCGGTACTCGTTTCCCCTAGCAATCCAGCGCTAGTGCCTGGCAATTGGTTTATCGATCGCCGTATAGTAACGAGTATTTTACTATTATTGATTTTGAAATTTACGACATCTCATGCAAACATCTGTTTCCCTACCCGGGTGTTTATGAGTTCCTTCGTGCTTCGTTTTATGATACGGAATTTTAGTTAGGCCAAAACAATGTCTGCGTTATACGACCTTGTGACTGTTATGAGTGTTGGATACTTCTGACGTTGTACTGATCCAAATACTATAAGGAAATACTTCGTGTTGCTAATATTTAGTGAGACTTCTAAAGTACCTTCTCACTCATAGTTATTGCAGGTTGCATTTTAGATTGCTCGTGTATGAATCCGTAAATTTTTACCTTATTTGATATACCGTCACAGACAATAATAATATATCAAATGATAAAATCAAGTAAACTTTATATGCATACATACATAACATCACGCCTTCAATCCTAGAGAGGAGTAGGCAGAGCTACAAAAAAAAACACACTTTTTATAATCACGTTAAGATGTTTACTAATGTATTAGTGACAGGTTGCAAGCCCTTCGCCTAACAATGCTTCAAGCCCTTATTCCCTTAGACGCGTCTTATGACATCCACGGGAAGATATGAAGTGGCACTATTTTAACCTAGCAACCACACTGTAATATCAATATTCTGTAGTTTTTAACTGCCAAAACCTACGGACAGGTAATTAATGTATTTAATAAAATAAATTAATGTATGTTGATAGATAAATACTATAATTTTACATTTAACATACCTGTCCTTAGAAAACGCCAACCTGAGCCGAGATTCGACACGGTAAAAACGATATTGCCTTGGACGTGTTCCCTTATTATCAGCGTTTTGATGACTCTTATTTTCATGTCAGTAATGGCGGCCGAGTTGACCCTTTCATTGCCAAACGTCATCAACCGTCAGCATCGTAGGATAGTAATCCTACGACGCTGACGGTATCTCTATCTAGGACGCTAATCGTGTCTACGTATAGTAATGAATAACTAAATTAGTAGTTTTGAAGGTTAAATAAAGATTTAATTTCAAATCACAACATTTTTTTAACCTTTTGAACGCAACGGTCAACAACTAATAATAATAATATAATAATATCTTTATTTCGCAAGAAAAGTACATTAATACTTACATTAACAGTTGTTATTTATATTTATATGGTGAAAACCAAAAGTAAGCGTCAACTGACCCCCGTACTAGTTTGCACTGTATCACGGTGGGTCAGGATACACCGTCCTTATAAGTATCACTTAGTAAGTAGTAGCTTATAATAATAAGTATACATGTATAGGTTTAGATACATAAGTATACATGTATACGTGAAGTGTAAGTATGGCTATATAATTGATGTTTATGCGCGTGTGTGTGTGTGTGTGTGTGTGTGTGTGTGTATGTATGTGTATTGGGGTTGAAAGTGTATGTATGTAATTGTAGGTAGGTAGGAACAACTGCAATTTACGTGCCCCGGACGCCAACGACGTTGGATGCCGCAACGATAAAAAGTGTACGGAGCGTACTGAGCGCTCGGCGTCCCTGGCACGAAAATTCTGGGTAAAAAAACATATTCCATGAAATGGTTAGTGAAAATATGACGCAGATCTGCGTCCATAGCATTGTGTTAGGGTAAAGAATGACGCATATCGGCGTCATCGGTACTTAATGGGTTAAAAACAGTACTTACGCATGTCAAACGCAAAATCGTTCAGGAGAATAGAGGCCCTGGCCATTTTTGGCATGCCTGTAAAAAATACTTCTGCATCAAACTATACGAAACAAGAAAGTATTTTAGACCAACTATGGGTAGATAGCTAGTATAAGTACATCACAAGCATTACCTACAACAGTAATGTCCAGAAACTCTTCGAGTTATGACGAACTTTCAAGGCCGGCAAACGTTAGTGACGCGTCTGGCATCTTTGCAGATGAGACTAAGTTTATTAGATACTTTGTCGGCTCCCGTGGGCACAAAATATATTTTCGTGTTCAAATTAGGCAGAATAAACAATTCAGGTTATTGTTTCATGATGTGAAAACTGAGCATGATGTTAGCAGTTTTGTCATGTTATTAATACTCAGCATGTACTATTTGCGAGTACTAAAAGCAGGTACTGTAGGAGTAGAAAAGATTTTATTTGTATCAAAAACTCCAGTACAAAAATATAAATATTTTCAACATCGTCGTGCTATACGCGAAACGTAAATTACTTAATAAACCTATTTTATCTATTGATCTTTAAACTAGTACCGCTTTCAAAGTCCCAGCCACTACTTTTTCCAATCTACAAAGTAGAATTCCACATTTTGTTTCACTGTTCATCAAATTAAATTAAATTCGGGCAGGGTTGTAAAATCGATATCAACCGAGCTAATATCTTAAACGAACTTTTGTTGTGAACTATTTATTGCCAGCAATAAAACCCAGCTACCCTTTTTATTAAATCAATCATTGAGTGCTGCAGCGAAACAAATTGTATTATGGATATTCAGACAACGTTTGATAGTGACAAATAGGGCGAAAAAACTTTATTTTTCGCCGAGTTCACATGTATTGTTGGGATTTTATTTAAAAAAATATGATGTTAGAAGTTGGTGATGCTAACATTACGTATTATAAAATCAAATGTTAACGGCGCAGTTTGGAAATTTTTGCAAACAGGAATAATTTTCCTTTTTTAAATTTTCCCAAGCAATATAAAAAATACCTCGTATTTTTTTATTACTAGAGATGATTCTTGCATTTCAGTCTATAAATTGGACACTATGCTGCTGGATATGTAATTATATTTAAAGCCTCTCTCCTGAATACTTCTTTTTAGTCACTGACCAACCAAGTCAGTCATTTAACATCAGACAAGGTATCGTACTATCCTTCTTAAGAGATGCATTACTACCTACGTCATACTTAACTAATTATCTGACGTACTTTGATAAACCCATCAGCGTTGGTTAATATAGTCTACATTACATGGAACCTTATAGATTTAAGAGTAGGTATAACTCAATAAGTATGGCTAAAAAAACTTTGTCACGCCCCAACTTCGCAGTTGTCTGACCGATTGATCTAAGGGTCAGATGCATATCCCATCTCGAGGGAAACATGAAATGTTGTTTCACGGCGACCTTTAGGTTTATACCTGTTTTATATAAGTCCTGAAATATATCAAAGAATCGTAACAAGAAATGGCTAGGTATAGATTTGGGATAATCCGACATAAAAGTCGAATTACAGCATGGGTAACCAAACTCATAGTGCAGGGTTTGGCTTGACTCTTGATCTCATCCTTTAACCTATCGCCAAGCAGTCAAATAGTGCCGCAAAAGCTTTGTGAGTAATTTTCTAAAGGTCTAAGTAGGTAGAAAAAAGAGGCTTAATTAGGGCAATGTGTGACAAACCTTAGTTCGTCCTTGGTCGCCACAATCCTCTTAGCTTGAGAACACCGTGAGAATACAGTGATGTATGAAGCCTATGCATTAGACGAAACGATGGACGTTTGTTTGGGCGAATGGCTCGTGGACGAACTAAAATACAAGTGGTATATATGAATCACACCCCTGCGACTTTGCATCCAGTGTGGGAATAAGACAACCGGTGAAATCAATAGCGTAGAGGTATTCCTTTTTCTCCTCAATGTTGGCGACACATTTTCAGTCTTAGAATTGACGTCTTGAAAATGCAAATAAATGTATATTATGGGTATCAGTCGTTTCAAAGAAACACAAAAAGTAACAACATTTATTCGTACAAATACGAACAAGTAAGGGTTATGGAAGGGTCTCAACCCAGGGTAATATAAAATGCTGGCATTTAAGTAAGCCCTGGTTTTACGCTGATTGAATCCACAGACACGTAATTATTGGATGCAAAAAAAGCATGCAAAAAATCGCACGCCACCTTTTAAGCCCTTTATGCAATGAAAAAACATGAGAACAACAAGCCTATTCCTTAAAATTAATGTCCATTTTGAATAGACAGACAGGCTCTATACATTATTAATTCAATTCTGTAGTAATTTTGCGTGTTATTAGCTGAACTAGTTTCCCTTCACACTGTAGAATCCACTTATAAAGTTTCCGATAAGCACTTTAGGATTGATCAAAAAATCGATACCAGCTTTAACAAGTTGTACATAATGGCGTCAAACTTTGCAGTTCACTTTTGTAGCTATTTCATGAAATTTAATTCTGAATTGTAATAAAACTAAAAAAATATCAGTTACTGCAAATTGCTAGAAATAGCAAAAATTTTTTTTTTGTGAAAAGCTTTTTTCCCTCCAAACATATCAATGTCTTATTTCGCCCACTTTCATTTGGTTTAATTTATGAATGAATTGCAACTGTTTGAATGTCAAATACAATATGCAATCAATTACTGTTGTACATTTTTTTCTGTACTGTTATTTTAACTCAAATTATATTTTAAGAACTGATCGAAATCCACCTAATTTTCACAATTAACCTTATCTTCTACTTTCGTCAGCAGTCTATCCAGAATAGCCACAAAATAAGCCATTTGACGTTAAAAAATCACTTATTTCATTAAAATTAATGGTCGTTTCCAGCGAAAACATAAAACTGAACGATCTTATCGCGACCCGGAACATAATAGAAATGATTGCCGACCGGTAAATCATAAGGCAATTGTTAAACTTCCTAATTCCTCCAATTAACGACTCTCGAGAGGGTTTCAATCCACCCATTTTGACCTCATTAACCACCGGATTCCCAACTAACTCTGAAACAATTTTGGGGTTGTTTTTTTTTTTAATCAAATTTTTATCCGTTACTGCCTATGTTGCCTTACGCACTTCATTTCCAATTTTGTCTCATGGTGAAAATATTCATTTCCAATTTTATCTTGCCCCGTGTGGTTTCCGGGGTAGAATAGTGCCACTCCATGTCTTCCCATGGATGTCGTAAGAGGCGAATAAGGGAATAAAGGCTTGTAGTACTGTTAGACGATGGGCTTGCAACCTGTCACTAATACACTAGTAAACATCTCAGCCAACTTGTGCAAAATGTGGTTACAGAATTATTAACATGTCTTTTTAGAGTTGTTGGTATTTCTGTAGCTCTGCCTACCCCTCTCGAATGAAGGCGTGTGTATGTGTATGTAATTTTATCTTAAATACACGCCTTCATTCCCGGAGTGGGTAGGCAGAGCTACAGAAATACCAACAACTCTAAAAATAATTGTTGATAATTCTGTAACCGCATTTTGCACAAGTAGGCTAAGTCGTTTTATCTTATGGTGAAAATATTTACAACTGACAGAATTATGTGACAGGTAGATATTGTTCTATTTTACTAGGTCAAACCATATTGCTTTTGCCATATTATGGCATTGTTTATTGGCATTGCCAACAATATGATAACACGCCAAATGCAATATGATTTGGCCGTATAAAATAGACGTCCTGCTGTGATAGATAATTAAAAGCAAACGCCATCTTATGTGTCATTGGTGACAAATTTTAGTTTAACATTTAAAACTAAGATAATGATAACGAGCAGTTACGGCTCCGGCACACCAAATGCGTATCGTGAGCGTCGCGTGGCGTAGCAGGACGTGAGTGACGCGGCACTCGGCATACCGCAGGTGGGCTGCAGCTTCAACGCGTTGCTCGCGCCTCGCTGCTGCGGTCGGTGTGCCAGCTTCAATAGCTTTGTTGTATTACAAATCGCACAGGCCCGCGTTTGAAACGCGTCGCACCTGACATGGAACTGTTCAATGTTCCACGATAAAAAGTGCTTATTTGCTATTCTAGACAATAGGTATGTATTCTATCTGATTGAGTAACAAACATCCAAATTTTTGCGTTTAAAATATTTGTAAGATCGGTATTCATTTTGACTTAGACAAAAAGAAAGAAATGTTTTTCTCTTACATTACAAACAACTAAGAGATACCCCGTTCCATTTATTCAATCGATATCCATTTCTATTTCCATGTTGACACGCAGCAAGCTATTTCGTTTGTGATCGATTGTTTCCAAGTATCGCTGTAACATTGTATTGAGTTTTACTCTCCTTAATGTGGTTGTCAATAAAAACCTTAGTAAATGCTATTCTGTTAAACTGTTTCATTATTTTTAGAGTAGTTTCTGTCTCAAACATGATCGATTCTATATTTAATGTAAACCAATTATCCAACGTTTTGTACTGGTCCAAAAGTCGTTTTTAAATCGAAGCGTTTACCCGTTTAATATTTTCCGTTGTCAAAAACATCACCCATTTGGTGTCATGGTTATGACTGTCACACCCATCTCTTTACCTAATCCTTTTTTTCATTGTCTCATGCCAGTTTCTGAACAAAATAATTATCTTTTTTAAAGAAATCCCAAGGCTAATAAAACGTAATTGCCATGCAAACGCGAAACATAATACGATATTCTACATCCAAGGGCGTGTGCTTAGCGGATAAATAAGAACGGCCCCTCTCTAAAATCCCATAGTCAACACAAGTTTTCCTTTTAGAGGAGAAAACACTTGGGAAAAGGGTGCTTTTACACGGTAACGTTTTGCTAGCGACGTCGAATACAACTCTGACCTTTTCTGAAGATGATTTGTCAAGTTCAAGGGAGAAAAGTACGATATTAAAAAAACATTATGGTTCATTCGTGCCCGTTTGCTATGGTGACGTTAGTATTTATTATTTCTAAAACGTTAGAGCAATTGTAAATTAAAAATAAACAGTGATTAGGTACACTTCGCCAAATATTTGGTTTGTAACCCTTCGGTAGAATTCTTTAGCACGTCATAAAACAAAAAGGTCTAAAAGATGTGTCTGTCAGCTGAAGGGTCGACATTTTTATTTAAAAAAAAAAACAAAAGAACCCGGCAGCAAAACATGGCTTTTTAATGTACAATAGACCTAGTTTTTCTCTTTTCGGTTACATTAATAACAAAGTAATGTTTTACCAAGAAGGGTTAGTAAATAATTAAGTTTAAGTATTTATAGTTTTTAGCTTTATTTTACTACGAACACTAACAATAAGTATAAGTTGCGTAAGCTGTCAAATTATTAAAGAGAATTTTGATCGTGTAGTTGATTAAAAATAACTTTTCAGTACTACCAATACAAAAATCAACAAGTAATAACTAATTTTCTATTTAAAGTCTATTGGTGCCGTCTTAGATGATTTTAGTAGGTATAAACATTTTAAGCGCCTGTATCTCAAGAACCAATGATGTCTTCTTAGTCGTGATAGTTTTCCTTTAAAACTTGTTACATGCTCTTTTATTTTTTCACATTTTTGGTATTTGTAATTTTGGCTGCAGGGGTAAGGGACTTTAAAAAAAAATGCGTTTTAAAGCTTAATTTTTCATAAACGGATCCCTTAATCGAAAAATAGTTTTCACAAACCCATAACATTGTTCAAAGACTTATTCAACGACACCCCAGACTATTGGGTAGACGAGAAAAAAAAAAACATATCCCCATGTTACATGTAGGGGAGGTACCCTTAAAAAATAATTTCAAGTTTTCATTTTACCACTTTGTTGGGGTGACTAATATGTACATTCATGCCAAATTACAGCTTTCTAGTACTAAAAGTCTCTGAGCTAGGCTGCGGATGGACGGATGGACATGGCTAAACTATAAGGGTTCCTAGTTTGACTTGTTACTGTTTGCGTTTTTTGCTTTGAGCAATAGTTTGCAACCAATGTGAAAATGCCCTTACAGTAGAACGCGGGTGTGCAAATAAATCTCTTAAAGACAGATAAGGGCCGGATCCGAAGAAAGGCCCCTACTAGAGCACAATAAAGCAAGCCAGATAAAAATAATAGAAACGAACAACAGAGATAGTTCTCATTCCTTACTTTTGCCGTCCCCTGCTGTTCTGTGCTCATTTTGTTTCGAGTCGAGATTCTTTTTGAAACTTTTCCCTCAAAGGATCGGCATTTGGTCTGTCGCCGTTGTTGATTTGCATTATGAGCTGTTCTAGGCCATCTGGCTTTGTAAGTTCAGGCTTTTGTTAGTTTTGAAATAATTGTTATTGTAGTGCACGGTAGCTTTTTATTTATGTATTTATTTATTATATAAATACAATTACAGGCTTACAGTTAGGACCTACAATGTTAATTATAATAACAATTGTACCTTACTTACTATAGAACAAAGAAATTACAAAAGGAGCATAATTTTATGAGCAACAATTGCCAACTGTCGGCGAATGTATCGGAACCGAGAAAGAAATACATTTAGAAGCACCTGTGCTCGAATGGTCGGAGCATTGCCGGCGCGGCGCGAGCGCAGCTCCGGCAAGGCGAAGAGCCGGCGCAAGCGGCGCCCTGCGCGCCTGCAATTCATCGGCAAATACAACCTAATTTGTTCAAGGGCATTTGGGTTATCAATTTTGTTCCTTAATAAGAGACAGTAATGGACTAGAAGGTGCATTTTACGCCTGGAGATAATTTTATGATATTAATTTCTGGATGCGTTTCTGCTCCCATACAATACAATACAATACAAATACTCTTTATTGAACACCAAAAATAAAAAATAAAAACAGAACATGGAACAGTACATTTAAATCATAGGTATACAACAGGCGGTCTTACCGCTAAATAGCGATCTCTTCCAGACAACCTTGTAAGAGAAATAACTGAGGACACAAATTCATGGCAGGGGGTGTAAACTAATTCGTTTAGAACTCAAACTAAATAACTACAAGAAACAATTAAATTATTAATAACAATTCCCCATTAATTTTCCCATGTAATTGATTGAAGCCAGTCTTATTTGGAATGGTGAAATGTTTTACGATCAAATTTAAATCTACGATAACCTAAAAAAGCGCATAGAGCTGCAATATCCTGTCCACAAGTAGCTGGAATGTTAAGGTATAAAATATTGATTACAGTGCAGTGCTTCGGTTTTCTTAATGCCCCTCGGGTTGTTGTCGCTGTCTCACTCGCACTCGCATCTGACAATAATATTTGTCACTTGTGTTTCATAGAAAAACGAAGCTTGCCAAAGGGTATTTTTTTGTGTCACTCAGTTCCTTGTTATTGTCATTCTATATTTTTGTTCCATTAACATACTATTGTATTTTCGATTCTCCAGAGATGTTTCTTTTTTTCTTAAAATCTAGACGTCTCACCCAAATCACCCTGAGATTTCAGTCGAAATTTCTTCACTATTTAACTAGTGCTTGAGCCAGATAAAGTAAATATGTACAAGTTTGAGTCATCTTGCAACTCGTTGCTAAGCCGCTAAGCCTCGGTAAGGCCGATAAACTTCGCTAAGTAGTCCGATTTCTCGCTCTTCAGGTCTGGTTATCTTAGTTTCCTGAACTCCACGGAAACTGTGATGTTTCTGGTCCTATTTGGATTAATACGTTCACAAGTTTTTTAAGTAAACTAAGTTGCTTTGTTTTATATTTTTCTGAAAATGGAAACATTTAGGAATATTTTGTTGTGGGGTGTTCAATTTAAAGTTTGTCAGTGGCATGAGTATGACAATACCTTAGTTGGTGGAAAGGGGAAGTATATTTGTTTGGTTCTGTGAATTTTATACCGTAAACTAGTTACATTGATCGGTTCAAATCCCGGTAGAGGAAGATGTTTGCGCGATGAGCACTTGTATTTGTTTTTTAATCTTGAATGTTTTCTACAGGGTGACTTCAAAATGGTAATACAAAACACTTGATTGTGGCTTAGTTAATGCCACACAGTATAATACATTAACCCCTTTGTTAAAAATAAATGTATTTAATTAATGCTAATTTTCGAACAAAACAAATAATGAAAGTCCCAAAGTGTGGTTACACTACATTTACAATACAATCTTATTTTCTTTGATAAGTGACAATTACTAATCAAAACACGTTTTCTTCATAAATTGCGACAGGTGACGGATAACCAAAGAGGAAAGTGTTCATTTGAAATTCTTTAAACTTCTTTGTTAATTATTATGGTAGGATAACCATGTTAAGCCAACAAAAATGGGATAATTTATAAATTAAAAAAAAAATACTTCTGATTATTTTAAAAGTATGAGACTTAATTGAGGGGCTAAGTTTAGGGGAAAGGTATGTAAAACATTGATTTTATATTACCAATTTGAAGTCACCCTTTATGTATTTAAGTATATATTTCTCTAATACAGCGTGTACATTTCATACGGGCATATATTGTATCCAGACGTAGTTAAGGATCATACAAATCATGTGAGAAAGACATTTTTTTGGTTACTTTTATTATTGAAGAGCAGTTTTTTTTAATGTTTGTCTTAGGAGAAATGTACGAAGTGTGCGAGCGTCCATCGGTCGTCAATGTAAAGTGCAAGGATGAAATGTGGAAAATAAGTAACAATCTCAGGCGAGTGAACCAACATTAAGATCTTTATTTTTGTCTTTTATCGGCAAAGTTAACAAATTGGTGAACCATAATAATGCATAAGTCATGACATGACCTTTATGTAGATGCTTTAATTTAATTGGCACAATGTGTGGTACATTCCTTGCTGAATTAATTAGTTAGGAAAAATAAAACACAACTAATGTTGCTGTACAAATTTTTGCGTTAATAAGTGTATATATTAACTGTTGTTCAAATATATACCCGTATGAAATTTACACGCTATATATATATGTTTATCGATGTGTAGTATCCATCGTACAAGCCAAGAGCGTAGTTTGGGACTAGGTCTATTTGTGTGACATTTACCCGTCATATTTATTTAATTATTCTCTGCAATTACGTTCTCGTCCGGAGTTCTAGTAGATTTTCTTCATATAAAGAGGGTCCTAATGTGGCCAATTTACTAAATACCAATGAACCATCGTAATGGAATTTCTTAGCACGAATTTTACGGGTATCTATCCTTTTATCGAAACACCTTTCATCGAATGTATCATTTCATCTAATTTAATTTCATCGAACGCAATTTTCTGCTGAAACGATAATGTTTTAGGGGTATCTTTAACATGTAACCTAACCTTATCTCTGTAATTAATGTTTAAGATACCCTGAAATAAGTATAGTTTTAGCAGAAAATAGCGTTTGATGAAATGATACATTCGATGAAGTGAAATTCGATAAAATGATGACTCACCAACTTTAACGATTTATGGCGGCACAATCATTTATATTTTTGAATACACGTTGATCTGACTTTTGTGTTTATAAAATTAAAGAAATAATTTGAAGACTATTTTTTTTTTCGTTATTGTCTAAAAATGTGGCTTTGTAAGGATTTAAGTTAGTCTTTCGTTTGTTATTGCGGAGTAAAAGCATAATAAAAGAGGTCTTTACAATATCAGCGAACAAATACACTCCAATTATGTATATTACATTACTTGACAAACTTTCATCGTATTTCTCAATTTTATAAAGGCTAAATTTAATTTGTTAGATTTCATTTCAATCTTATGTTATTTCATTTAAACATTAAAATGAAACGTGAATTTGAGTTAAGTCGTCGCTCAGTGGGAACATTTAGATCTAAATGCCCGCAGCTCTTGACTGAACCAAAGAGTTGACCTTCCCGCATGAAATGTATTAAGAATAAATTAATGATTCATTTGTATTGTGACGTGTAACTTTAAATAATGTAAGACATAAAGATACCACATGACTTGATAAGTATAACCGAGAAAATTAGGTCGCATCTTAAAGTTTTTAAATATCAAAGTAACATTTAGATCCACCTTTTACTTTTTTGTTACTTCATTTGCGTTACTTTCTGCTGCTATTGTTACCCTTGAATTAACTAATAATAATAATAATAAATATTATTATTATTATAGAGTTGGCGAGTCATCGTCTGCCATTTCAGCCAAAGTAAGCATTTGCCAGGAAGACGCCATAGTTTCATCAATAGCCTAGTTTACCAATCCATATCATTTCATTAATATAAACTGTTTTTAATGATCCCATCCTTCTTAAATAGTCTTACACTAACCGGGGGTTGCCTGCGGGAGCATATTTCTATAGTGTGAACTCGGGGACAATCGCCGGGTCCCACCACTTTACTAAATTAAAGTTGTCTAAAGGGCCTCTTCGTGTTGGCTTCGGGTCCATGTACGCCTTCCAAAGGTCCGGGACTCCCATAGTCCCGTGTTTGGTAAAGACAACAAATAATAATAATATCACGGGACAATATCACGCAAATTGACCTAGTCCCAAATTAAGCTCTAGGCTTGTACTATGGGTACTAGACAACGATAAATATACTTAAATAGAGAAATAAATAATTAAATATATAGAAAACATCCAAGACTCAGGAACAAATATTCACGCTCATCACACAAATATCTGCCCTTAATGAGATTTGAACCCAGGACCGCTGGCTTCGAAGGCAGGGTCACTCCCAACTAGGCCAGCGTGTCGTCAACTGGGCCTTTACTAGGCTTATAAAGGCTTTAAGAAGTATTAGTAGTTACGTTGGCCTTGCAACCTGTCACTTATACACTGGTGAACATCTTAGCCTGTTTGTGCAAAATAAGGTAACGAAATTATCAACAAATTTTAATTAATTCGTAATTCTGTAGCTCTGCCTACCCACTCTGGGCGTGATAATATTATGTTACTACTACTACCTTGTCAACGTTTTTATAGCTCTTATTAACTAGAAACCCCGTGTGGTTGCCGGTTAGAATAGTGCCACTCCCATGTCTTCCCGTGGATGTCGTAAGAGGCGACTAAGGGAAAAAGGGCTTGTAGTAGGTACTGTTAGGCGATGGGCTTGCAACCTGATTAAGCAAAATGCGATGATAGAATTACCAACATGTCTTTTTAGAGTTGTTGGTATTTCTGTAGCTCTGCCTACCCTACTCTGGGAATGAAGGAGTGATGTTATGTATGTATTAACTAGACAGTAATTAAAAATGGTTCAAAGACAAACGGTTTTACCAATGTTGAATAGAGACCCAGCGCCTGTAATCTACTAGTCAACTTAGGTAAGAACGCCTTTGACGTGTTGCCGTATTGTCTACGTTTTGATAGCTCTTTTTCAACTGACAGTAATGGCGGCTGAGTAATAAAAATACGATAACAGGTCAAACGTAACTGTTTTATGTGATGTTCTTTCAAATTTATTTAGCAAATCTCTTAAAATTCGACGATGGGCGTCTTTAGTCTACCTAAAACGCCTACACTTTCTACATACTTCTTAAAAGAGAGGATAATTTTGAATATTTCTTCCGAATTATAAAAATTGTAAGAAATTATAGACACAAGACATTTTCTTCGCTTGTTTACTATTATTATAACGTTAGATTTTCTAGCCACTTACGGTTTCGATGTAAATCATCACCCATGAAAGACGCTACCTAACTAACCTTTCTACACAGCCAACTGTCAGCTTAAGTGCACATTTGTTCGGCGAAGACAAAAGTTAGTTTCGCAAGTCACATTTCTACTACGTTTCTCCTTCTGGACATTATCATAGCAGTCGGTATGAATTCAATTGTCATGGCTTATATTCATTAATAGATTTTCTTGAAATAATATAGTTCTTGCACTAAACACTGAATTATATTTCACTTGTAAAACTAATGGTTGATGGAGCCAAGCAATTCTTAACTCTGTGATCCTATAAAAAAGGGATATAAATCAGAAACAGAGTTTTTCACTTGAAACTCACAAGACTTATATTTCCTAAAATTCAAGTTAAAAAGGGTATAAGACTAGACTAGTATACTCTAACTCTGATTTATATCCTTTTTTAAAACTAGCTAATTCAATCAGCTATTCCATTTCACTAGAGCATCAGAATTATGGTCAAACACGTAAGTGCATAAACTTGTTCATTGTTGTAAGTGAAATTTCGTTAAACAACAATCGTTATTCTGTGACGTAATAAAGGCCAAAAAGATTTACGTAAAATCGCCTAGCATACACCAGAATTAAATTTTGGATTGGATTGTCTATTAAACAGCAGTCCGAAAAACTCCTTAGTTCTCACTTAAATATTGTTTCTGTAAAAGCATGTCACCAGATGATTCGAACTCGTAGGGTCTCTGTTGACATTAAATTACATTTGGTCCGGTGGTTTGCAGAACCGTGGCGGGTTTGAGGACTCAGTAAATATTTACTCTAGGACGCAAAGGTATCTGTCTTGGCGTTGTGACCCTCATTATTTTGTTCCTTATAGCACAATGGATGGCTACAAAATAAAGAATGAGTAAATTATGTTCTTAAAAATAGAATGCGTTAGAAGTATGTTACTGAAAAGGATCATTAATAACACCATTTTAAAGCTAAAGTTTGAATATATTAGTTTGAAATTTTATGTATAGATGTAGTTGGTATAATATTATAAATAGTGATGCCTAAATAAGGCATTGTTTTGAAAGCGTGCTTCATGTTTTCTTCTATTCAATTGAAGAGATTAAGTAGAGCATGCGATAAATCCATTTCTCTCTCAAACGGCGAAGATAAGATGCTGTTGTTAATTTATTTAATAAACAAAAATATTTCAAAATAATTGCGATAATAGTCCCAAAATAACTTTTAAATGTCAAATTTCTTGAATTGAAATCTATAAGGTTTTTTTTTGCGATTATTCGTCATTATAAACAAAAATAACTGTACCAGGGACCGTCATGACTAGCAAAATTTAAGTTTACGTTATCAGACTGCGCTACCAGTTTCGTGCTATCAAACAATGATCAAAAACTTTTAATTAACATTAAATATAACGAAACAACTAATAACAGAAAGCTGAATTTTCAAGAAGAAAAATAAAAGCAAGTTTTAATTAAAACAGAAGGCTTGAAACATTCTTAAAACGGAACGCAATTGTATTTTTTCCCTCTGTTGATAATCGCAGGAGCGAGGCCCGGAGCTTGAAGGATTTCCTCATTAATTTAGAAGTGAATTGTGTAGCTAAAACGGCTATAAAAATCTGTAAAGGAATCCTCTTAAATGTCGTTTACAATGTTTTCAAAGAACCATTCGGCGGTGGTATCGTTCGCAAAGCCCCGAGCGTTATTGTTTTAAAATACTAATTTGGCAGCATTTTTTTCCTTAATTACTCCCCAAAGCAAAATTATTGAGAAACTTAGAAAGGTTTCTGTACCTTTAAAAATTGTATCAATTAAGTTTTTTAAAGTGAGGGTAGTATGAGAGGACGCCATGTACATGGTTTGCTATAAACACCTACAAAATTTCATATTTTATATATGGGAGTGGTGGTAGGACCCTGTGCAGGGTCCGTCCGGATCGCTACCACCATCTTATCCATTAACCACCCGCCAAGCAACAGTGTTCGCATTATTGTGTTCCGGTGTGGGGATAAGACAACCGGTGAAATTACTAGCATAGAGGCATTCCATCTTAGTCCTCAGGGTTGGCAACGCATTTGAGGTCTTAGGATTATAGTCTTGAGAATTCAAATGTGTATGGGTCTCAGATTCCACTTACCATCAGGTGGCCTGAGTGCTCGTGTGCCTTCTCCTTAACATAAAAAAAAAAAAAAAAAAATTTGCAATTGCAACCACCTGTGGTAATTTATTTGCAATTTAATTTCAACATTTTATATTGGAAGTCTAGACATACAATAAAATAATCTTGGTAAATCGAAAGAGTGTACAAGAAGGATTGATTTAGATATTTGCGCATTCACATTACTGTTACTTCTTACTTAAGTCACTTATTAAATAAATATAATAAAACCGTATTTATACACAAACAAAAAGCAGGAACAACAAGCAGGAGGCTGTCAGGTTGTGGAATCGGCTACCATCCGGTATTAGGCAATCACAATCGGTAGATTCCCTGAAAGACAAATTAAAAAAGTTCTGGCTTGACTCTATTTTCTAAATATTATATCAACTATCCAAATGTTATATGTAGTTTATGCAAGTTTAAACTAGTTTTGTTATTTTCTATGGTTCTTTTTTTTTGATGGTCTTATTGGTTAGTTTTTGTTTTTTGGGTGCTCTAAATAAATTTTTACACCTGTTTACTCGATGCACAACCTTTCACTTATCTCAATCTCTCAAGGGTTAGCTGGAAGAGATCCCTTAAAGGGATAAGTTCGCCTTTGTACATCTTTTTATTTTTATTCATTGTATTGTTTTGGTTTTTCTTTTGTAAAATAAAGTGTTTACGTTCATACATACATGCAAGCAAATATTCTTACATACATACATACATAACATCACGCCTTCATTCCGAGAGGCAGAGCTACAGAATTACCAATAACTCTAAAAAAGCTTGTTAACAATTCTGTAACCACATTTGTGCTAGTGGCATGTTGCAAGCCCATCGCCTAACAGTACTTGTTTACTACAATTCCTTATTCTCTTCTTAGTCGCCTCTTACAACATCCACGGAAAGAAAAATATACTTGTACATAATTAAAATAAATACGATGGTACAGTAGTAATCGAATGATGGTAAAAAAGTGCTGACCCAGATTTTGCGCTGTTTTTCAGTCCTCTGACTAGCTTGGTTCATGTGCACTGCTATCGGCATCTCCCTCTATTGTGGCTTCATCACTTCATAAATTATTAATGAACTTCTATCTACTTGTTTTTAACTGTCCCCTTTCTTTCCATGATGTTTTCATTAATTTCAAAAAAGACTCGTTCCGCAAAGACGGACATAAACAGTGCTTAATGATAAATTACCTCTCAAAATTATCATTTCATGAATGCTATAATAATTATTTTTTAAAAAGTACCGGTGTGTGTTTTTCTTAAGATATTATTTTGTAATGTTGTCTTTGTTTTGCTTTTGCAATGTATTAATAATTTCTGGGTTTTGACCCGCGGTTGCTTTATTAAGTTAATTATTACAGATGTATTGCATACATTATTACGATGGGAAACACGGTCCGCAAAATTAAGTTTCATGCATACTTGTAGACAAAGTCCCATTTGAAAGTCATGTAAAATACCGTTCCTCGAGTATATTGCGCCCAGACCGACCTTACATTTCTCGCATGCTTTTCAATTTCCTAGTAAGTTTATTATTATACACTTTACAAAGTTATGTTTTGTGAGTCACTCAATAGGTAATCAAAGTAAGTTTTACTGTCTCGATAGTCTTAAAAGAAATTCTTTTTTCCTTGAAGCGAGGCGTGTACTTCGTTTTTCAAAGTTTGTTACAGGCTAACTTGCCTCGTCAACCATTTGTTTGACGACAAAAGAAACAAAGAGGTGAATAATGATAAATCTCTTCAAATATTCCAGCCACTTATTACATTCATATTTACTTCATATAATATTCCTAAACCAAAACGTGCTGCGACAAACAAAGGAAGGAAATATAATTTTACCTTCACCGTTTGTTATGCCTATTGAGGTAAAAGCTTAATTTGTTCTTATTGATAAAATATACCGAGCTTATTGTTTAGACGGTATTATGGGGATATAAATCTTTTGCCCGCGTCGGGAGCGGCCAATGGACCTCTGTGCTTGGAAAAATATCGATGAATTTGGAACAAACAAAAGGATAATAGGATGTGTATTTTTTCCTGGTCCAATTATTTTATAACTATACTTGAATAAGTACTTAAAACTATACTAAACGTTGTCATGAGAGGTTTTTGCTTTAAATTGAAACACTTATAATATTCAAGTATAATAGAGTAATTACCATAGTGTTAATCTTCATCAACTTCATATAAATATGAATATTTCTTCTTTTTATATCATTAGGTATATTTTTGATAATATTATGATAGAACTGTTCAAATGAACAGTACAAAATTTCATTAAGATCTATAAGACTTCGTAAACGAACGAAGCCGAATATTACGTTTTCTTTTACGCAAACTTAACTTTGCTATCTTCTTGTATAAAAAATACGGATAACGCAACGGTCAAGACGTTGACACGGCATTTCCTCTAAAATAATCAACAGCAGCCACGTGACCGGTTCTTATCTACCCCTAAAAGATTTATAACGGAGGCGTTACCGCGGTTTATCTTAATCTAAGCTGTGACCTCGTATTCCATTTTACGTCTCTATCAACCGATTTCCCATTTTGCTGATTTTCTCACCCGAATTTTTGTCTAGTAGTTTTCGTGAGTGAATCACAGTGTATAAAATAGGAAATGTATCAAGAATTATTCTAGGCTGTTTTGTTAATGTTTTTTTTTTGTTTTCCGGCGTTCTATATTAAGCCATAAAAATACTTTCCACTAAGGAATTTTCATAACATATTAATTTGACTGCAGCTTTGCTCTGAAATTTAATTTTCCGTTCTTGAAGTTTTATTAAAAAGAACACAACTTAAATCTTCGCTTTCAGTCTTCAACATATTTTTAATATTGCGAGCGTCGAAAAAGTCATCCGCATATTTCGTTTTAAATAAACTTTTTCTATTGTTTTGCTTTAAAAAAGCATGTTTACGTAGAAATACGTTTTTTTTAAATTAAACTTAGTTTTATAATGAAAAGACTATTCGTGCGCTAATAATAGAAAATTTGATTTTTTACCCTGTCAAAAATAATACTAATTAAAAAATAATTAATCGCTTTTCAATCATTAATCAATTTTGTTTAACTTAGTATATAATATTTTTATTGCATATTGTTGTGCAGAAAATGACATACCCAGCTAATAACTATAAAAATACTGGTGACTCGGATAGGTTTCGATGTTTGGTCTTTTAGGCAGAAATAATCTCCTAGTTAAATAACACTCGTAAATACCTCAAATGGATATACCCCTCGAAATCATTAATACCCATTTTTAGAGCCAATATTTTTTAAGCAGCCCGATTTTCATTTGACCAAGCTTAATACTCACCTACCCAATGGGGTAGGCAGAGACAATGGAACGCCAGGTCCGCCTACTCTCTACATTCATCAATCTCCTCATGCATGTATATCGGTTTCCGGTGCTTTTGATTTAGCCCTTATTTAGTACATCACGAATCTAATCACTGCATGTGCATCTAAGGCATCCCCTACCGACAACTCCACTCACGTTCACTAGCCATACTTCTTTCTAAATTACCAAACCATCTTAGGATACTCTTCTTGATATTTGTGACTACGTCTTTCAATCTACATCGATTTCGGATCTATTTCTTACTCTATCTATCATCCTAACTCCACATATATCATTCCTATGTCTAATTTCAACAAAATTAATCCTGCTCTCCTTCACCTTCTGCTATACCCATGATGCTAGATACCATCCCAGTGAAATTAACTTTATATTTAAATAAACCACGTGCAAAACGGTCGACCCGTTTGGGCTCCACGATGTTAGACACACATCATCGAACTTGTAACACCCCCTGCGATCTCATCAGGTTAAATGAACAAAATAATAATAATGATGTAAATAAACGCCAAGAAAACCAAATAATTAATGAATTACTAAGCTTACGATGAATCAGGGAATGCTCAGGTAAGAATGAAATGCGTTTCTTGCGGTGAAATGAATGGTTTTCCTTTTCACAGACTGTTTGCCAATTATTTCTGGTCAGATTAGCAGGGTGAAATCTGTCGAGTTTCATAAAAGGCGCTATGGGAAATGTTAAAGTGTAGGTTGTTAAGGGGTAATGTTGAATATACTACTTATTGGAGGGATAAGTTCGCCTTTGTACATTATTTTCTGGTATCTTCATTGTATTATTATTATTTTTTTCTGTTTTATTTTGTACAATAAAGTGTTTACATACATACATACATACATACATACATACATAATGTTTTTTATTCTTTCAAAGGGTTACAATCAGAAGTCGGATTTACGATCAACTCACTTATCAATGGTTGGGTTTTCCCCTGTTCTAGTAACCGCTTCCAGCTTTATTTGTTAGTGTTATTTTGGAGTCGACGATAAGCTGTGTAACTTACACAGCACAAGACCATTAATTTTGAATAACATTCTGAGGAAAAACAAAAAATCATTTTTTTTACTTGAGCGATCTCTAAATAAGGGAAAAGGATCGATAAGTGAGTTAATCGATATCAGAACTTCCTACGTGTCATTCAATTTCGCTCTCAATATTCCGATATCTGGTTATAATTTATCAATTCCAAAAAAGCGAGATGTATCTATGTGTCTGTCTGTGGTGTCGTATCTCCCAAATGGATTGATTGATTTGAACATGTTTTTTAAAAGAAGCAAGTCATAAGCACCATAAAAAAGCAAATGAGCCGTTTAACCTCGTGAGACCTCGTGTGCCATTGGAGATACAGAATGAACTATATTTTAATGACCATAGAGTTCATTTTTATTTGTTACAATTTTGAAAATGGTATAACTGAACTTTATTGCCTTGCTAGTAAAAATCCTCACGAGGTTAAAGGACATATCGACGGATCTGTGACTTAACCTCGTATATTGAATAACGTCCAGTATAAACTGACACGCACTAAGTACGCGAGTGCATACTTAGTGCGTGTCAGTTTATACTGGACATAATTCAACATATATTATGAGGTTGAGTCACAAAACCGTAAATAAGCTCTGATAGATTAGGTCTCTAATATATGGCATGGAGAAAGCAATTGAGAGCACAGCACATCACTTCCCAGGGACGACAACTAATTAGTGGGCTCTGAAGTCTATCGACATTAAAAAAACTGTACTTACATCTTTTTTGCATTGATTTGCGTTGTACTGTACCTAATTCATGATAATTGTTTTTTTAACGAAATAATAAGTAATTTATGAAATTTATTGATCTAAATAATATTACATTCAATCTCATTATTGGCTGTCGCAAAAAAGCGTCACTACTTTGAAAAAACCTCGTACCTCATATTTCGTGATGTACAATTTTAAACTTAAATCTGAAGCTAAGTAAGTTTAAAATCGTACATCACGAAATATGAGATACGAGGTTTTTTCAAAGTAGTGACGAAATACTGTTTGAGTCAAAGATATTAAAACATGTTCTTGAGATATAAACCATAAGAAAAAGAAAAAAAAATATAATAAGTTTTTAAATTATATACTGAGTGGCTGTTGCCCGCGACTCCGTCCGCGTAGTAGTCGTATAATTATCATTATTCTCAATTTTTCGGGACTAAACTCTACCCTATGTCTTTCTACGGGGCTAAAGGTAATATAAAGTTCATACAAAATTTCATAGAACTCGGTTCATCAGTTTAGCCGTGAAAAACGTAACAAACAGACAGACAAAGTTACTATCACAATTATAATACTAGTATGGCCTAGACTGAGTTAAAAAACCCACTTAAGCAATAACACATTTAAATAAACAAACTGAAAGCCGAATTTAATTTAATTTCGAAGGTAATTATTTATTTTCAATTTGTTCGAATGATACGGAATTTCTTTGACAAGAACATTCAAAAGAGCAAACGCTCTTTGAGCTAAGATGGTCCAAATTGCCAAGATTTTCACAATGATTTAATAAATACGAGTTAATTTTATCTAATTTAATATCTACGAGCAAGTATTTATAATCAGTAGGTATTCTTTACGGAGGATGTGAAGAAAAAGGCATATTATATTATTATTCAATAATAAATTACATGCCATAATTGGATTGATAATTATCGAAACAAGGGTTCAAAATAGATCTCATTATTCGATTAAAGATACGTTTTTAGCCATTACCGGCATCATTCTTCATTTTTAACCCCATTCAGCCTTCGTTGTCCTTCCGTCCGTCCTAACTTAAAAGAGATACGTGCGTATCTTTTGAAGGTAACTCCTCATTTTATCGAGTATATCATTTCATCGAACGCTATTTTCTGCTGAAACCGTAATGTGTTCAGGGTATCTTAATTAATTCATAGGTTAGGTTAGGTTAGATGTTTAAGATTCTCTGAAAACATTATGGTTTTAGCTGAAAATAGCGTTCGATGAAATGTATTTCGTTGTAATGATAGACTCCCGTCTTTTGAACTGTTATAGATAGATAGTATTAAATATGTAGTGATGGTAAACTGTCTTGCCAAAAAAAAAATAAAAAAATTTAAAGGCACACACCACACAAGAAATTTTACTTTCCATGATTTTTATTTGCTTGCAATTTATGCATGTTCGGGTCAAATCTTGCAAGGAAGATGTGAACCACTTCCCGGAGACCAATTGAGCTGAAAGGTATACTTACGCAACTTCGATGATAATACAAAAAATGCTAGGTACCATTGAACTGCTCTTGTGATGGACTCAGAAGGTTGCCACAGGATCTCCACGATACTTAACGTAGACTTTCTCTTAATAATAATAAGTCTATAACGCTGTCCGTCCTAATTTTAATCAGCTTTATATTTTGAATCTTAATATATAGCGGGTTAATGTTGTCTTACGGCAGATGTACTAACATTTTTTTAAAAGAAAGTGAATTATTAACTCCCTACACAAAAATAGTTTTTTATAATTTTTTGTGTTGTGTTGTATAATCGGCAAACCATACAAGCACGTAATTTAGTATGATTCTAGTACAAACTCTGAAGAAACACAAATAACACAAAAAATGGTCAAGTGTGAGTTGAGCCTGCGCTGATTCGATTTGAAATCAAATTCGAATCGGAATACAGTAATACCAACTGTGCGGTGACACGGAACCCTCGGTGCGTAGGTGCGACTTTAGTCCGGTTTTTTTAAATACAAATTTGTAGAAAGATCGATAACGATTTCTTTGATTTACTGCATGCGCTTGCGTTGCAATACGTTTGTTTGTTCAAACAAATATTTATTCAGCAAAACCAATTCGAAATATGATTTTTAACATTGTCTTGTTATGCAAAACTAAGCTTGGGTGTTTGCAAAGTTTGTTTACAGTGCCACGACCTGACCACAGGTTTGAAGCGAGCGCTGGCAATTTTACAAACTCCATTGTGAATATTTAGATTTCTATTCAGAGGTTTTGTTCCGTAAATTGAATTGGCATTTGCTTGTGTTAATGTTTTGATTTGTTAAGTTAATATTTACCAGTTAATTGTAATACTTGTTAAAACTTGTAAGGATAATAATAATTTTAACTGGTTTCCTGCTAATGATAAAGAACGTGATGTTGTCCATTGAACTGCTCTTGTGATGGACTCAGAAGGTTGCCACAGGATCTCCACGATACTTAACGTAGACTTTCTCTTAATAATAATAAGTTTATAACGCTGTCCGTCCTAATTTTAATCAGCTATATATTTTGAATCTTAATATATAGTGGGTTAATGTTGTCTTACGGCAGATGTACTAACATTTTTTTAAAAGAAAGTGAATTATTAACTCCCGTCACAAAAATAGTTTCATATCATTTTTTTTGTTGTGTTGTATAATCGGCAAACCATACAAGCACGTAATTTAGTATGATTCTAGTACAAACTCTGAAGAAACACAAATAACACAAAAAAATGGTCAAGTGTGAGTTGAGCTTGCGCTGATTCGATTTGAAATCAAATTCGAATCGGAATACAGTAATACCAACTGTGCGGCGACACGGAACCCTCGGTGCGTAGGTGCGACTTTAGTCCGGTTTTTTTAAATATAAATTTGTAGAAAGATCGATAACGATTTCTTTGATTCACTGCATGCGCTTGCGTTGCAATACGTTTGTTTGTTCAAACAAATATTTATTCAGCAAAACCAATTCGAAATATGATTTTTAACATTGTCTTGTTATGCAAAACTAAGCTTGGGTGTTTGCAAAGTTTGTTTACAGTGCCACGACCTGACCACAGGTTTGAAGCGAGCGCTGGCAATTTTACAAACTCCATTGTGAATATTTAGATTTCTATTCAGAGATTTTGTTCCGTAAATTGAATTGGCATTTGCTTGTGTTAATGTTTTGATTTGTTAAGTTAATATTTACCAGTTAATTGTAATACTTGTTAAAACTTGTAAGGATAATAATAATTTTAACTGGTTTCCTGCTAATGATAAAGAACGTGATGTTCGTCAGAATTATAATAAGCTTTGTTACATGATTTAAGCCTGATCAGCTGTATTGCATACATACTTTAATTTACGCTTGTTTCCCAGAAGAGTGGACAGAGGCAACTTCTTTCCACCTGCTTCGATCCTAAAAAATCTCTTTCGCTTCTTCCATATTCACACATCAAGTCATGCATGCACGTCAGTTTCGGCTACTTAAGGTTAGGTGTTTTAATAATTGCTTTTCAATTATTATTATTATTAGAAATAAAAAAAGAAAAACAACTCAGAAAATCGTAAAACTTTAGCAGAGGAAGATAAGAAAAATCAAATGCTCCGTACACTAAAATTGTTCGATAAAACTGCAAACGTTGGGGTGCTGCGGTGGCTCGGTGAAATAGTCCATGTCATACAAGGCGGTCCACGTCGAGACAAAATTCAGTTGCAGTAAACACAAATTTCATGCTCGCAACTTCGAATTCAGTAAAGTGAATCTTAGCAGCAGAATGTATATAGATTTTACCTCGCTTAATTTTTTGATGTTTTTATACATTGTGCATTTGTGGTTGTCTCCATTACGTTTTTTTTTCGAAAAAAATTTTGATATACACTGCTCTTTTCCTTTAAACCTTTTATCGATTATTACTGCCGTAATTTTTTGTATTTTATAACGTGTTCTGCCAAATAATTATTACTTTTTTTTTTTTTTTTTTTTTGGTGTTCAATAAAGAGTATTTGTATTGTATTGTATTGTAATTATCTTACTAAACCAGTTTCGTAATTTGTTAATTACAATGTGACTTCATAATTGCAACAAACCCCTGTAACAAAGAGGAAGTCGTGTCTTTGAAAACTGGGATCAAACACTTTGTAAGGTCTTCTTTTAAAGTTACTTCTGTTTAACACAAGTTTCTTTGACATTTGGTCTAAAATAGACTCTTTAAAAGGTCAAATTTAAATTTCAAAGTTTAGCTACAAATAGAATTTTAATTGCCGGACTAATTAAAGATTGAAGACTTTTTAAATGTGTTGTTGGAGAAGAATGGAGGGGATAAGTTGAACAGAAAAATATATGATGACCGAGTGCTGGATAGAATAGATGAAACTAGGAAATTCCTAACAACGATTGAAAATAGAAAAGGAACACTGGTAGGATACCTGCTAAGACACCACCTTTTCCTTAAAAACTTCATAGAAGGAAAGATATAGGGAAGACCAAGAAGAAATTACTTTGAGGAGATAAATGAGAAAGTCAAGTAATTGACGGAGGACCGGAGCGGTTGAAAATTACTGCACCGATAAGAGCATGGCTCTTAAAAAAACAGAGATACTACCAAAAATGTGGCGTAACAATTTGCGCGTTAATTATAGGTACGTAAGTATCAATGTCCTTTGTGACCTCCTGTGACAGTAGGCTTAACCCCGTAACGGATTTTAGAATGCGTTGATATTTTTTTGGCATAGAAGGTAAACGAACACACAGGCCACCTGATGAATCAGAATCAGAATAATCTTTATTCAAGTAGGTTTACAAATAATAAACTCTTTTGAAACGTCATAGTAGCGACTTAGCCTAAATTGACTGCAGGTTCAAATCGCGACCGATCAGAGAAGAACCTGTAAGAAACTCTGTCGGATGTCTTTTTTTTTTCGACGTTGGCAACCTTTTGTCGTAAGGACTAAACATTTTATTACAAGCAATTCAGTCCCAAGCATTGTTATCATTAATATAGTCTTTAATACTATAATATGCTTTAGAAATTAGTTTACGCTTAACGTAACTCTTAAATTTATTTACTGATAGTTCAGTAACATTACTTGGGAGCTTATTATAGAACCTAATACAATTACCCATAAAAGAGTTTTTTATTTTATGGAGCCGCGTGAAGGGCACTGCGAGCTTATATTTATTTCTGGTATTAACATTATGTATGTCACAGTTCTTTCTAAATTTAGCGATGTTTTTATGAACATACATAATGTTTTCATAAATGTATTGACTGTGCATGGTCAATATGTTAATTTCTTTAAACTTATCTCTAAGCGAGTCTCTCTGGCCCATCTTGTAGACAGCACGAATAGCCCTCTTCTGCAGAACAAAGATGCTATTTACATCAGCAGCACTACCCCACAGTAAAATACCATATGACATAATACTATGGAAGTAACTAAAATAAACTAATCGAGCGGTATCTAAGTCTATTAATTGCCGAATCTTATTAACTGCAAAGACTGCAGAACTGAGTCTACCCGCCAATCCAGCAAGATGAGGACCCCATTGGAGCTTGGAGTCTAACGTTATACCAAGAAACACTGTATCATTAACTAGGTCTAGTTTGTCATTTTTAATAGTTACAGTAGTTTGACTATTTTTCACATTATTAGTCATGAACTTTATACATTTCGTCTTTTTCTCATTCAGTAATAAATTATTAACACTAAACCAATCGACTACTTTTGATATAGCATTGTTGATAAGTAAGTTATGTACAAACATACATAACAGCACGCATTCATTCCCAGAGTGGGGTAGGCAGAGCTACAGATATACTTACAACTCAAAAAAGACTTGTCGGTAATTCTGTAACCACGTTTTGTACGATTAGGCTAAGGTGTTCACCAGTGTATTACTAGTGACAGGTTGCAAGCCCATCGCCTAACAGTACTACAAGCCCTTATTCCCTTAGTCGCCTCTTACAGCATCCACGGGAAGACATGGAGTGGTACTATTCTAACCCGGCACCCACATGGGCTGTCTTATCCCCTCACTGGAACACACCAATGCGAACACTGATGCTTGTTAGTTGCTACAGGATAAGATAGTGGTAGCTATAAGGATGGACCTTGTACAGGGTCCTACTACCACGGGTATTCTCCCAAGGAGACTCACTCAGTGCTAAGGACTACATAAAATAGATCCTTCTCAGTTTTCATGCTATAGAGGCAGTCGGATTTTTAAAGCTCGCTTTTCATCAGCCTTATAACAATGAATGAATGAAATAATGGCTGAATAAATTAATGAAAAATTTTATTAATTGAATAATGAATTAATTAATAAAATAAGTTTACAGTAACATAAAAATATATTTATTGCAAAAAAGGTCCCCACTCAGCTTAGTGCCACGAAAAATACAAATGGTTACTAATTCCTTGACACTGATTTTCAGTGACAACTGGTTACCGGGGGGTTGTTACTTATTTACATTTTTACACTACCTACATGTATTAACAAAAACTTAAAGTTACCTACTACTATCGAATGGTAATACATGGATTGTGTCAATTATAATAATTTCTAAATACTTATTCTAAACATTATTAGCTTGGTTAATTAGAGCATGTTCTACGTCTTCCAACATACAAACATTCAATTACTCGCTTAGCGTCTCACTGAGCAAACGTCTTGGTTCAAAATAAATAATTCAGCATTCGGTGCTCCGCGGCCAAACATTGTGTTTTACGTTCCAGATGTTTTCTCGTCTAATTTTCTTGATAGTTCACGTTGAATGTTTGATTTGTGATTAAATAAAGTAGTTTTATTTGCCAGGTTAGTGGTTTAATGTGTTGAATTAAGAAAGGAATCAACATTATTTTATATAAGATTGGTTTTTACCCATGCCTCCGTTCGCGCAGTCGTTTATCAGTATTCCCTTTTGAACTGTTCTTTTTTGAGATTGACAGTATCTTTGATTTACTTGAGTTATCTACATCTACACTAATATTATAAAGAGGAAAGATTTTTACCTATTTTTGTATGTTTGTATGCTCAAAAAGTACTGGGCCGATTTAAAAAATTCTTTCACCAATAGAATGCTACATTCTTCCAATTTTACATAGGCTACATTTCATTTTGAAAAAAATTGGGGATCCTTGGTAAAATTTGAACAATGTAACCAAAGGTGTAGAAAAATGAGTCTTAAAATGTCTTTCGTCGAATGCGCTGTTGAAACTATTAGCGATAGAACAAAATAATGTACAACAATATTGAAGAACATCATAATGTCTACAAAATTATATATTATATAAAAAAACAATTGTCAAGAAAAAAAAGTTGCAGCAGGCGAAGCCGCTGGCGGGTCGCTAGTAAACTACATTTGTATCAAATTTAACGTCAATCGCTTATGGTGGGGTATATGCAGGCGGTACAAAAAATACACTTTCACATTTATAATTAGGATTTATTCTTAGATTACTTATTGCGTTTGTATCAAAACACGATAATGTTATACTTGGCAATTCTTACTTTTGATTGGCAATAATTAATTAAAGCGTAAGTGACATAATATCCTTGCAGTACTTAATAAAATAAAACATTTTTTAGCGCATTTTAAATTAACTTTTTCTTGCATAATTTTATGATTAAATAAATCATTACACAACCCGTTTTATAAAACAAAGAAAACTAAGTTACTTCAATTATAAAATGAAATTAACAACTTTACTGTATAAAAAACAACCCTTCTAGCAGGTCCGCCCGCGGCATGGTCCTTATAACACTGGCTGCATTACCTCTCTGGATTGCCAACCCGAGGTTAGCACCAGCTCTAGGATCTCCGGAAGTGTCTATGAGCCGGGATGACGGGTTTTAATGAAAATTTTCATATCAGCTGTTCAGGGTCCTATGGTCTCTTCTGTAAGCGCCACAAATTGGTAATCATTTTAATAGTGAGAAATAGAATATTTGCGGCGCTTGAGGGTTTTGAATAGGGTCGACTGGATGTGGAAAACGGCGAATGTGTGAACATTATGTCGCGTCCCACACAAGGAGCGTACCCAGTTTCCAAGGCACAAATGTAGCTCCGTATTGTCGCTTGCCGTCGTCCATAAACATATCTGTGGGTTCCAGGACTGGTACCAAAACTTACTGCAATACTTAAAACTATTTTAAAAGAATACAGGCAAATACAGAAAGAAAAGAAGCAAAAACTAACTAAAAATAATCAACTTCTGCAATTTAATGTAAAAATCCAAGCTCAGTTAATTCCAATGTAGGTTTTACCTCTTCGTCGTAACTAACGGTCGAATGCACTGCGTATTTTCCTTTGAAAGAACGGCCATTGCTGTTCGAATGCTTTATATCGCAGTTTCATTATGTTTCTTCTTTGTTTAAAAGGGGTTAGTGGAGGATTGAAAGGTAAATTACTGTACGGGTTAAGTCTAGAGTTAGCAATAGTTGGTGTTAAAAAGCTTGGCTCGAAGTATATTGCGTTATCGGAGATTAACTTAAAATTGCTTGAGTAATTACATTAAAAAAACTTAGATTAAAATAACATTACTTGTTCAAAACAAAAACCAAAGTAAAACAATTAATACAGTAAAGGATGTACAAAGGCGAACTTATCTCGGCGATCTGTTTCAGCTAACCTTTGAGGGATTGAGATTGTATAGTTATTTATTAGTCAAATTTTAATTGTTTTTTATAGTTGATAATCAGTCAATTAATCAAGTAAATAAAGTGAAAATGTAACTCGAGTAATATCAATCAGCTGATATGAAAAGCTTCATTAAGGCCCTGTCATCCCGGCTCAAAGACGCCTCCGGAGATCCTAGAGCTGGTGCTTACCTCTCTCAAAGTATTGAGCTAGCTATCCAGAGAGGTAATGCATCCAGTGTCATAGGGATCATGCCGCGGGCGAACCAGCTGGAGGTGTTGTTTTTATATTTGTTCATTATCTTTTATTATTTAAGTAACTTGGTTTTCTTTATATTTTCATAAGTATCATTTTAGTTTTAGCTAGTTTAGTTTTTCTTTATTCTTGTTTAATTTAACTATCCCATTGTTTCGCCCTAAATAAACAGAAATAACTTTGATAGTCATAGTAAATTATTTTCATAACTCATCTTGCAAGGAACACAAAAGTAATAAACCGATAATGAATATTAAATTCAAAACATCAATCTCGCAAGTTTAATACTCGGAAAGTATAAATTATTTATTAAAAGTATGAAAGTATGTTTATAAAGTACGAAAACAAAGTTCAGTTTTACAGTGCAGATTAGAATGGTTTCTTTGAATAAATAGTATTTAAGTTATATTTAACTATTGTGTCACCCAAGCTTCGCTCCGGTTTAAACAAATAAAGAATACTCGTAAGCTATATCCATCTGGAATTATAACTTTCAAATGGGGAAATAATTTTTCAAATAGGTTCGTCGATATAAAATAAATCCTAGTAGAATTGATACAAACTCACAGAATGTACAGTCAGCGTCAGAGAAAAGGACCCCCCCAAGTCGTTAAAGATTATCACACGACGGCGAACGTCACGCGACGTTCGCCGTGAGCGGCTAGCTTCCCCCGCCCCGCACCCACACCTCTTGCCCGAGCATCCACCGATACCACTCGAATATCATAATTTCATTATTTTACTATTTGGCATTTGGTCGAACCGAATACCAAGAATAACTTACAAAAAGACATTTTTTTTTATACATGCTGTTGAGGATACGAACCCGCTCCACTAGCCGCTAGCCGATTGCTTTTACATGCCTTTACCACTAGGCCATCGACTCAGTTGTCAATCTCGGCGAAAATTTTAATTGCATTACTCCATATATCGAACAATTTTAAAAACGATCTTATGTTATAAACGTTATGGTTCAAATTTCAACTTCCGCCATGTTCCACTCCTCAATTAACTATAAGGTTGAATTACGTATAGATTTCTCGTTTGGTTGAATATACTGTGCTTCTTGCCGATTGTTGCACTACCCTAGTTTTACTTCAGAAAAGTAGCTGCTGCATAAACTGCGACTTAAGGTTGAATTTAGAATAATTTACTTCTTCGCCTTGTTTACTAAACTGTGACTGAGGGTAACTTTATAATAACCTTACAGTTTCTTTATATTTCGTTCCGAACTGATTGAGTGTAAAATCCTCGTCGTAATATTATCTGATTTATTAAGTTTTCAAACAGTTGCTTCGATTAACCGATATTATGGTTAGATTAACAACTTTTTTAAAAGCTAAAATTATTGTTCTCTGGGAACAGGAACAAAGCATAAAGAAAATAGCACGAGATATGGGCATAACGGTAAGATTTACGTTATTTACTTATTATCATACATATTTATTGTTGCAATCATGTTGCAGTATTACGTATAGATACTTACAAGTTGGATTTACGTATTCCTATTATATTATCATTTTCATTACAGAAAAAAACTGTTAAAAGATGGATAAAAAGGTATCAAGCCACGGGTGATGTGAAATGTGAACGCCAAGGCCCTCGCCCTAGTGCTTACACTGATGAATCGGAGCTACACCGTAATATCGTGGAAGCTCACTCAGTGGCACCGTTCAAAACTACGCGTTCAAGTGCTGAAACTTTTGGAGTGTCGCTTAGCACTGTTCGACGACATCTACACGCTGCGAATATCCATAATTATATACCGGCCAAAAAAATTCAGCTTAGTGACAATCACCGCACCAACCGAGTAAACTTTGCCACTCGTTATTTAAATTTCGACTGGGAAAACGAAATTGTGATATTTACGGACGAAAAGTGCTTCAAGTCAGATAAGGATGGCCGAAAAATTTTATGGAGAAGATGTGGGCAGAGGTTTAACCCTAAAAATGTATTAGACTTGAGAACAAGCGGGCGGTTAACACTAGGTAAATAATATTTTTATTGAAATTATATTAGGTATATATTGTTGACAATTAATGTGGATTACATCTTTATTACAACATATTTTAAACGGTTGACTGTTTTTAGGTTACTGGGGATGGATGTCTTCAATGGGCCCAGGCGAGCTAGTGGAAATAGGAGGCCGCATGAACAGTGAGCGATACCTTGAAGTGTTGAAGGACGTAATGCTGCCGTCAGTGCGTGTCGCATATCCTGAAGGCCAAATTTATCTGGTTCAGGATAATTCTTCAGTGCATCGGTCCCGAATCGTTCAAGACTGGCTTTAGCCACCTTTAGGTCCAAGAAGACATAACGGTGTTTGAGTGGCCGGCTAAAAGTCCGGACCTAAATCCAATAGAAAATTTGTGGGGACAGATGGTTTTGAACTGGGACTCCAGTGATATAAAAAACAAAAAAAATTTGGATAGTGAGGTAAACAAAACTTGGGAACTAATGCGAAATAGTGATGCATGTTCCAGTATGGTTTCGAGCATGAAAAGTCGACTTCAAGAAGTGATAGATAGTGACGGCCATCCTCTCCGTTATTAATAGGTATACTCGGCAGATTGATTGGTGAAATAATTACGAAGCAATATGTTAACAATTTCAAATATTTGTGGGATTATCACGTAGTTAATCAAAAATAAACATCCTTTATTATTATCAATCCAGTTACTCTTGTTTACAAGTAGTCTTGTGTTAACGATAAACCATCTGACCTCACATTTTTTTCTATTGAAGTGTTAAAGGGTTATCATCACTGTTATCAGAAGGAAAATGTGATAAAAGAGAAAGATGTATATTGCTATACTATTATAGTTTAGCATGTTGGTTCTTCCTCTGAGATTCACAGGCACTAATGACAACATTTGATTTTTAACCAGGCTTTTCTTTGTTAAAATCATTCAGAATGTAAAAAAATATGTTCACTGATTTAAATAAAGAAAGACGTGTAGGTAGTTGTTTCTAGAAATATCTATAAACGAACCGTTGTCTAATGTTAAACATTCTAAACCGCTAATTTGTGTTTTCATAATAAATTTAGTTCAGTTAATATCCTAAGTAAATAAACCTAATTTAACACAGAAAACAAATTCGAGAAATAAATTAACATTTTTTTCGCAACATGCCTTTGTTTTCTTACATAATCTCATACCTACTTTAACGTTTGATTTCTTTAATAATAAAATCTAGACAAATGATTAACGAAATAAAAAAAAGAATAAATCCCACCAAGGGCCTGGGTTTGAACCCGTGGCCATTGCATTCGTAGGCAGCAGTCTAGACCATTGGACCAACATGCCATTTACATTTCATTACAAAAAACTTAAACAGATTGATGTCATTACCAAGGGGGGTCCTTTTCTCTGACGCTGACTGTACACTATCTCCGTATAATATAAGTCATAAATGTCCTCTTAAAAAAATATACCTAATTAAATATATAATAATATGTAAACTTTAACACATTGCGCAAGCAACTTCAAGTTAATATAATGCCCAATGTGCGATCGAAGAGAAACATTTTAATAAGTAAATCCATCCTCCAATAGCAATTTCGAAGAATGGCTTATTAATGTAAAACCAATCCGTAATATAAAAGACAAAGATTTTTTATCAACCTGAACAGCATACAAAAGAATTTAAATCATTTCTGTAAAGGGTTCGAAATTCAAACGGAGTTCGGTAGCCATTGTTCTAAAATTGTAGGTATAAGATCTAACAAAGTAAATTTACGCTTCGTCGATTTAGTCACACAGCACCAATGAAAAGGTAAGGGTCTCTATACCTTCATGAATCCAAATGGATGAATACATTAAAGTTACATTGACCAAAGGAGGAATTATATATGGAAATGTTGAAGTTCTAACGGGCAGAGGTTATGCCACTTAACTACCGATAGACATTTTGAAACTTACTTAGATATGTTTGAGTACCCAAACGTCGTTAAACATGTATTTTGAAGCCTATTACATGCCTATTATTGCATGCCGTGTGGTTGCCTGGTTAGAATAGTGCCACTCCATGTCTTCCCGTGGATGTCGTACGAAGCGACTAAGGGAATAAGGGCTTGTAGTGCTGTTAGGCGATGGGTTTGCAACCTGTCACTAATACACTGGTAAACATCTTAGCCTACTTCTGCAAAATGTGGTTACAGAATTATCAACAAGTCTTTTTAGATTTGTTGGTTTTCCTGTAGCTCTGCCTACCCCACTCTGAGAATTAAGGCGTGATATTTTGTATGTATGTGTACATGCAAAAATGATAGAATCAATAAATGAGAACTAGAGTCACTTTCAATCATTAATGAAATCTCAAATGTCACTGGCTAAAGTTCTAAAACTGCACATTACCTAAAAAATCAAGAATGAAATACATTTCCATTACCATACTTTGAATTGAAGTTTAAGCTTTTAAAGCTTACGCCTTCGTCTTAGTTTATTAATTATGTATTGTATGCTAAACCGTTCGATTCCAAATTATGTCGCCAGGAAAGTTTCCAGAAGTTTTGCCTTTGCCAACGCAAATTAATACCTCTAAGCTGCTAATTTCTAAATGTAGTTGTAGCTTAAAAACGAGTAAGTTTTTTCATTAGATTAGAAATCGAAATACGTCTACTGCATTATTTAAATGATGACAGTCCGTTTCATGAAATTACTAGTAAAATCCTGTCTGTGGACCTACCACACCCTTTATTTTACCACCCTGACAATTACATGTGACAGGTGACATTTAAGTGCACATTGCGCAGTCAAGAAGATTGATGTATAAGCATGTTAACTTTGTAATGTATACTGAATTGTCACCTGTCACGTGTCATTCTCCAGATGGGGATATAGGGGGCTGGTGTTGAACTTAGGAATCCCCTGGGTACGGGCACTACGGTTCTATTACTAAAAAAACATTTATGACCATGACCTTCTTGCAGTTCCAAAAGCAAGCACAGTTTCACACAGGAATTCTTCAAATTCGGGCATTACGAATGCTTAATGCACTTTTGCTATCAGCGCCGGAGTGTGATGTGTTTGACAGTCGGTGGGTGGTTGTTTCTCGTGAATATCTGAGATTCCGTGAGGAAATAGAGTAATTATGAAGGGACTGATAGTGCCATTATGTGCATTGTGTGCAATTCGTTTTTTGTTGTTTAAATTGTGTTAGTTTATCTCTTGTTGCAAACTTATGTGTGTGGCTAATTGAATCTTTCAGTGCATTAGTGTTAACTGTAATGCTGTGTAGATTATACTTGATGATAAATAAATAATTTACAAGCTGTCTAAACATTGAAGGGTTTTAGCTGGAAGAGATCCCTTAAAGGAATAAATTCAACTTTGTATTTTTTTCACTGTTTTGCTTTTTTCTTCTTTTGGTAAAATAGTGTTTACACATAAAAGGGATAGACATGTAGAAGTCGTATCCTTGTGACTTTTACTGCTTAGAATATATGTATGTTTGTTTGTAAACACCTTATTGTGTAGAGAAAAGAATACGATTAAGATAAAAAATAATGTACAAAGGCGCACTTATCTCTCTAAGTGATCTTTTCCAGCTAACCCTTTTACTGTTATGACAAAAATAGAACCGTGTCGCCTGTATCCAGGGGATTCCTTAGTTTGACACCAGATGGTAGATCGCCCTTATAAGTAGCTGCACATTTTAGAGCTTTGTCACTTTAAGGTAATGTTTGAACTGTTGCACTAATCTGTCAAAGGCGTTAAAGCGACAAGGTACCAAAGTAAAATGTTTGACCAGTTTGATTACCAGTCAAAAGTTACCCATTGATCTATGGAGCTTATCTTATTTTTATTGCGAAAAATTTATGTAAGTACCAACGTTCTATTCACGTTAAAATAATTCAGTAGGAGAGGTATGGCGCACGCCTATTCAGCATTGACCTACTTTGTATAAAACTAGCGACCCGCCCTTGCTTCGCTTCGGTTTATGTGAGTTTTGTGTAACACATACATAAAAGCTTTTTGCTTAGTAATATACCCACCAAAAACATAAATGTAAAAAAGGAGAGCCAAGTTCAATACAAAAATTATTCTCTGCTGTGGGCTTCGCCGCAAAAAGAATGGAGATCTGAGATTGAGTGCCAAGTTCTATGCAAAATCCAAATATGTAGTCTAAGGGCTGACTTGGCTGGTTTTCCCATACGAATTATTATTAAGTACCTACTTTTACACAGTCATGGAAGAGCCTTATGTTCGATGGGTAGTTTCTACCAGCAAGCCAAATTTTCGGAATAATAAAATAAGAACCGAAAGGTTTAGAACATGCGAAGGCTATATAATTCGTATGGGAAAACCAGCCAAGTCAGCCCTTAGACTACATACAGTATTTGGATTTTGCATAGAACTTGGCACTCAATCTCAGATCTCCATTCTTTTTGCGGCGAAGCCCACAGCAGAGAATAATTTTTGTTTTGAACTTGGCTCTCCTTTTTTACATTTATGTTTTTGGTGGGATATCATTACTTTTTGTAGGTAAGTCTTACCTACTTACTAAAAAATACAATTATTATTTATTTAAACTATTGCCTATACTATACTAAACCTACGTACCTACTTATTATAGGAATTGTAATAGTAATAAGTATATACACCTACCTACTTATAACTATAAAATTATTATTTATTTAAACTATTGCCTATACTATAATACTATACGTACGTACCTACTTATTAAAGAAATTGTAATAATAATATTACTACAAATTATAAGTTTTCCTTAAGAATACTTAGCAATTTCGCAGCATAAATCGCAACCTTATAGGTCAGATATCGAGAGACAACCGGACAGCAAGACGGCGCTCGCGCTTATGAGCGCGGCTGCCGCTCGCTCGGCCACGTTCGCGTCAACGGTTCGATTCGGTTGTCACAGCGCAGCGCCACTCCGGCGTCACTCGGCGCGCGCGCGTCGTGTATATACCGAAAATCTAAATGCCTATTATTTTATCATTATTTATGAGTAGGTAATGATTTTACACTATTGATGTGCGCTAAATATAAAAATAATAATTAATCCCAGTTAATAACGTAGGTACCCTAAGTAATATTAGGTATTTATGTTAAGCGTTCATAATAGAATCTAATTATTTAAAAATTGACAGTTTTTTATTTATTCCTTTGTATTCATCTAATTACCTATCTGCATACCAAATTTTAAGTCTCTAGGTCATCTGGAACTGGGTTAGAGTTTTGGTCTATAGGTCAGTCAATGATAAAAATGAGGAATTTTGGACATTAATATCTAAATAACCGTTTGATATAAGCTTATGAAATCTAGAACACATATGTATCTCGCAAGTCTCAATATATGAGCCAAATTTGATACGTTTATGTAAAATAGTTTTTGATTTATGAGGGGGTCAAAAGTGGCTCCAAATGGTTCGTGTAATATTACACACGGTGCGGCTCGCCAGTTCTGTTTCTTGAACTTGGCTTGACACGCTCCCGCGTGTCTAGATACCTGATGGTGAAACCGCATCAAAAACCGTTGCGTAATTTCGGAGGAGTTAACGGATATACAGACTGACAGAAAGACGGACAAAAGCAGAAAGCTACTTTGTTTTAAACTACTCTCAGAAGCAATAAAAACAGGTCACTTTATTTGGAAATTCTGTACTAAGTGACCCGTTTTCATTGCTCTTGACTGTAGGCAGAGGTGTATTGACACAAACTTAAATGTGTACAGTCGACTACAAAGAGATGTGTCCACTTTTGGACCTTATTACAATAGCACCATCACTACCCAAATCTTATCCTTCAACCTACTACCAAGCAGCAGTATTCGCATTGTTGTGTTCTGAAGTGGGAGTAAGATAGGCGGAGAAATAACGGATGCTTTTTATCTTACTCACACAGGGTTGGCAACTTTGGAGTCTTAAGATTTCAGTCTTGAGAAGTAAAGTCTAAGGCCCGTATTAATAAACTGATCTTGGTTTAAATGCCCGACTCAAGATACGTCAAAAATGACAGTTTTCTATGGTTTGACGTTTACTTCGACGTATCTTGAGATGGGCATTTAAACCGAGATCAGTTTATTAATACGGGCCTAAAAGTCTCAAATCCCACTCATAATCAAGTGGCCTGTGTGCTGGTGTGCGTTATTTGCCTACTAATTTGACGACACGCTAGCCTCGTTGGGAGTGACCCTGCGGCCGAAGCCAGCGGTCCCGGGTTCAAATCCCGGTAACGGCTGATATTTGTGTGATGAGCACGAATATTTGTTCCTGAGTCTTGGATGTTTTCTATGTAAGTATTTAAGTATTTATTTCTCTATCTAAGTATGTTTATCGTTGTCTAGTACCCATAGTACAAGCCTAGAGCTTAGTTTGGGACTAGGTCAATTTCTGTGACATTTTCCCATGACATAATATATATATTTAATATTATAAATGCGAAAGTTTGTGAATGTATGTGCGTTAGTTTGTTACTCTTTAACTGCTGCTGGACGGATTTCGATGAAATTTATAATAGATATAGCTTATGCACTCACACATTAACACATATGCTATTTTTAATTCCTGAAAATTTCAAGGTTCCCGAGGAAATAACAACTAAAATCTACGTGGAAGAAGTAGCGGGCAGAAGTTAGTAACAATATATTTTAAAACCTAAATCCAAATATACAAATAACTACCTTAATGTATTCGTGACAAAGAAAATTAGACAAGTCACAAAGCATGACCAAATCAATTTGATTTAGTAAAATCAACGTTCGTGCACGAGAATAAGTCTTTAGGAACAAATTCGATCTATTGAGGTTGAATATTTATGTCAAAAGCCTATGGAAGTCAAATAGTCAAATTTTGCTAACGGAGTTTTGTAACTATAATTCTGATGGATAAATGTAAAAGATGTGACATTTATCTGTTACGATTAATTTGGTATAATAAATGTGATAAGGGTTGATTGCACAAAAACAATACATTTGTATACGAAAGGCGAACTCGATTCTGACAACTTTTTTTAAAAGTTGTATGGTGCATTAAGTCACCAGCAGTCACCTCTAAAAAAATCTAAATTTGTAGATACGTTATTCTAAATATTAAAACCCAGTCTGTAAATATGTAGGTATGCTTGGTCTCCATACATTATTTTTTATAGGCAGTAACAGAGTACTTACTCGTACATTATTCTACTAAAATTTCCATATTAAAACAGCATATTTATTTCATTTAATTTACCTATGTTTTTGCCACTCATAACAATTTATTTTCCTGTTTACTTGAAAGATTTAAGAAAAAACACGTTTAAGTGAAAATTATTTTTAATCATTTTATCATGTTTGAGATACTTACTAGAAAGTTTTGTCAACCGATCAGAATATTTTTAAACATTAAAAAATAGCACCTTCAATTCAAGATGGCAGATCGATCTTCTTCCTTACCTTAGCCAAGCAGGGGCCATAGAGACCATAGTAGTAAAAAAATACAAGTCACTAATTTGTATAACCTTTTAATCTACCAAAATCAATAATCAATAGAAAAATGCTAGGCCTGGCTATGCCTATATTATATCAAAAACGGTGTTTACGTTTCACCTTTTTTTTAATAGGTAACAATGACATGTAGGATGTAAAACACCAAGCACTTACAATTGGGTGAATCAACTTTTAAAGTCCTCCTTTTCTACACGCTAATAAAAACTTACTAGAATATGTGAGATTGATAATGGTTTACACATGTTAAAATTAGATAATCAGATTTTCGGATTTCATTATTCATAATCATAAACCAATTGTATAATTTTGTAAAAACATGGTAACGCAGTGGAAAATGCACGTTTTTCATACAAAACCCGGGGACAACGTCGTCCCCTGCGTTACCTGATATATTTGTGTAAATTATTGAAGAATTTTTAAAATTGTCAGCTAGAAAGTAAGTTTAATTGTCTGATTTATTCAATATATTGACCACATCAAAAAAAAAATTGCATTCTACCAAATTAAGGTGACATAGTGAGACATGTCGAAAATTGGGGAGTACCTTAAAAGTTGATTCACCAAATTAAGGTTACACAAAAGACCCCAGTAAACCTCAGTAAAAAACCGAAATGCTGTGTGCTAAATGCTGTTTGCAAAATTAGAAATATGGCTGCTTAGTTAATTAAGCAAGGTTTTGTTTTTTATGGCCCTTCAGTCTGATCTAGATCAATTTATGATATTTATATATTTGCGAGAATATGGTCATTGCCGTTGTAAAAAAGCATAAAAGTTACTGCAGCATAATTCTTCCGATAAAAGCTCGTAAACGTCGGAAAGTTTTTTTAAGTTATTATGAATTTAACTCGTAAGTGTTACGCAAAATTCTAATTAACTATTAACAATAATTTCCGTAATGAACATGGATTTTGATTGGAAATTACTACTAGATCGAGTAAACGATGGTTTAGATAAACTCCATCCAAGGCGGCCTGTTATGGCCGTGTTTGTCGTTGTGGATAAAACATCCGTCACTTTCTGACCAGTTTGCAACTTATAATATTCAAGTATAATAGAGTAATTACCATAGTGTTAATCTTCATCAACTTCATATAAATATGAATATTTCTTCTTTTTATATCATTAGGTATATTTTTGATAATATTATGATAGAACTGTTCAAATGAACAGTACAAAATTTCATTAAGATCTATAAGACTTCGTAAACGAACGAAGCCGAATATTACGTTTTCTTTTACGCAAACTTAACTTTGCTATCTTCTTGTATAAAAAATACGGATAACGCAACGGTCAAGACGTTGACACGGCATTTCCTCTAAAATAATCAACAGCAGCCACGTGACCGGTTCTTATCTACCCCTAAAAGATTTATAACGGAGGCGTTACCGCGGTTTATCTTAATCTAAGCTGTGACCTCGTATTCCATTTTACGTCTCTATCAACCGATTTCCCATTTTGCTGATTTTCTCACCCGAATTTTTGTCTAGTAGTTTTCGTGAGTGAATCACAGTGCATAAAATAGGAAATGTATCAAGAATTATTCTAGGCTGTTTTGTTAATGTTTTTTTTTTGTTTTCTGGCGTTCTATATTAAGCCATAAAAATACTTTCCACTAAGGAATTTTCATAACATATTAATTTGACTGCAGCTTTGCTCTGAAATTTAATTTTCCGTTCTTGAAGTTTTATTAAAAAGAACACAACTTAAATCTTCGCTTTCAGTCTTCAACATATTTTTAATATTGCGAGCGTCGAAAAAGTCATCCGCATATTTCGTTTTAAATAAACTTTTTCTATTGTTTTGCTTTAAAAAAGCATGTTTACGTAGAAATACGTTTTTTTTAAATTAAACTTAGTTTTATAATGAAAAGACTATTCGTGCGCTAATAATAGAAAATTTGATTTTTTACCCTGTCAAAAATAATACTAATTAAAAAATAATTAATCGCTTTTCAATCATTAATCAATTTTGTTTAACTTAGTATATAATATTTTTATTGCATATTGTTGTGCAGAAAATGACATACCCAGCTAATAACTATAAAAATACTGGTGACTCGGATAGGTTTCGATGTTTGGTCTTTTAGGCAGAAATAATCTCCTAGTTAAATAACACTCGTAAATACCTCAAATGGATATACCCCTCGGAATCATTAATACCCATTTTTAGAGCCAATATTTTTTAAGCAGCCCGATTTTCATTTGACCAAGCTTAATACTCACCTACCCAATGGGGTAGGCAGAGACAATGGAACGCCAGGTCCGCCTACTCTCTACATTCATCAATCTCCTCATGCATGTATATCGGTTTCCGGTGCTTTTGATTTAGCCCTTATTTAGTACATCACGAATCTAATCACTGCATGTGCATCTAAGGCATCCCCTACCGACAACTCCACTCACGTTCACTAGCCATACTTCTTTCTAAATTACCAAACCATCTTAGGATACTCTTCTTGATATTTGTGACTACGTCTTTCAATCTACATCGATTTCGGATCTATTTCTTACTCTATCTATCATCCTAACTCCACATATATCATTCCTATGTCTAATTTCAACAAAATTAATCCTGCTCTCACCTTCCGCTATACCCATGATGCTAGATACCATCCCAGTGAAATTAACTTTATATTTAAATAAACCACGTGCAAAACGGTCGACCCGTTTGGGCTCCACGATGTTAGACACACATCATCGAACTTGTAACACCCCCTGCGATCTCATCAGGTTAAATGAACAAAATAATAATAATGATGTAAATAAACGCCAAGAAAACCAAATAATTAATGAATTACTAAGCTTACGATGAATCAGGGAATGCTCAGGTAAGAATGAAATGCGTTTCTTGCGGTGAAATGAATGGTTTTCCTTTTCACAGACTGTTTGCCAATTATTTCTGGTCAGATTAGCAGGGTGAAATCTGTCGAGTTTCATAAAAGGCGCTATGGGAAATGTTAAAGTGTAGGTTGTTAAGGGGTAATGTTGAATATACTACTTATTGGAGGGATAAGTTCGCCTTTGTACATTATTTTCTGGTATCTTCATTGTATTATTATTATTTTTTTCTGTTTTATTTTGTACAATAAAGTGTTTACATACATACATACATACATACATACATAATGTTTTTTATTCTTTCAAAGGGTTACAATCAGAAGTCGGATTTACGATCAACTCACTTATCAATGGTTGGGTTTTCCCCTGTTCTAGTAACCGCTTCCAGCTTTATTTGTTAGTGTTATTTTGGAGTCGACGATAAGCTGTGTAACTTACACAGCACAAGACCATTAATTTTGAATAACATTCTGAGGAAAAACAAAAAATCATTTTTTTTACTTGAGCGATCTCTAAATAAGGGAAAAGGATCGATAAGTGAGTTAATCGATATCAGAACTTCCAAGGTGTCATTCAATTTCGCTCTCAATATTCCGATATCTGGTTATAATTTATCAATTCCAAAAAAGCGAGATGTATCTATGTGTCTGTCTGTGGTGTCGTATCTCCCAAATGGATTGATTGATTTGAACATGTTTTTTAAAAGAAGCAAGTCATAAGCACCATAAAAAAGCAAATGAGCCGTTTAACCTCGTGAGACCTCGTGTGCCATTGGAGATACAGAATGAACTATATTTTAATGACCATAGAGTTCATTTTTATTTGTTACAATTTTGAAAATGGTATAACTGAACTTTATTGCCTTGCTAGTAAAAATCCTCACGAGGTTAAAGGACATATCGACGGATCTGTGACTTAACCTCGTATATTGAATAACGTCCAGTATAAACTGACACGCACTAAGTACGCGAGTGCATACTTAGTGCGTGTCAGTTTATACTGGACATAATTCAACATATATTATGAGGTTGAGTCACAAAACCGTAAATAAGCTCTGATAGATTAGGTCTCTAATATATGGCATGGAGAAAGCAATTGAGAGCACAGCACATCACTTCCCAGGGACGACAACTAATTAGTGGGCTCTGAAGTCTATCGACATTAAAAAAACTGTACTTACAACTTTTTTGCATTGATTTGCGTTGCACTGTACCTAATTCATGATAATTGTTTTTTTAACGAAATAATAAGTAATTTATGAAATTTATTGATCTAAATAATATTACATTCAATCTCATTATTGGCTGTCGCAAAAAAGCGTCACTACTTTGAAAAAACCTCGTACCTCATATTTCGTGATGTACAATTTTAAACTTAAATCTGAAGCTAAGTAAGTTTAAAATCGTACATCACGAAATATGAGATACGAGGTTTTTTCAAAGTAGTGACGAAATACTGTTTGAGTCAAAGATATTAAAACATGTTCTTGAGATATAAACCATAAGAAAAAGAAAAAAAAATATAATAAGTTTTTAAATTATATACTGAGTGGCTGTTGCCCGCGACTCCGTCCGCGTAGTAGTCGTATAATTATCATTATTCTCAATTTTTCGGGACTAAACTCTACCCTATGTCTTTCTACGGGGCTAAAGGTAATATAAAGTTCATACAAAATTTCATAGAACTCGGTTCATCAGTTTAGCCGTGAAAAACGTAACAAACAGACAGACAAAGTTACTATCACAATTATAATACTAGTATGGCCTAGACTGAGTTAAAAAACCCACTTAAGCAATAACACATTTAAATAAACAAACTGAAAGCCGAATTTAATTTAATTTCGAAGGTAATTATTTATTTTCAATTTGTTCGAATGATACGGAATTTCTTTGACAAGAACATTCAAAAGAGCAAACGCTCTTTGAGCTAAGATGGTCCAAATTGCCAAGATTTTCACAATGATTTAATAAATACGAGCTAATTTTATCTAATTTAATATCTACGAGCAAGTATTTATAATCAGTAGGTATTCTTAACGGAGGATGTGAAGAAAAAGGCATATTATATTATTATTCAATAATAAATTACATGCCATAATTGGATTGATAATTATCGAAACAAGGGTTCAAAATAGATCTCATTATTCGATTAAAGATACGTTTTTAGCCATTACCGGCATCATTCTTCATTTTTAACCCCATTCAGCCTTCGTTGTCCTTCCGTCCGTCCTAACTTAAAAGAGATACGTGCGTATCTTTTGAAGGTAACTCCTCATTTTATCGAGTATATCATTTCATCGAACGCTATTTTCTGCTGAAACCGTAATGTGTTCAGGGTATCTTAATTAATTCATAGGTTAGGTTAGGTTAGATGTTTAAGATTCTCTGAAAACATTATGGTTTTAGCTGAAAATAGCGTTCGATGAAAATAAACATTCGATGAAATGTATTTCGTTGTAATGATAGACTCCCGTCTTTTGAACTGTTATAGATAGATAGTATTAAATATGTAGTGATGGTAAACTGTCTTGCCAAAAAAAAATTTAAAAAATTTAAAGGCACACACCACACAAGAAATTTTACTTTCCATGATTTTTATTTGCTTGCAATTTATGTATGTTCGGGTCAAATCTTGCAAGGAAGATGTGAACCACTTCCCGGAGACCAATTGAGCTGAAAGGTAAGTATACTTACGCAACTTCGATGATAATACAAAAAATGCTAGGTACCATTGAACTGCTCTTGTGATGGACTCAGAAGGTTGCCACAGGATCTCCACCATACTTAACGTAGACTTTCTCTTAATAATAATAAGTCTATAACGCTGTCCGTCCTAATTTTAATCAGCTTTATATTTTGAATCTTAATATATAGCGGGTTAATGTTGTCTTACGGCAGATGTACTAACATTTTTTTAAAAGAAAGTGAATTATTAACTCCCTACACAAAAATAGTTTTTTAAAATTTTTTGTGTTGTGTTGTATAATCGGCAAACCATACAAGCACGTAATTTAGTATGATTCTAGTACAAACTCTGAAGAAACACAAATAACACAAAAAATGGTCAAGTGTGAGTTGAGCCTGCGCTGATTCGATTTGAAATCAAATTCGAATCGGAATACAGTAATACCAACTGTGCGGTGACACGGAACCCTCGGTGCGTAGGTGCGACTTTAGTCCGGTTTTTTTAAATACAAATTTGTAGAAAGATCGATAACGATTTCTTTGATTTACTGCATGCGCTTGCGTTGCAATACGTTTGTTTGTTCAAACAAATATTTATTCAGCAAAACCAATTCGAAATATGATTTTTAACATTGTCTTGTTATGCAAAACTAAGCTTGGGTGTTTGCAAAGTTTGTTTACAGTGCCACGACCTGACCACAGGTTTGAAGCGAGCGCTGGCAATTTTACAAACTTCATTGTGAATATTTAGATTTCTATTCAGAGGTTTTGTTCCGTAAATTGAATTGGCATTTGCTTGTGTTAATGTTTTGATTTGTTAAGTTAATATTTACCAGTTAATTGTAATACTTGTTAAAACTTGTAAGGATAATAATAATTTTAACTGGTTTCCTGCTAATGATAAAGAACGTGATGTTGTCCATTGAACTGCTCTTGTGATGGACTCAGAAGGTTGCCACAGGATCTCCACGATACTTAACGTAGACTTTCTCTTAATAATAATAAGTTTATAACGCTGTCCGTCCTAATTTTAATCAGCTATATATTTTGAATCTTAATATATAGTGGGTTAATGTTGTCTTACGGCAGATGTACTAACATTTTTTTAAAAGAAAGTGAATTATTAACTCCCGTCACAAAAATAGTTTCATATCATTTTTTTTGTTGTGTTGTATAATCGGCAAACCATACAAGCACGTAATTTAGTATGATTCTAGTACAAACTCTGAAGAAACACAAATAACACAAAAAAATGGTCAAGTGTGAGTTGAGCTTGCGCTGATTCGATTTGAAATCAAATTCGAATCGGAATACAGTAATACCAACTGTGCGGCGACACGGAACCCTCGGTGCGTAGGTGCGACTTTAGTCCGGTTTTTTTAAATATAAATTTGTAGAAAGATCGATAACGATTTCTTTGATTCACTGCATGCGCTTGCGTTGCAATACGTTTGTTTGTTCAAACAAATATTTATTCAGCAAAACCAATTCGAAATATGATTTTTAACATTGTCTTGTTATGCAAAACTAAGCTTGGGTGTTTGCAAAGTTTGTTTACAGTGCCACGACCTGACCACAGGTTTGAAGCGAGCGCTGGCAATTTTACAAACTCCATTGTGAATATTTAGATTTCTATTCAGAGATTTTGTTCCGTAAATTGAATTGGCATTTGCTTGTGTTAATGTTTTGATTTGTTAAGTTAATATTTACCAGTTAATTGTAATACTTGTTAAAACTTGTAAGGATAATAATAATTTTAACTGGTTTCCTGCTAATGATAAAGAACGTGATGTTCGTCAGAATTATAATAAGCTTTGTTACATGATTTAAGCCTGATCAGCTGTATTGCATACATACTTTAATTTACGCTTGTTTCCCAGAAGAGTGGACAGAGGCAACTTCTTTCCACCTGCTTCGATCCTAAAAAATCTCTTTCGCTTCTTCCATATTCACACATCAAGTCATGCATGCACGTCAGTTTCGGCTACTTAAGGTTAGGTGTTTTAATAATTGCTTTTCAATTATTATTATTATTAGAAATAAAAAAAGAAAAACAACTCAGAAAATCGTAAAACTTTAGCAGAGGAAGATAAGAAACATCAAATGCTCCGTACACTAAAATTGTTCGATAAAACTGCAAACGTTGGGGTGCTGCGGTGGCTCGGTGAAATAGTCCATGTCATACAAGGCGGTCCACGTCGAGACAAAATTCAGTTGCAGTAAACACAAATTTCATGCTCGCAACTTCGAATTCAGTAAAGTGAATCTTAGCAGCAGAATGTATATAGATTTTACCTCGCTTAATTTTTTGATGTTTTTATACATTGTGCATTTGTGGTTGTCTCCATTACGTTTTTTTTTCGAAAAAAATTTTGATATACACTGCTCTTTTCCTTTAAACCTTTTATCGATTATTACTGCCGTAATTTTTTGTATTTTATAACGTGTTCTGCCAAATAATTATTACTTTTTTTTTTTTTTTTTTTGGTGTTCAATAAAGAGTATTTGTATTGTATTGTATTGTAATTATCTTACTAAACCAGTTTCGTAATTTGTTAATTACAATGTGACTTCATAATTGCAACAAACCCCTGTAACAAAGAGGAAGTCGTGTCTTTGAAAACTGGGATCAAACACTTTGTAAGGTCTTCTTTTAAAGTTACTTCTGTTTAACACAAGTTTTTTTGACATTTGGTCTAAAATAGACTCTTTAAAAGGTCAAATTTAAATTTCAAAGTTTAGCTACAAATAGAATTTTAATTGCCGGACTAATTAAAGATTGAAGACTTTTTAAATGTGTTGTTGGAGAAGAATGGAGGGGATAAGTTGAACAGAAAAATATATGATGACCGAGTGCTGGATAGAATAGATGAAACTAGGAAATTCCTAACAACGATTGAAAATAGAAAAGGAACACTGGTAGGATACCTGCTAAGACACCACCTTTTCCTTAAAAACTTCATAGAAGGAAAGATATAGGGAAGACCAAGAAGAAATTACTTTGAGGAGATAAATGAGAAAGTCAAGTAATTGACGGAGGACCGGAGCGGTTGAAAATTACTGCACCGACAAGAGCATGGCTCTTAAAAAAACAGAGATACTACCAAAAATGTGGCGTAATAATTTGCGCGTTAATTATAGGTACGTAAGTATCAATGTCCTTTGTGACCTCCTGTGACAGTAGGCTTAACCCCGTAACGGATTTTAGAATGCGTTGATATTTTTTTGGCATAGAAGGTAAACGAACACACAGGCCACCTGATGAATCAGAATCAGAATAATCTTTATTCAAGTAGGTTTACAAATAATAAACTCTTTTGAAACGTCATAGTAGCGACTTAGCCTAAATTGACTGCAGGTTCAAATCGCGACCGATCAGAGAAGAACCTGTAAGAAACTCTGTCGGATGTCTTTTTTTTTTCGACGTTCGCAACCTTTTGTCGTAAGGACTAAACATTTTATTACAAGCAATTCAGTCCCAAGCATTGTTATCATTAATATAGTCTTTAATACTATAATATGCTTTAGAAATTAGTTTACGCTTAACGTAACTCTTAAATTTATTTACTGATAGTTCAGTAACATTACTTGGGAGCTTATTATAGAACCTAATACAATTACCCATAAAAGAGTTTTTTATTTTATGGAGCCGCGTGAAGGGCACTGCGAGCTTATATTTATTTCTGGTATTAACATTATGTATGTCACAGTTCTTTCTAAATTTAGCGATGTTTTTATGAACATACATAATGTTTTCATAAATGTATTGACTGTGCATGGTCAATATGTTAATTTCTTTAAACTTATCTCTAAGCGAGTCTCTCTGGCCCATCTTGTAGACAGCACGAATAGCCCTCTTCTGCAGAACAAAGATGCTATTTACATCAGCAGCACTACCCCACAGTAAAATACCATATGACATAATACTATGGAAGTAACTAAAATAAACTAATCGAGCGGTATCTAAGTCTATTAATTGCCGAATCTTATTAACTGCAAAAACTGCAGAACTGAGTCTACCCGCCAATCCAGTAAGATGAGGACCCCATTGGAGCTTGGAGTCTAACGTTATACCAAGAAACACTGTATCATTAACTAGGTCTAGTTTGTCATTTTTAATAGTTACAGTAGTTTGACTATTTTTCACATTAGTAGTCATGAACTTTATACATTTCGTCTTTTTCTCATTCAGTAATAAATTATTAACACTAAACCAATCGACTACTTTTGATATAGCATTGTTGATAAGTAAGTTATGTACAAACATACATAACAGCACGCATTCATTCCCAGAGTGGGGTAGGCAGAGCTACAGATATACTTACAACTCAAAAAAGACTTGTCGGTAATTCTGTAACCACGTTTTGTACGATTAGGCTAAGGTGTTCACCAGTGTATTACTAGTGACAGGTTGCAAGCCCATCGCCTAACAGTACTACAAGCCCTTATTCCCTTAGTCGCCTCTTACAGCATCCACGGGAAGACATGGAGTGGTACTATTCTAACCCGGCACCCACATGGGCTGTCTTATCCCCTCACTGGAACACACCAATGCGAACACTGATGCTTGTTAGTTGCTACAGGATAAGATAGTGGTAGCTATAAGGATGGACCTTGTACAGGGTCCTACTACCACGGGTATTCTCCCAAGGAGACTCACTCAGTGCTAAGGACTACATAAAATAGATCCTTCTCAGTTTTCATGCTATAGAGGCAGTCGGATTTTTAAAGCTCGCTTTTCATCAGCCTTATAACAATGAATGAATGAAATAATGGCTGAATAAATTAATGAAAAATTTTATTAATTGAATAATGAATTAATTAATAAAATAAGTTTACAGTAACATAAAAATATATTTATTGCAAAAAAGGTCCCCACTCAGCTTAGTGCCACGAAAAATACAAATGGTTACTAATTCCTTGACACTGATTTTCAGTGACAACTGGTTACCGGGGGGTTGTTACTTATTTACATTTTTACACTACCTACATGTATTAACAAAAACTTAAAGTTACCTACTACTATCGAATGGTAATACATGGATTGTGTCAATTATAATAATTTCTAAATACTTATTCTAAACATTATTAGCTTGGTTAATTAGAGCATGTTCTACGTCTTCCAACATACAAACATTCAATTACTCGCTTAGCGTCTCACTGAGCAAACGTCTTGGTTCAAAATAAATAATTCAGCATTCGGTGCTCCGCGGCCAAACATTGTGTTTTACGTTCCAGATGTTTTCTCGTCTAATTTTCTTGATAGTTCACGTTGAATGTTTGATTTGTGATTAAATAAAGTAGTTTTATTTGCCAGGTTAGTGGTTTAATGTGTTGAATTAAGAAAGGAATCAACATTATTTTATATAAGATTGGTTTTTACCCATGCCTCCGTTCGCGCAGTCGTTTATCAGTATTCCCTTTTGAACTGTTCTTTTTTGAGATTGACAGTATCTTTGATTTACTTGAGTTATCTACATCTACACTAATATTATAAAGAGGAAAGATTTTTACCTATTTTTGTATGTTTGTATGCTCAAAAAGTACTGGGCCGATTTAAAAAATTCTTTCACCAATAGAATGCTACATTCTTCCAATTTCACATAGGCTACATTTCATTTTGAAAAAAATTGGGGATCCTTGGTAAAATTTGAACAATGTAACCGAAGGTGTAGAAAAATGAGTCTTAAAATGTCTTTCGTCGAATGCGCTGTTGAAACTATTAGCGATAGAACAAAATAATGTACAACAATATTGAAGAACATCATAATGTCTACAAAATTATATATTATATAAAAAAACAATTGTCAAGAAAAAAAGTTGCAGCAGGCGAAGCCGCTGGCGGGTCGCTAGTAAACTACATTTGTATCAAATTTAACGTCAATCGCTTATGGTGGGGTATATGCAGGCGGTACAAAAAATACACTTTCACATTTATAATTAGGATTTATTCTTAGATTACTTATTGCGTTTGTATCAAAACACGATAATGTTATACTTGGCAATTCTTACTTTTGATTGGCAATAATTAATTAAAGCGTAAGTGACATAATATCCTTGCAGTACTTAATAAAATAAAACATTTTTTAGCGCATTTTAAATTAACTTTTTCTTGCATAATTTTATGATTAAATAAATCATTACACAACCCGTTTTATAAAACAAAGAAAACTAAGTTACTTCAATTATAAAATGAAATTAACAACTTTACTGTATAAAAAACAACCCTTCTAGCAGGTCCGCCCGCGGCATGGTCCTTATAACACTGGCTGCATTACCTCTCTGGATTGCCAACCCGAGGTTAGCACCAGCTCTAGGATCTCCGGAAGTGTCTATGAGCCGGGATGACGGGTTTTAATGAAAATTTTCATATCAGCTGTTCAGGGTCCTATGGTCTCTTCTGTAAGCGCCACAAATTGGTAATCATTTTAATAGTGAGAAATAGAATATTTGCGGCGCTTGAGGGTTTTGAATAGGGTCGACTGGATGTGGAAAACGGCGAATGTGTGAACATTATGTCGCGTCCCACACAAGGAGCGTACCCAGTTTCCAAGGCACAAATGTAGCTCCGTATTGTCGCTTGCCGTCGTCCATAAACATATCTGTGGGTTCCAGGACTGGTACCAAAACTTACTGCAATACTTAAAACTATTTTAAAAGAATACAGGCAAATACAGAAAGAAAAGAAGCAAAAACTAACTAAAAATAATCAACTTCTGCAATTTAATGTAAAAATCCAAGCTCAGTTAATTCCAATGTAGGTTTTACCTCTTCGTCGTAACTAACGGTCGAATGCACTGCGTATTTTCCTTTGAAAGAACGGCCATTGCTGTTCGAATGCTTTATATCGCAGTTTCATTATGTTTCTTCTTTGTTTAAAAGGGGTTAGTGGAGGATTGAAAGGTAAATTACTGTACGGGTTAAGTCTAGAGTTAGCAATAGTTGGTGTTAAAAAGCTTGGCTCGAAGTATATTGCGTTATCGGAGATTAACTTAAAATTGCTTGAGTAATTACATTAAAAAAACTTAGATTAAAATAACATTACTTGTTCAAAACAAAAACCAAAGTAAAACAATTAATTCAGTAAAAGATGTACAAAGGCGAACTTATCTCGGCGATCTGTTTCAGCTAACCTTTGAGGGATTGAGATTGTATAGTTATTTATTAGTCAAATTTTAATTGGTTTTTATAGTTGATAATCAGTCAATTAATCAAGTAAATAAAGTGAAAATGTAACTCGAGTAATATCAATCAGCTGATATGAAAAGCTTCATTAAGGCCCTGTCATCCCGGCTCAAAGACGCCTCCGGAGATCCTAGAGCTGGTGCTTACCTCTCTCAAAGTATTGAGCTAGCTATCCAGAGAGGTAATGCATCCAGTGTCATAGGGATCATGCCGCGGGCGAACCAGCTGGAGGTGTTGTTTTTATATTTGTTCATTATCTTTTATTATTTAAGTAACTTGGTTTTCTTTATATTTTCATAAGTATCGTTTTAGTTTTAGCTAGTTTAGTTTTTCTTTATTCTTGTTTAATTTAACTATCCCATTGTTTCGCCCTAAATAAACAGAAATAACTTTGATAGTCATAGTAAATTATTTTCATAACTCATCTTGCAAGGAACACAAAAGTAATGAACCGATAATGAATATTAAATTCAAAACATCAATCTCGCAAGTTTAATACTCGGAAAGTATAAATTATTTATTAAAAGTATGAAAGTATGTTTATAAAGTACGAAAACAAAGTTCAGTTTTACAGTGCAGATTAGAATGGTTTCTTTGAATAAATAGTATTTAAGTTATATTTAACTATTGTGTCACCCAAGCTTCGCTCCGGTTTAAACAAATAAAGAATACTCGTAAGCTATATCCATCTGGAATTATAACTTTCAAATGGGGAAATAATTTTTCAAATAGGTTCGTCGATATAAAATAAATCCTAGTAGAATTGATACAAACTCACAGAATGTACACTATCTCCGTATAATATAAGTCATAAATGTCCTCTTAAAAAAATATACCTAATTAAATATATAATAATATGTAAACTTTAACACATTGCGCAAGCAACTTCAAGTTAATATAATGCCCAATGTGCGATCGAAGAGAAACATTTTAATAAGTAAATCCATCCTCCAATAGCAATTTCGAAGAATGGCTTATTAATGTAAAACCAATCCGTAATATAAAAGACAAAGATTTTTTATCAACCTGAACAGCATACAAAAGAATTTAAATCATTTCTGTAAAGGGTTCGAAATTCAAACGGAGTTCGGTAGCCATTGTTCTAAAATTGTAGGTATAAGATCTAACAAAGTAAATTTACGCTTCGTCGATTTAGTCACACAGCACCAATGAAAAGGTAAGGGTCTCTATACCTTCATGAATCCAAATGGATGAATACATTAAAGTTACATTGACCAAAGGAGGAATTATATATGGAAATGTTGAAGTTCTAACGGGCAGAGGTTATGCCACTTAACTACCGATAGACATTTTGAAACTTACTTAGATATGTTTGAGTACCCAAACGTCGTTAAACATGTATTTTGAAGCCTATTACATGCCTATTATTGCATGCCGTGTGGTTGCCTGGTTAGAATAGTGCCACTCCATGTCTTCCCGTGGATGTCGTACGAAGCGACTAAGGGAATAAGGGCTTGTAGTGCTGTTAGGCGATGGGTTTGCAACCTGTCACTAATACACTGGTAAACATCTTAGCCTACTTCTGCAAAATGTGGTTACAGAATTATCAACAAGTCTTTTTAGATTTGTTGGTTTTCCTGTAGCTCTGCCTACCCCACTCTGAGAATTAAGGCGTGATATTTTGTATGTATGTGTACATGCAAAAATGATAGAATCAATAAATGAGAACTAGAGTCACTTTCAATCATTAATGAAATCTCAAATGTCACTGGCTAAAGTTCTAAAACTGCACATTACCTAAAAAATCAAGAATGAAATACATTTCCATTACCATACTTTGAATTGAAGTTTAAGCTTTTAAAGCTTACGCCTTCGTCTTAGTTTATTAATTATGTATTGTATGCTAAACCGTTCGATTCCAAATTATGTCGCCAGGAAAGTTTCCAGAAGTTTTGCCTTTGCCAACGCAAATTAATACCTCTAAGCTGCTAATTTCTAAATGTAGTTGTAGCTTAAAAACGAGTAAGTTTTTTCATTAGATTAGAAATCGAAATACGTCTACTGCATTATTTAAATGATGACAGTCCGTTTCATGAAATTACTAGTAAAATCCTGTCTGTGGACCTACCACACCCTTTATTTTACCACCCTGACAATTACATGTGACAGGTGACATTTAAGTGCACATTGCGCAGTCAAGAAGATTGATGTATAAGCATGTTAACTTTGTAATGTATACTGAATTGTCACCTGTCACGTGTCATTCTCCAGATGGGGATATAGGGGGCTGGTGTTGAACTTAGGAATCCCCTGGGTACGGGCACTACGGTTCTATTACTAAAAAAACATTTATGACCATGACCTTCTTGCAGTTCCAAAAGCAAGCACAGTTTCACACAGGAATTCTTCAAATTCGGGCATTACGAATGCTTAATGCACTTTTGCTATCAGCGCCGGAGTGTGATGTGTTTGACAGTCGGTGGGTGGTTGTTTCTCGTGAATATCTGAGATTCCGTGAGGAAATAGAGTAATTATGAAGGGACTGATAGTGCCATTATGTGCATTGTGTGCAATTCGTTTTTTGTTGTTTAAATTGTGTTAGTTTATCTCTTGTTGCAAACTTATGTGTGTGGCTAATTGAATCTTTCAGTGCATTAGTGTTAACTGTAATGCTGTGTAGATTATACTTGATGATAAATAAATAATTTACAAGCTGTCTAAACATTGAAGGGTTTTAGCTGGAAGAGATCCCTTAAAGGAATAAATTCAACTTTGTATTTTTTTCACTGTTTTGCTTTTTTCTTCTTTTGGTAAAATAGTGTTTACACATAAAAGGGATAGACATGTAGAAGTCGTATCCTTGTGACTTTTACTGCTTAGAATATATGTATGTTTGTTTGTAAACACCTTATTGTGTAGAGAAAAGAATACGATTAAGATAAAAAATAATGTACAAAGGCGCACTTATCTCTCTAAGTGATCTTTTCCAGCTAACCCTTTTACTGTTATGACAAAAATAGAACCGTGTCGCCTGTATCCAGGGGATTCCTTAGTTTGACACCAGATGGTAGATCGCCCTTATAAGTAGCTGCACATTTTAGAGCTTTGTCACTTTAAGGTAATGTTTGAACTGTTGCACTAATCTGTCAAAGGCGTTAAAGCGACAAGGTACCAAAGTAAAATGTTTGACCAGTTTGATTACCAGTCAAAAGTTACCCATTGATCTATGGAGCTTATCTTATTTTTATTGCGAAAAATTTATGTAAGTACCAACGTTCTATTCACGTTAAAATAATTCAGTAGGAGAGGTATGGCGCACGCCTATTCAGCATTGACCTACTTTGTATAAAACTAGCGACCCGCCCTTGCTTCGCTTCGGTTTATGTGAGTTTTGTGTAACACATACATAAAAGCTTTTTGCTTAGTAATATACCCACCAAAAACATAAATGTAAAAAAGGAGAGCCAAGTTCAATACAAAAATTATTCTCTGCTGTGGGCTTCGCCGCAAAAAGAATGGAGATCTGAGATTGAGTGCCAAGTTCTATGCAAAATCCAAATATGTAGTCTAAGGGCTGACTTGGCTGGTTTTCCCATACGAATTATTATTAAGTACCTACTTTTACACAGTCATGGAAGAGCCTTATGTTCGATGGGTAGTTTCTACCAGCAAGCCAAATTTTCGGAATAATAAAATAAGAACCGAAAGGTTTAGAACATGCGAAGGCTATATAATTCGTATGGGAAAACCAGCCAAGTCAGCCCTTAGACTACATACAGTATTTGGATTTTGCATAGAACTTGGCACTCAATCTCAGATCTCCATTCTTTTTGCGGCGAAGCCCACAGCAGAGAATAATTTTTGTTTTGAACTTGGCTCTCCTTTTTTACATTTATGTTTTTGGTGGGATATCATTACTTTTTGTAGGTAAGTCTTACCTACTTACTAAAAAATACAATTATTATTTATTTAAACTATTGCCTATACTATACTAAACCTACGTACCTACTTATTATAGGAATTGTAATAGTAATAAGTATATACACCTACCTACTTATAACTATAAAATTATTATTTATTTAAACTATTGCCTATACTATAATACTATACGTACGTACCTACTTATTAAAGAAATTGTAATAATAATATTACTACAAATTATAAGTTTTCCTTAAGAATACTTAGCAATTTCGCAGCATAAATCGCAACCTTATAGGTCAGATATCGAGAGACAACCGGACAGCAAGACGGCGCTCGCGCTTATGAGCGCGGCTGCCGCTCGCTCGGCCACGTTCGCGTCAACGGTTCGATTCGGTTGTCACAGCGCAGCGCCACTCCGGCGTCACTCGGCGCGCGCGCGTCGTGTATATACCGAAAATCTAAATGCCTATTATTTTATCATTATTTATGAGTAGGTAATGATTTTACACTATTGATGTGCGCTAAATATAAAAATAATAATTAATCCCAGTTAATAACGTAGGTACCCTAAGTAATATTAGGTATTTATGTTAAGCGTTCATAATAGAATCTAATTATTTAAAAATTGACAGTTTTTTATTTATTCCTTTGTATTCATCTAATTACCTATCTGCATACCAAATTTTAAGTCTCTAGGTCATCTGGAACTGGGTTAGAGTTTTGGTCTATAGGTCAGTCAATGATAAAAATGAGGAATTTTGGACATTAATATCTAAATAACCGTTTGATATAAGCTTATGAAATCTAGAACACATATGTATCTCGCAAGTCTCAATATATGAGCCAAATTTGATACGTTTATGTAAAATAGTTTTTGATTTATGAGGGGGTCAAAAGTGGCTCCAAATGGTTCGTGTAATATTACACACGGTGCGGCTCGCCAGTTCTGTTTCTTGAACTTGGCTTGACACGCTCCCGCGTGTCTAGATACCTGATGGTGAAACCGCATCAAAAACCGTTGCGTAATTTCGGAGGAGTTAACGGATATACAGACTGACAGAAAGACGGACAAAAGCAGAAAGCTACTTTGTTTTAAACTACTCTCAGAAGCAATAAAAACAGGTCACTTTATTTGGAAATTCTGTACTAAGTGACCCGTTTTCATTGCTCTTGACTGTAGGCAGAGGTGTATTGACACAAACTTAAATGTGTACAGTCGACTACAAAGAGATGTGTCCACTTTTGGACCTTATTACAATAGCACCATCACTACCCAAATCTTATCCTTCAACCTACTACCAAGCAGCAGTATTCGCATTGTTGTGTTCTGAAGTGGGAGTAAGATAGGCGGAGAAATAACGGATGCTTTTTATCTTACTCACACAGGGTTGGCAACTTTGGAGTCTTAAGATTTCAGTCTTGAGAAGTAAAGTCTAAGGCCCGTATTAATAAACTGATCTTGGTTTAAATGCCCGACTCAAGATACGTCAAAAATGACAGTTTTCTATGGTTTGACGTTTACTTCGACGTATCTTGAGATGGGCATTTAAACCGAGATCAGTTTATTAATACGGGCCTAAAAGTCTCAAATCCCACTCATAATCAAGTGGCCTGTGTGCTGGTGTGCGTTATTTGCCTACTAATTTGACGACACGCTAGCCTCGTTGGGAGTGACCCTGCGGCCGAAGCCAGCGGTCCCGGGTTCAAATCCCGGTAACGGCTGATATTTGTGTGATGAGCACGAATATTTGTTCCTGAGTCTTGGATGTTTTCTATGTAAGTATTTAAGTATTTATTTCTCTATCTAAGTATGTTTATCGTTGTCTAGTACCCATAGTACAAGCCTAGAGCTTAGTTTGGGACTAGGTCAATTTCTGTGACATTTTCCCATGACATAATATATATATTTAATATTATAAATGCGAAAGTTTGTGAATGTATGTGCGTTAGTTTGTTACTCTTTAACTGCTGCTGGACGGATTTCGATAAAATTTATAATAGATATAGCTTATGCACTCACACATTAACACATATGCTATTTTTAATTCCTGAAAATTTCAAGGTTCCCGAGGAAATAACAACTAAAATCTACGTGGAAGAAGTAGCGGGCAGAAGTTAGTAACAATATATTTTAAAACCTAAATCCAAATATACAAATAACTACCTTAATGTATTCGTGACAAAGAAAATTAGACAAGTCACAAAGCATGACCAAATCAATTTGATTTAGTAAAATCAACGTTCGTGCACGAGAATAAGTCTTTAGGAACAAATTCGATCTATTGAGGTTGAATATTTATGTCAAAAGCCTATGGAAGTCAAATAGTCAAATTTTGCTAACGGAGTTTTGTAACTATAATTCTGATGGATAAATGTAAAAGATGTGACATTTATCTGTTACGATTAATTTGGTATAGTAAATGTGATAAGGGTTGATTGCACAAAAACAATACATTTGTATACGAAAGGCGAACTCGATTCTGACAACTTTTTTTAAAAGTTGTATGGTGCATTAAGTCACCAGCAGTCACCTCTAAAAAAATCTAAATTTGTAGATACGTTATTCTAAATATTAAAACCCAGTCTGTAAATATGTAGGTATGCTTGGTCTCCATACATTATTTTTTATAGGCAGTAACAGAGTACTTACTCGTACATTATTCTACTAAAATTTCCATATTAAAACAGCATATTTATTTCATTTAATTTACCTATGTTTTTGCCACTCATAACAATTTATTTTCCTGTTTACTTGAAAGATTTAAGAAAAAACACGTTTAAGTGAAAATTATTTTTAATCATTTTATCATGTTTGAGATACTTACTAGAAAGTTTTGTCAACCGATCAGAATATTTTTAAACATTAAAAAATAGCACCTTCAATTCAAGATGGCAGATCGATCTTCTTCCTTACCTTAGCCAAGCAGGGGCCATAGAGACCATAGTAGTAAAAAAATACAAGTCACTAATTTGTATAACCTTTTAATCTACCAAAATCAATAATCAATAGAAAAATGCTAGGCCTGGCTATGCCTATATTATATCAAAAACGGTGTTTACGTTTCACCTTTTTTTTAATAGGTAACAATGACATGTAGGATGTAAAACACCAAGCACTTACAATTGGGTGAATCAACTTTTAAAGTCCTCCTTTTCTACACGCTAATAAAAACTTACTAGAATATGTGAGATTGATAATGGTTTACACATGTTAAAATTAGATAATCAGATTTTCGGATTTCATTATTCATAATCATAAACCAATTGTATAATTTTGTAAAAACATGGTAACGCAGTGGAAAATGCACGTTTTTCATACAAAACCCGGGGACAACGTCGTCCCCTGCGTTACCTGATATATTTGTGTAAATTATTGAAGAATTTTTAAAATTGTCAGCTAGAAAGTAAGTTTAATTGTCTGATTTATTCAATATATTGACCACATCAAAAAAAAAATTGCATTCTACCAAATTAAGGTGACATAGTGAGACATGTCGAAAATTGGGGAGTACCTTAAAAGTTGATTCACCAAATTAAGGTTACACAAAAGACCCCAGTAAACCTCAGTAAAAAACCGAAATGCTGTGTGCTAAATGCTGTTTGCAAAATTAGTAATATGGCTGCTTAGTTAATTAAGCAAGGTTTTGTTTTTTATGGCCCTTCAGTCTGATCTAGATCAATTTATGATATTTATATATTTGCGAGAATATGGTCATTGCCGTTGTAAAAAAGCATAAAAGTTACTGCAGCATAATTCTTCCGATAAAAGCTCGTAAACGTCGGAAAGTTTTTTTAAGTTATTATGAATTTAACTCGTAAGTGTTACGCAAAATTCTAATTAACTATTAACAATAATTTCCGTAATGAACATGGATTTTGATTGGAAATTACTACTAGATCGAGTAAACGATGGTTTAGATAAACTCCATCCAAGGCGGCCTGTTATGGCCGTGTTTGTCGTTGTGGATAAAACATCCGTCACTTTCTGACCAGTTTGCAACTTATAATATTCAAGTATAATAGAGTAATTACCATAGTGTTAATCTTCATCAACTTCATATAAATATGAATATTTCTTCTTTTTATATCATTAGGTATATTTTTGATAATATTATGATAGAACTGTTCAAATGAACAGTACAAAATTTCATTAAGATCTATAAGACTTCGTAAACGAACGAAGCCGAATATTACGTTTTCTTTTACGCAAACTTAACTTTGCTATCTTCTTGTATAAAAAATACGGATAACGCAACGGTCAAGACGTTGACACGGCATTTCCTCTAAAATAATCAACAGCAGCCACGTGACCGGTTCTTATCTACCCCTAAAAGATTTATAACGGAGGCGTTACCGCGGTTTATCTTAATCTAAGCTGTGACCTCGTATTCCATTTTACGTCTCTATCAACCGATTTCCCATTTTGCTGATTTTCTCACCCGAATTTTTGTCTAGTAGTTTTCGTGAGTGAATCACAGTGCATAAAATAGGAAATGTATCAAGAATTATTCTAGGCTGTTTTGTTAATGTTTTTTTTTTGTTTTCTGGCGTTCTATATTAAGCCATAAAAATACTTTCCACTAAGGAATTTTCATAACATATTAATTTGACTGCAGCTTTGCTCTGAAATTTAATTTTCCGTTCTTGAAGTTTTATTAAAAAGAACACAACTTAAATCTTCGCTTTCAGTCTTCAACATATTTTTAATATTGCGAGCGTCGAAAAAGTCATCCGCATATTTCGTTTTAAATAAACTTTTTCTATTGTTTTGCTTTAAAAAAGCATGTTTACGTAGAAATACGTTTTTTTTAAATTAAACTTAGTTTTATAATGAAAAGACTATTCGTGCGCTAATAATAGAAAATTTGATTTTTTACCCTGTCAAAAATAATACTAATTAAAAAATAATTAATCGCTTTTCAATCATTAATCAATTTTGTTTAACTTAGTATATAATATTTTTATTGCATATTGTTGTGCAGAAAATGACATACCCAGCTAATAACTATAAAAATACTGGTGACTCGGATAGGTTTCGATGTTTGGTCTTTTAGGCAGAAATAATCTCCTAGTTAAATAACACTCGTAAATACCTCAAATGGATATACCCCTCGGAATCATTAATACCCATTTTTAGAGCCAATATTTTTTAAGCAGCCCGATTTTCATTTGACCAAGCTTAATACTCACCTACCCAATGGGGTAGGCAGAGACAATGGAACGCCAGGTCCGCCTACTCTCTACATTCATCAATCTCCTCATGCATGTATATCGGTTTCCGGTGCTTTTGATTTAGCCCTTATTTAGTACATCACGAATCTAATCACTGCATGTGCATCTAAGGCATCCCCTACCGACAACTCCACTCACGTTCACTAGCCATACTTCTTTCTAAATTACCAAACCATCTTAGGATACTCTTCTTGATATTTGTGACTACGTCTTTCAATCTACATCGATTTCGGATCTATTTCTTACTCTATCTATCATCCTAACTCCACATATATCATTCCTATGTCTAATTTCAACAAAATTAATCCTGCTCTCACCTTCCGCTATACCCATGATGCTAGATACCATCCCAGTGAAATTAACTTTATATTTAAATAAACCACGTGCAAAACGGTCGACCCGTTTGGGCTCCACGATGTTAGACACACATCATCGAACTTGTAACACCCCCTGCGATCTCATCAGGTTAAATGAACAAAATAATAATAATGATGTAAATAAACGCCAAGAAAACCAAATAATTAATGAATTACTAAGCTTACGATGAATCAGGGAATGCTCAGGTAAGAATGAAATGCGTTTCTTGCGGTGAAATGAATGGTTTTCCTTTTCACAGACTGTTTGCCAATTATTTCTGGTCAGATTAGCAGGGTGAAATCTGTCGAGTTTCATAAAAGGCGCTATGGGAAATGTTAAAGTGTAGGTTGTTAAGGGGTAATGTTGAATATACTACTTATTGGAGGGATAAGTTCGCCTTTGTACATTATTTTCTGGTATCTTCATTGTATTATTATTATTTTTTTCTGTTTTATTTTGTACAATAAAGTGTTTACATACATACATACATACATACATACATAATGTTTTTTATTCTTTCAAAGGGTTACAATCAGAAGTCGGATTTACGATCAACTCACTTATCAATGGTTGGGTTTTCCCCTGTTCTAGTAACCGCTTCCAGCTTTATTTGTTAGTGTTATTTTGGAGTCGACGATAAGCTGTGTAACTTACACAGCACAAGACCATTAATTTTGAATAACATTCTGAGGAAAAACAAAAAATCATTTTTTTTACTTGAGCGATCTCTAAATAAGGGAAAAGGATCGATAAGTGAGTTAATCGATATCAGAACTTCCAAGGTGTCATTCAATTTCGCTCTCAATATTCCGATATCTGGTTATAATTTATCAATTCCAAAAAAGCGAGATGTATCTATGTGTCTGTCTGTGGTGTCGTATCTCCCAAATGGATTGATTGATTTGAACATGTTTTTTAAAAGAAGCAAGTCATAAGCACCATAAAAAAGCAAATGAGCCGTTTAACCTCGTGAGACCTCGTGTGCCATTGGAGATACAGAATGAACTATATTTTAATGACCATAGAGTTCATTTTTATTTGTTACAATTTTGAAAATGGTATAACTGAACTTTATTGCCTTGCTAGTAAAAATCCTCACGAGGTTAAAGGACATATCGACGGATCTGTGACTTAACCTCGTATATTGAATAACGTCCAGTATAAACTGACACGCACTAAGTACGCGAGTGCATACTTAGTGCGTGTCAGTTTATACTGGACATAATTCAACATATATTATGAGGTTGAGTCACAAAACCGTAAATAAGCTCTGATAGATTAGGTCTCTAATATATGGCATGGAGAAAGCAATTGAGAGCACAGCACATCACTTCCCAGGGACGACAACTAATTAGTGGGCTCTGAAGTCTATCGACATTAAAAAAACTGTACTTACAACTTTTTTGCATTGATTTGCGTTGCACTGTACCTAATTCATGATAATTGTTTTTTTAACGAAATAATAAGTAATTTATGAAATTTATTGATCTAAATAATATTACATTCAATCTCATTATTGGCTGTCGCAAAAAAGCGTCACTACTTTGAAAAAACCTCGTACCTCATATTTCGTGATGTACAATTTTAAACTTAAATCTGAAGCTAAGTAAGTTTAAAATCGTACATCACGAAATATGAGATACGAGGTTTTTTCAAAGTAGTGACGAAATACTGTTTGAGTCAAAGATATTAAAACATGTTCTTGAGATATAAACCATAAGAAAAAGAAAAAAAAATATAATAAGTTTTTAAATTATATACTGAGTGGCTGTTGCCCGCGACTCCGTCCGCGTAGTAGTCGTATAATTATCATTATTCTCAATTTTTCGGGACTAAACTCTACCCTATGTCTTTCTACGGGGCTAAAGGTAATATAAAGTTCATACAAAATTTCATAGAACTCGGTTCATCAGTTTAGCCGTGAAAAACGTAACAAACAGACAGACAAAGTTACTATCACAATTATAATACTAGTATGGCCTAGACTGAGTTAAAAAACCCACTTAAGCAATAACACATTTAAATAAACAAACTGAAAGCCGAATTTAATTTAATTTCGAAGGTAATTATTTATTTTCAATTTGTTCGAATGATACGGAATTTCTTTGACAAGAACATTCAAAAGAGCAAACGCTCTTTGAGCTAAGATGGTCCAAATTGCCAAGATTTTCACAATGATTTAATAAATACGAGCTAATTTTATCTAATTTAATATCTACGAGCAAGTATTTATAATCAGTAGGTATTCTTAACGGAGGATGTGAAGAAAAAGGCATATTATATTATTATTCAATAATAAATTACATGCCATAATTGGATTGATAATTATCGAAACAAGGGTTCAAAATAGATCTCATTATTCGATTAAAGATACGTTTTTAGCCATTACCGGCATCATTCTTCATTTTTAACCCCATTCAGCCTTCGTTGTCCTTCCGTCCGTCCTAACTTAAAAGAGATACGTGCGTATCTTTTGAAGGTAACTCCTCATTTTATCGAGTATATCATTTCATCGAACGCTATTTTCTGCTGAAACCGTAATGTGTTCAGGGTATCTTAATTAATTCATAGGTTAGGTTAGGTTAGATGTTTAAGATTCTCTGAAAACATTATGGTTTTAGCTGAAAATAGCGTTCGATGAAAATAAACATTCGATGAAATGTATTTCGTTGTAATGATAGACTCCCGTCTTTTGAACTGTTATAGATAGATAGTATTAAATATGTAGTGATGGTAAACTGTCTTGCCAAAAAAAAATTTAAAAAATTTAAAGGCACACACCACACAAGAAATTTTACTTTCCATGATTTTTATTTGCTTGCAATTTATGTATGTTCGGGTCAAATCTTGCAAGGAAGATGTGAACCACTTCCCGGAGACCAATTGAGCTGAAAGGTATACTTACGCAACTTCGATGATAATACAAAAAATGCTAGGTACCATTGAACTGCTCTTGTGATGGACTCAGAAGGTTGCCACAGGATCTCCACCATACTTAACGTAGACTTTCTCTTAATAATAATAAGTCTATAACGCTGTCCGTCCTAATTTTAATCAGCTTTATATTTTGAATCTTAATATATAGCGGGTTAATGTTGTCTTACGGCAGATGTACTAACATTTTTTTAAAAGAAAGTGAATTATTAACTCCCTACACAAAAATAGTTTTTTATAATTTTTTGTGTTGTGTTGTATAATCGGCAAACCATACAAGCACGTAATTTAGTATGATTCTAGTACAAACTCTGAAGAAACACAAATAACACAAAAAATGGTCAAGTGTGAGTTGAGCCTGCGCTGATTCGATTTGAAATCAAATTCGAATCGGAATACAGTAATACCAACTGTGCGGTGACACGGAACCCTCGGTGCGTAGGTGCGACTTTAGTCCGGTTTTTTTAAATACAAATTTGTAGAAAGATCGATAACGATTTCTTTGATTTACTGCATGCGCTTGCGTTGCAATACGTTTGTTTGTTCAAACAAATATTTATTCAGCAAAACCAATTCGAAATATGATTTTTAACATTGTCTTGTTATGCAAAACTAAGCTTGGGTGTTTGCAAAGTTTGTTTACAGTGCCACGACCTGACCACAGGTTTGAAGCGAGCGCTGGCAATTTTACAAACTCCATTGTGAATATTTAGATTTCTATTCAGAGGTTTTGTTCCGTAAATTGAATTGGCATTTGCTTGTGTTAATGTTTTGATTTGTTAAGTTAATATTTACCAGTTAATTGTAATACTTGTTAAAACTTGTAAGGATAATAATAATTTTAACTGGTTTCCTGCTAATGATAAAGAACGTGATGTTGTCCATTGAACTGCTCTTGTGATGGACTCAGAAGGTTGCCACAGGATCTCCACGATACTTAACGTAGACTTTCTCTTAATAATAATAAGTTTATAACGCTGTCCGTCCTAATTTTAATCAGCTATATATTTTGAATCTTAATATATAGTGGGTTAATGTTGTCTTACGGCAGATGTACTAACATTTTTTTAAAAGAAAGTGAATTATTAACTCCCGTCACAAAAATAGTTTCATATCATTTTTTTTGTTGTGTTGTATAATCGGCAAACCATACAAGCACGTAATTTAGTATGATTCTAGTACAAACTCTGAAGAAACACAAATAACACAAAAAAATGGTCAAGTGTGAGTTGAGCTTGCGCTGATTCGATTTGAAATCAAATTCGAATCGGAATACAGTAATACCAACTGTGCGGCGACACGGAACCCTCGGTGCGTAGGTGCGACTTTAGTCCGGTTTTTTTAAATATAAATTTGTAGAAAGATCGATAACGATTTCTTTGATTCACTGCATGCGCTTGCGTTGCAATACGTTTGTTTGTTCAAACAAATATTTATTCAGCAAAACCAATTCGAAATATGATTTTTAACATTGTCTTGTTATGCAAAACTAAGCTTGGGTGTTTGCAAAGTTTGTTTACAGTGCCACGACCTGACCACAGGTTTGAAGCGAGCGCTGGCAATTTTACAAACTCCATTGTGAATATTTAGATTTCTATTCAGAGATTTTGTTCCGTAAATTGAATTGGCATTTGCTTGTGTTAATGTTTTGATTTGTTAAGTTAATATTTACCAGTTAATTGTAATACTTGTTAAAACTTGTAAGGATAATAATAATTTTAACTGGTTTCCTGCTAATGATAAAGAACGTGATGTTCGTCAGAATTATAATAAGCTTTGTTACATGATTTAAGCCTGATCAGCTGTATTGCATACATACTTTAATTTACGCTTGTTTCCCAGAAGAGTGGACAGAGGCAACTTCTTTCCACCTGCTTCGATCCTAAAAAATCTCTTTCGCTTCTTCCATATTCACACATCAAGTCATGCATGCACGTCAGTTTCGGCTACTTAAGGTTAGGTGTTTTAATAATTGCTTTTCAATTATTATTATTATTAGAAATAAAAAAAGAAAAACAACTCAGAAAATCGTAAAACTTTAGCAGAGGAAGATAAGAAACATCAAATGCTCCGTACACTAAAATTGTTCGATAAAACTGCAAACGTTGGGGTGCTGCGGTGGCTCGGTGAAATAGTCCATGTCATACAAGGCGGTCCACGTCGAGACAAAATTCAGTTGCAGTAAACACAAATTTCATGCTCGCAACTTCGAATTCAGTAAAGTGAATCTTAGCAGCAGAATGTATATAGATTTTACCTCGCTTAATTTTTTGATGTTTTTATACATTGTGCATTTGTGGTTGTCTCCATTACGTTTTTTTTTCGAAAAAAATTTTGATATACACTGCTCTTTTCCTTTAAACCTTTTATCGATTATTACTGCCGTAATTTTTTGTATTTTATAACGTGTTCTGCCAAATAATTATTACTTTTTTTTTTTTTTATTTTTGGTGTTCAATAAAGAGTATTTGTATTGTATTGTATTGTAATTATCTTACTAAACCAGTTTCGTAATTTGTTAATTACAATGTGACTTCATAATTGCAACAAACCCCTGTAACAAAGAGGAAGTCGTGTCTTTGAAAACTGGGATCAAACACTTTGTAAGGTCTTCTTTTAAAGTTACTTCTGTTTAACACAAGTTTTTTTGACATTTGGTCTAAAATAGACTCTTTAAAAGGTCAAATTTAAATTTCAAAGTTTAGCTACAAATAGAATTTTAATTGCCGGACTAATTAAAGATTGAAGACTTTTTAAATGTGTTGTTGGAGAAGAATGGAGGGGATAAGTTGAACAGAAAAATATATGATGACCGAGTGCTGGATAGAATAGATGAAACTAGGAAATTCCTAACAACGATTGAAAATAGAAAAGGAACACTGGTAGGATACCTGCTAAGACACCACCTTTTCCTTAAAAACTTCATAGAAGGAAAGATATAGGGAAGACCAAGAAGAAATTACTTTGAGGAGATAAATGAGAAAGTCAAGTAATTGACGGAGGACCGGAGCGGTTGAAAATTACTGCACCGACAAGAGCATGGCTCTTAAAAAAACAGAGATACTACCAAAAATGTGGCGTAATAATTTGCGCGTTAATTATAGGTACGTAAGTATCAATGTCCTTTGTGACCTCCTGTGACAGTAGGCTTAACCCCGTAACGGATTTTAGAATGCGTTGATATTTTTTTGGCATAGAAGGTAAACGAACACACAGGCCACCTGATGAATCAGAATCAGAATAATCTTTATTCAAGTAGGTTTACAAATAATAAACTCTTTTGAAACGTCATAGTAGCGACTTAGCCTAAATTGACTGCAGGTTCAAATCGCGACCGATCAGAGAAGAACCTGTAAGAAACTCTGTCGGATGTCTTTTTTTTTTCGACGTTCGCAACCTTTTGTCGTAAGGACTAAACATTTTATTACAAGCAATTCAGTCCCAAGCATTGTTATCATTAATATAGTCTTTAATACTATAATATGCTTTAGAAATTAGTTTACGCTTAACGTAACTCTTAAATTTATTTACTGATAGTTCAGTAACATTACTTGGGAGCTTATTATAGAACCTAATACAATTACCCATAAAAGAGTTTTTTATTTTATGGAGCCGCGTGAAGGGCACTGCGAGCTTATATTTATTTCTGGTATTAACATTATGTATGTCACAGTTCTTTCTAAATTTAGCGATGTTTTTATGAAAATACATAATGTTTTCATAAATGTATTGACTGTGCATGGTCAATATGTTAATTTCTTTAAACTTATCTCTAAGCGAGTCTCTCTGGCCCATCTTGTAGACAGCACGAATAGCCCTCTTCTGCAGAACAAAGATGCTATTTACATCAGCAGCACTACCCCACAGTAAAATACCATATGACATAATACTATGGAAGTAACTAAAATAAACTAATCGAGCGGTATCTAAGTCTATTAATTGCCGAATCTTATTAACTGCAAAAACTGCAGAACTGAGTCTACCCGCCAATCCAGTAAGATGAGGACCCCATTGGAGCTTGGAGTCTAACGTTATACCAAGAAACACTGTATCATTAACTAGGTCTAGTTTGTCATTTTTAATAGTTACAGTAGTTTGACTATTTTTCACATTAGTAGTCATGAACTTTATACATTTCGTCTTTTTCTCATTCAGTAATAAATTATTAACACTAAACCAATCGACTACTTTTGATATAGCATTGTTGATAAGTAAGTTATGTACAAACATACATAACAGCACGCATTCATTCCCAGAGTGGGGTAGGCAGAGCTACAGATATACTTACAACTCAAAAAAGACTTGTCGGTAATTCTGTAACCACGTTTTGTACGATTAGGCTAAGGTGTTCACCAGTGTATTACTAGTGACAGGTTGCAAGCCCATCGCCTAACAGTACTACAAGCCCTTATTCCCTTAGTCGCCTCTTACAGCATCCACGGGAAGACATGGAGTGGTACTATTCTAACCCGGCACCCACATGGGCTGTCTTATCCCCTCACTGGAACACACCAATGCGAACACTGATGCTTGTTAGTTGCTACAGGATAAGATAGTGGTAGCTATAAGGATGGACCTTGTACAGGGTCCTACTACCACGGGTATTCTCCCAAGGAGACTCACTCAGTGCTAAGGACTACATAAAATAGATCCTAGGACTACATAATATAGGACTACATAGAGATTTCTTTGATTCACTGCATGCGCTTGCGTTGCAATACGTTTGTTTGTTCAAACAAATATTTATTCAGCAAAACCAATTCGAAATATGATTTTTAACATTGTCTTGTTATGCAAAACTAAGCTTGGGTGTTTGCAAAGTTTGTTTACAGTGCCACGACCTGACCACAGGTTTGAAGCGAGCGCTGGCAATTTTACAAACTCCATTGTGAATATTTAGATTTCTATTCAGAGATTTTGTTCCGTAAATTGAATTGGCATTTGCTTGTGTTAATGTTTTGATTTGTTAAGTTAATATTTACCAGTTAATTGTAATACTTGTTAAAACTTGTAAGGATAATAATAATTTTAACTGGTTTCCTGCTAATGATAAAGAACGTGATGTTCGTCAGAATTATAATAAGCTTTGTTACATGATTTAAGCCTGATCAGCTGTATTGCATACATACTTTAATTTACGCTTGTTTCCCAGAAGAGTGGACAGAGGCAACTTCTTTCCACCTGCTTCGATCCTAAAAAATCTCTTTCGCTTCTTCCATATTCACACATCAAGTCATGCATGCACGTCAGTTTCGGCTACTTAAGGTTAGGTGTTTTAATAATTGCTTTTCAATTATTATTATTATTAGAAATAAAAAAAGAAAAACAACTCAGAAAATCGTAAAACTTTAGCAGAGGAAGATAAGAAACATCAAATGCTCCGTACACTAAAATTGTTCGATAAAACTGCAAACGTTGGGGTGCTGCGGTGGCTCGGTGAAATAGTCCATGTCATACAAGGCGGTCCACGTCGAGACAAAATTCAGTTGCAGTAAACACAAATTTCATGCTCGCAACTTCGAATTCAGTAAAGTGAATCTTAGCAGCAGAATGTATATAGATTTTACCTCGCTTAATTTTTTGATGTTTTTATACATTGTGCATTTGTGGTTGTCTCCATTACGTTTTTTTTTCGAAAAAAATTTTGATATACACTGCTCTTTTCCTTTAAACCTTTTATCGATTATTACTGCCGTAATTTTTTGTATTTTATAACGTGTTCTGCCAAATAATTATTACTTTTTTTTTTTTTTTTTTTTGGTGTTCAATAAAGAGTATTTGTATTGTATTGTATTGTAATTATCTTACTAAACCAGTTTCGTAATTTGTTAATTACAATGTGACTTCATAATTGCAACAAACCCCTGTAACAAAGAGGAAGTCGTGTCTTTGAAAACTGGGATCAAACACTTTGTAAGGTCTTCTTTTAAAGTTACTTCTGTTTAACACAAGTTTTTTTGACATTTGGTCTAAAATAGACTCTTTAAAAGGTCAAATTTAAATTTCAAAGTTTAGCTACAAATAGAATTTTAATTGCCGGACTAATTAAAGATTGAAGACTTTTTAAATGTGTTGTTGGAGAAGAATGGAGGGGATAAGTTGAACAGAAAAATATATGATGACCGAGTGCTGGATAGAATAGATGAAACTAGGAAATTCCTAACAACGATTGAAAATAGAAAAGGAACACTGGTAGGATACCTGCTAAGACACCACCTTTTCCTTAAAAACTTCATAGAAGGAAAGATATAGGGAAGACCAAGAAGAAATTACTTTGAGGAGATAAATGAGAAAGTCAAGTAATTGACGGAGGACCGGAGCGGTTGAAAATTACTGCACCGACAAGAGCATGGCTCTTAAAAAAACAGAGATACTACCAAAAATGTGGCGTAATAATTTGCGCGTTAATTATAGGTACGTAAGTATCAATGTCCTTTGTGACCTCCTGTGACAGTAGGCTTAACCCCGTAACGGATTTTAGAATGCGTTGATATTTTTTTGGCATAGAAGGTAAACGAACACACAGGCCACCTGATGAATCAGAATCAGAATAATCTTTATTCAAGTAGGTTTACAAATAATAAACTCTTTTGAAACGTCATAGTAGCGACTTAGCCTAAATTGACTGCAGGTTCAAATCGCGACCGATCAGAGAAGAACCTGTAAGAAACTCTGTCGGATGTCTTTTTTTTTTCGACGTTCGCAACCTTTTGTCGTAAGGACTAAACATTTTATTACAAGCAATTCAGTCCCAAGCATTGTTATCATTAATATAGTCTTTAATACTATAATATGCTTTAGAAATTAGTTTACGCTTAACGTAACTCTTAAATTTATTTACTGATAGTTCAGTAACATTACTTGGGAGCTTATTATAGAACCTAATACAATTACCCATAAAAGAGTTTTTTATTTTATGGAGCCGCGTGAAGGGCACTGCGAGCTTATATTTATTTCTGGTATTAACATTATGTATGTCACAGTTCTTTCTAAATTTAGCGATGTTTTTATGAACATACATAATGTTTTCATAAATGTATTGACTGTGCATGGTCAATATGTTAATTTCTTTAAACTTATCTCTAAGCGAGTCTCTCTGGCCCATCTTGTAGACAGCACGAATAGCCCTCTTCTGCAGAACAAAGATGCTATTTACATCAGCAGCACTACCCCACAGTAAAATACCATATGACATAATACTATGGAAGTAACTAAAATAAACTAATCGAGCGGTATCTAAGTCTATTAATTGCCGAATCTTATTAACTGCAAAAACTGCAGAACTGAGTCTACCCGCCAATCCAGTAAGATGAGGACCCCATTGGAGCTTGGAGTCTAACGTTATACCAAGAAACACTGTATCATTAACTAGGTCTAGTTTGTCATTTTTAATAGTTACAGTAGTTTGACTATTTTTCACATTAGTAGTCATGAACTTTATACATTTCGTCTTTTTCTCATTCAGTAATAAATTATTAACACTAAACCAATCGACTACTTTTGATATAGCATTGTTGATAAGTAAGTTATGTACAAACATACATAACAGCACGCATTCATTCCCAGAGTGGGGTAGGCAGAGCTACAGATATACTTACAACTCAAAAAAGACTTGTCGGTAATTCTGTAACCACGTTTTGTACGATTAGGCTAAGGTGTTCACCAGTGTATTACTAGTGACAGGTTGCAAGCCCATCGCCTAACAGTACTACAAGCCCTTATTCCCTTAGTCGCCTCTTACAGCATCCACGGGAAGACATGGAGTGGTACTATTCTAACCCGGCACCCACATGGGCTGTCTTATCCCCTCACTGGAACACACCAATGCGAACACTGATGCTTGTTAGTTGCTACAGGATAAGATAGTGGTAGCTATAAGGATGGACCTTGTACAGGGTCCTACTACCACGGGTATTCTCCCAAGGAGACTCACTCAGTGCTAAGGACTACATAAAATAGATCCTTCTCAGTTTTCATGCTATAGAGGCAGTCGGATTTTTAAAGCTCGCTTTTCATCAGCCTTATAACAATGAATGAATGAAATAATGGCTGAATAAATTAATGAAAAATTTTATTAATTGAATAATGAATTAATTAATAAAATAAGTTTACAGTAACATAAAAATATATTTATTGCAAAAAAGGTCCCCACTCAGCTTAGTGCCACGAAAAATACAAATGGTTACTAATTCCTTGACACTGATTTTCAGTGACAACTGGTTACCGGGGGGTTGTTACTTATTTACATTTTTACACTACCTACATGTATTAACAAAAACTTAAAGTTACCTACTACTATCGAATGGTAATACATGGATTGTGTCAATTATAATAATTTCTAAATACTTATTCTAAACATTATTAGCTTGGTTAATTAGAGCATGTTCTACGTCTTCCAACATACAAACATTCAATTACTCGCTTAGCGTCTCACTGAGCAAACGTCTTGGTTCAAAATAAATAATTCAGCATTCGGTGCTCCGCGGCCAAACATTGTGTTTTACGTTCCAGATGTTTTCTCGTCTAATTTTCTTGATAGTTCACGTTGAATGTTTGATTTGTGATTAAATAAAGTAGTTTTATTTGCCAGGTTAGTGGTTTAATGTGTTGAATTAAGAAAGGAATCAACATTATTTTATATAAGATTGGTTTTTACCCATGCCTCCGTTCGCGCAGTCGTTTATCAGTATTCCCTTTTGAACTGTTCTTTTTTGAGATTGACAGTATCTTTGATTTACTTGAGTTATCTACATCTACACTAATATTATAAAGAGGAAAGATTTTTACCTATTTTTGTATGTTTGTATGCTCAAAAAGTACTAGGCCGATTTAAAAAATTCTTTCACCAATAGAATGCTACATTCTTCCAATTTCACATAGGCTACATTTCATTTTGAAAAAAATTGGGGATCCTTGGTAAAATTTGAACAATGTAACCGAAGGTGTAGAAAAATGAGTCTTAAAATGTCTTTCGTCGAATGCGCTGTTGAAACTATTAGCGATAGAACAAAATAATGTACAACAATATTGAAGAACATCATAATGTCTACAAAATTATATATTATATAAAAAAACAATTGTCAAGAAAAAAAGTTGCAGCAGGCGAAGCCGCTGGCGGGTCGCTAGTAAACTACATTTGTATCAAATTTAACGTCAATCGCTTATGGTGGGGTATATGCAGGCGGTACAAAAAATACACTTTCACATTTATAATTAGGATTTATTCTTAGATTACTTATTGCGTTTGTATCAAAACACGATAATGTTATACTTGGCAATTCTTACTTTTGATTGGCAATAATTAATTAAAGCGTAAGTGACATAATATCCTTGCAGTACTTAATAAAATAAAACATTTTTTAGCGCATTTTAAATTAACTTTTTCTTGCATAATTTTATGATTAAATAAATCATTACACAACCCGTTTTATAAAACAAAGAAAACTAAGTTACTTCAATTATAAAATGAAATTAACAACTTTACTGTATAAAAAACAACCCTTCTAGCAGGTCCGCCCGCGGCATGGTCCTTATAACACTGGCTGCATTACCTCTCTGGATTGCCAACCCGAGGTTAGCACCAGCTCTAGGATCTCCGGAAGTGTCTATGAGCCGGGATGACGGGTTTTAATGAAAATTTTCATATCAGCTGTTCAGGGTCCTATGGTCTCTTCTGTAAGCGCCACAAATTGGTAATCATTTTAATAGTGAGAAATAGAATATTTGCGGCGCTTGAGGGTTTTGAATAGGGTCGACTGGATGTGGAAAACGGCGAATGTGTGAACATTATGTCGCGTCCCACACAAGGAGCGTACCCAGTTTCCAAGGCACAAATGTAGCTCCGTATTGTCGCTTGCCGTCGTCCATAAACATATCTGTGGGTTCCAGGACTGGTACCAAAACTTACTGCAATACTTAAAACTATTTTAAAAGAATACAGGCAAATACAGAAAGAAAAGAAGCAAAAACTAACTAAAAATAATCAACTTCTGCAATTTAATGTAAAAATCCAAGCTCAGTTAATTCCAATGTAGGTTTTACCTCTTCGTCGTAACTAACGGTCGAATGCACTGCGTATTTTCCTTTGAAAGAACGGCCATTGCTGTTCGAATGCTTTATATCGCAGTTTCATTATGTTTCTTCTTTGTTTAAAAGGGGTTAGTGGAGGATTGAAAGGTAAATTACTGTACGGGTTAAGTCTAGAGTTAGCAATAGTTGGTGTTAAAAAGCTTGGCTCGAAGTATATTGCGTTATCGGAGATTAACTTAAAATTGCTTGAGTAATTACATTAAAAAAACTTAGATTAAAATAACATTACTTGTTCAAAACAAAAACCAAAGTAAAACAATTAATACAGTAAAGGATGTACAAAGGCGAACTTATCTCGGCGATCTGTTTCAGCTAACCTTTGAGGGATTGAGATTGTATAGTTATTTATTAGTCAAATTTTAATTGTTTTTTATAGTTGATAATCAGTCAATTAATCAAGTAAATAAAGTGAAAATGTAACTCGAGTAATATCAATCAGCTGATATGAAAAGCTTCATTAAGGCCCTGTCATCCCGGCTCAAAGACGCCTCCGGAGATCCTAGAGCTGGTGCTTACCTCTCTCAAAGTATTGAGCTAGCTATCCAGAGAGGTAATGCATCCAGTGTCATAGGGATCATGCCGCGGGCGAACCAGCTGGAGGTGTTGTTTTTATATTTGTTCATTATCTTTTATTATTTAAGTAACTTGGTTTTCTTTATATTTTCATAAGTATCGTTTTAGTTTTAGCTAGTTTAGTTTTTCTTTATTCTTGTTTAATTTAACTATCCCATTGTTTCGCCCTAAATAAACAGAAATAACTTTGATAGTCATAGTAAATTATTTTCATAACTCATCTTGCAAGGAACACAAAAGTAATAAACCGATAATGAATATTAAATTCAAAACATCAATCTCGCAAGTTTAATACTCGGAAAGTATAAATTATTTATTAAAAGTATGAAAGTATGTTTATAAAGTACGAAAACAAAGTTCAGTTTTACAGTGCAGATTAGAATGGTTTCTTTGAATAAATAGTATTTAAGTTATATTTAACTATTGTGTCACCCAAGCTTCGCTCCGGTTTAAACAAATAAAGAATACTCGTAAGCTATATCCATCTGGAATTATAACTTTCAAATGGGGAAATAATTTTTCAAATAGGTTCGTCGATATAAAATAAATCCTAGTAGAATTGATACAAACTCACAGAATGTACACTATCTCCGTATAATATAAGTCATAAATGTCCTCTTAAAAAAATATACCTAATTAAATATATAATAATATGTAAACTTTAACACATTGCGCAAGCAACTTCAAGTTAATATAATGCCCAATGTGCGATCGAAGAGAAACATTTTAATAAGTAAATCCATCCTCCAATAGCAATTTCGAAGAATGGCTTATTAATGTAAAACCAATCCGTAATATAAAAGACAAAGATTTTTTATCAACCTGAACAGCATACAAAAGAATTTAAATCATTTCTGTAAAGGGTTCGAAATTCAAACGGAGTTCGGTAGCCATTGTTCTAAAATTGTAGGTATAAGATCTAACAAAGTAAATTTACGCTTCGTCGATTTAGTCACACAGCACCAATGAAAAGGTAAGGGTCTCTATACCTTCATGAATCCAAATGGATGAATACATTAAAGTTACATTGACCAAAGGAGGAATTATATATGGAAATGTTGAAGTTCTAACGGGCAGAGGTTATGCCACTTAACTACCGATAGACATTTTGAAACTTACTTAGATATGTTTGAGTACCCAAACGTCGTTAAACATGTATTTTGAAGCCTATTACATGCCTATTATTGCATGCCGTGTGGTTGCCTGGTTAGAATAGTGCCACTCCATGTCTTCCCGTGGATGTCGTACGAAGCGACTAAGGGAATAAGGGCTTGTAGTGCTGTTAGGCGATGGGTTTGCAACCTGTCACTAATACACTGGTAAACATCTTAGCCTACTTCTGCAAAATGTGGTTACAGAATTATCAACAAGTCTTTTTAGATTTGTTGGTTTTCCTGTAGCTCTGCCTACCCCACTCTGAGAATTAAGGCGTGATATTTTGTATGTATGTGTACATGCAAAAATGATAGAATCAATAAATGAGAACTAGAGTCACTTTCAATCATTAATGAAATCTCAAATGTCACTGGCTAAAGTTCTAAAACTGCACATTACCTAAAAAATCAAGAATGAAATACATTTCCATTACCATACTTTGAATTGAAGTTTAAGCTTTTAAAGCTTACGCCTTCGTCTTAGTTTATTAATTATGTATTGTATGCTAAACCGTTCGATTCCAAATTATGTCGCCAGGAAAGTTTCCAGAAGTTTTGCCTTTGCCAACGCAAATTAATACCTCTAAGCTGCTAATTTCTAAATGTAGTTGTAGCTTAAAAACGAGTAAGTTTTTTCATTAGATTAGAAATCGAAATACGTCTACTGCATTATTTAAATGATGACAGTCCGTTTCATGAAATTACTAGTAAAATCCTGTCTGTGGACCTACCACACCCTTTATTTTACCACCCTGACAATTACATGTGACAGGTGACATTTAAGTGCACATTGCGCAGTCAAGAAGATTGATGTATAAGCATGTTAACTTTGTAATGTATACTGAATTGTCACCTGTCACGTGTCATTCTCCAGATGGGGATATAGGGGGCTGGTGTTGAACTTAGGAATCCCCTGGGTACGGGCACTACGGTTCTATTACTAAAAAAACATTTATGACCATGACCTTCTTGCAGTTCCAAAAGCAAGCACAGTTTCACACAGGAATTCTTCAAATTCGGGCATTACGAATGCTTAATGCACTTTTGCTATCAGCGCCGGAGTGTGATGTGTTTGACAGTCGGTGGGTGGTTGTTTCTCGTGAATATCTGAGATTCCGTGAGGAAATAGAGTAATTATGAAGGGACTGATAGTGCCATTATGTGCATTGTGTGCAATTCGTTTTTTGTTGTTTAAATTGTGTTAGTTTATCTCTTGTTGCAAACTTATGTGTGTGGCTAATTGAATCTTTCAGTGCATTAGTGTTAACTGTAATGCTGTGTAGATTATACTTGATGATAAATAAATAATTTACAAGCTGTCTAAACATTGAAGGGTTTTAGCTGGAAGAGATCCCTTAAAGGAATAAATTCAACTTTGTATTTTTTTCACTGTTTTGCTTTTTTCTTCTTTTGGTAAAATAGTGTTTACACATAAAAGGGATAGACATGTAGAAGTCGTATCCTTGTGACTTTTACTGCTTAGAATATATGTATGTTTGTTTGTAAACACCTTATTGTGTAGAGAAAAGAATACGATTAAGATAAAAAATAATGTACAAAGGCGCACTTATCTCTCTAAGTGATCTTTTCCAGCTAACCCTTTTACTGTTATGACAAAAATAGAACCGTGTCGCCTGTATCCAGGGGATTCCTTAGTTTGACACCAGATGGTAGATCGCCCTTATAAGTAGCTGCACATTTTAGAGCTTTGTCACTTTAAGGTAATGTTTGAACTGTTGCACTAATCTGTCAAAGGCGTTAAAGCGACAAGGTACCAAAGTAAAATGTTTGACCAGTTTGATTACCAGTCAAAAGTTACCCATTGATCTATGGAGCTTATCTTATTTTTATTGCGAAAAATTTATGTAAGTACCAACGTTCTATTCACGTTAAAATAATTCAGTAGGAGAGGTATGGCGCACGCCTATTCAGCATTGACCTACTTTGTATAAAACTAGCGACCCGCCCTTGCTTCGCTTCGGTTTATGTGAGTTTTGTGTAACACATACATAAAAGCTTTTTGCTTAGTAATATACCCACCAAAAACATAAATGTAAAAAAGGAGAGCCAAGTTCAATACAAAAATTATTCTCTGCTGTGGGCTTCGCCGCAAAAAGAATGGAGATCTGAGATTGAGTGCCAAGTTCTATGCAAAATCCAAATATGTAGTCTAAGGGCTGACTTGGCTGGTTTTCCCATACGAATTATTATTAAGTACCTACTTTTACACAGTCATGGAAGAGCCTTATGTTCGATGGGTAGTTTCTACCAGCAAGCCAAATTTTCGGAATAATAAAATAAGAACCGAAAGGTTTAGAACATGCGAAGGCTATATAATTCGTATGGGAAAACCAGCCAAGTCAGCCCTTAGACTACATACAGTATTTGGATTTTGCATAGAACTTGGCACTCAATCTCAGATCTCCATTCTTTTTGCGGCGAAGCCCACAGCAGAGAATAATTTTTGTTTTGAACTTGGCTCTCCTTTTTTACATTTATGTTTTTGGTGGGATATCATTACTTTTTGTAGGTAAGTCTTACCTACTTACTAAAAAATACAATTATTATTTATTTAAACTATTGCCTATACTATACTAAACCTACGTACCTACTTATTATAGGAATTGTAATAGTAATAAGTATATACACCTACCTACTTATAACTATAAAATTATTATTTATTTAAACTATTGCCTATACTATAATACTATACGTACGTACCTACTTATTAAAGAAATTGTAATAATAATATTACTACAAATTATAAGTTTTCCTTAAGAATACTTAGCAATTTCGCAGCATAAATCGCAACCTTATAGGTCAGATATCGAGAGACAACCGGACAGCAAGACGGCGCTCGCGCTTATGAGCGCGGCTGCCGCTCGCTCGGCCACGTTCGCGTCAACGGTTCGATTCGGTTGTCACAGCGCAGCGCCACTCCGGCGTCACTCGGCGCGCGCGCGTCGTGTATATACCGAAAATCTAAATGCCTATTATTTTATCATTATTTATGAGTAGGTAATGATTTTACACTATTGATGTGCGCTAAATATAAAAATAATAATTAATCCCAGTTAATAACGTAGGTACCCTAAGTAATATTAGGTATTTATGTTAAGCGTTCATAATAGAATCTAATTATTTAAAAATTGACAGTTTTTTATTTATTCCTTTGTATTCATCTAATTACCTATCTGCATACCAAATTTTAAGTCTCTAGGTCATCTGGAACTGGGTTAGAGTTTTGGTCTATAGGTCAGTCAATGATAAAAATGAGGAATTTTGGACATTAATATCTAAATAACCGTTTGATATAAGCTTATGAAATCTAGAACACATATGTATCTCGCAAGTCTCAATATATGAGCCAAATTTGATACGTTTATGTAAAATAGTTTTTGATTTATGAGGGGGTCAAAAGTGGCTCCAAATGGTTCGTGTAATATTACACACGGTGCGGCTCGCCAGTTCTGTTTCTTGAACTTGGCTTGACACGCTCCCGCGTGTCTAGATACCTGATGGTGAAACCGCATCAAAAACCGTTGCGTAATTTCGGAGGAGTTAACGGATATACAGACTGACAGAAAGACGGACAAAAGCAGAAAGCTACTTTGTTTTAAACTACTCTCAGAAGCAATAAAAACAGGTCACTTTATTTGGAAATTCTGTACTAAGTGACCCGTTTTCATTGCTCTTGACTGTAGGCAGAGGTGTATTGACACAAACTTAAATGTGTACAGTCGACTACAAAGAGATGTGTCCACTTTTGGACCTTATTACAATAGCACCATCACTACCCAAATCTTATCCTTCAACCTACTACCAAGCAGCAGTATTCGCATTGTTGTGTTCTGAAGTGGGAGTAAGATAGGCGGAGAAATAACGGATGCTTTTTATCTTACTCACACAGGGTTGGCAACTTTGGAGTCTTAAGATTTCAGTCTTGAGAAGTAAAGTCTAAGGCCCGTATTAATAAACTGATCTTGGTTTAAATGCCCGACTCAAGATACGTCAAAAATGACAGTTTTCTATGGTTTGACGTTTACTTCGACGTATCTTGAGATGGGCATTTAAACCGAGATCAGTTTATTAATACGGGCCTAAAAGTCTCAAATCCCACTCATAATCAAGTGGCCTGTGTGCTGGTGTGCGTTATTTGCCTACTAATTTGACGACACGCTAGCCTCGTTGGGAGTGACCCTGCGGCCGAAGCCAGCGGTCCCGGGTTCAAATCCCGGTAACGGCTGATATTTGTGTGATGAGCACGAATATTTGTTCCTGAGTCTTGGATGTTTTCTATGTAAGTATTTAAGTATTTATTTCTCTATCTAAGTATGTTTATCGTTGTCTAGTACCCATAGTACAAGCCTAGAGCTTAGTTTGGGACTAGGTCAATTTCTGTGACATTTTCCCATGACATAATATATATATTTAATATTATAAATGCGAAAGTTTGTGAATGTATGTGCGTTAGTTTGTTACTCTTTAACTGCTGCTGGACGGATTTCGATGAAATTTATAATAGATATAGCTTATGCACTCACACATTAACACATATGCTATTTTTAATTCCTGAAAATTTCAAGGTTCCCGAGGAAATAACAACTAAAATCTACGTGGAAGAAGTAGCGGGCAGAAGTTAGTAACAATATATTTTAAAACCTAAATCCAAATATACAAATAACTACCTTAATGTATTCGTGACAAAGAAAATTAGACAAGTCACAAAGCATGACCAAATCAATTTGATTTAGTAAAATCAACGTTCGTGCACGAGAATAAGTCTTTAGGAACAAATTCGATCTATTGAGGTTGAATATTTATGTCAAAAGCCTATGGAAGTCAAATAGTCAAATTTTGCTAACGGAGTTTTGTAACTATAATTCTGATGGATAAATGTAAAAGATGTGACATTTATCTGTTACGATTAATTTGGTATAATAAATGTGATAAGGGTTGATTGCACAAAAACAATACATTTGTATACGAAAGGCGAACTCGATTCTGACAACTTTTTTTAAAAGTTGTATGGTGCATTAAGTCACCAGCAGTCACCTCTAAAAAAATCTAAATTTGTAGATACGTTATTCTAAATATTAAAACCCAGTCTGTAAATATGTAGGTATGCTTGGTCTCCATACATTATTTTTTATAGGCAGTAACAGAGTACTTACTCGTACATTATTCTACTAAAATTTCCATATTAAAACAGCATATTTATTTCATTTAATTTACCTATGTTTTTGCCACTCATAACAATTTATTTTCCTGTTTACTTGAAAGATTTAAGAAAAAACACGTTTAAGTGAAAATTATTTTTAATCATTTTATCATGTTTGAGATACTTACTAGAAAGTTTTGTCAACCGATCAGAATATTTTTAAACATTAAAAAATAGCACCTTCAATTCAAGATGGCAGATCGATCTTCTTCCTTACCTTAGCCAAGCAGGGGCCATAGAGACCATAGTAGTAAAAAAATACAAGTCACTAATTTGTATAACCTTTTAATCTACCAAAATCAATAATCAATAGAAAAATGCTAGGCCTGGCTATGCCTATATTATATCAAAAACGGTGTTTACGTTTCACCTTTTTTTTAATAGGTAACAATGACATGTAGGATGTAAAACACCAAGCACTTACAATTGGGTGAATCAACTTTTAAAGTCCTCCTTTTCTACACGCTAATAAAAACTTACTAGAATATGTGAGATTGATAATGGTTTACACATGTTAAAATTAGATAATCAGATTTTCGGATTTCATTATTCATAATCATAAACCAATTGTATAATTTTGTAAAAACATGGTAACGCAGTGGAAAATGCACGTTTTTCATACAAAACCCGGGGACAACGTCGTCCCCTGCGTTACCTGATATATTTGTGTAAATTATTGAAGAATTTTTAAAATTGTCAGCTAGAAAGTAAGTTTAATTGTCTGATTTATTCAATATATTGACCACATCAAAAAAAAAATTGCATTCTACCAAATTAAGGTGACATAGTGAGACATGTCGAAAATTGGGGAGTACCTTAAAAGTTGATTCACCAAATTAAGGTTACACAAAAGACCCCAGTAAACCTCAGTAAAAAACCGAAATGCTGTGTGCTAAATGCTGTTTGCAAAATTAGAAATATGGCTGCTTAGTTAATTAAGCAAGGTTTTGTTTTTTATGGCCCTTCAGTCTGATCTAGATCAATTTATGATATTTATATATTTGCGAGAATATGGTCATTGCCGTTGTAAAAAAGCATAAAAGTTACTGCAGCATAATTCTTCCGATAAAAGCTCGTAAACGTCGGAAAGTTTTTTTAAGTTATTATGAATTTAACTCGTAAGTGTTACGCAAAATTCTAATTAACTATTAACAATAATTTCCGTAATGAACATGGATTTTGATTGGAAATTACTACTAGATCGAGTAAACGATGGTTTAGATAAACTCCATCCAAGGCGGCCTGTTATGGCCGTGTTTGTCGTTGTGGATAAAACATCCGTCACTTTCTGACCAGTTTGCAACTTATAATATTCAAGTATAATAGAGTAATTACCATAGTGTTAATCTTCATCAACTTCATATAAATATGAATATTTCTTCTTTTTATATCATTAGGTATATTTTTGATAATATTATGATAGAACTGTTCAAATGAACAGTACAAAATTTCATTAAGATCTATAAGACTTCGTAAACGAACGAAGCCGAATATTACGTTTTCTTTTACGCAAACTTAACTTTGCTATCTTCTTGTATAAAAAATACGGATAACGCAACGGTCAAGACGTTGACACGGCATTTCCTCTAAAATAATCAACAGCAGCCACGTGACCGGTTCTTATCTACCCCTAAAAGATTTATAACGGAGGCGTTACCGCGGTTTATCTTAATCTAAGCTGTGACCTCGTATTCCATTTTACGTCTCTATCAACCGATTTCCCATTTTGCTGATTTTCTCACCCGAATTTTTGTCTAGTAGTTTTCGTGAGTGAATCACAGTGCATAAAATAGGAAATGTATCAAGAATTATTCTAGGCTGTTTTGTTAATGTTTTTTTTTTGTTTTCTGGCGTTCTATATTAAGCCATAAAAATACTTTCCACTAAGGAATTTTCATAACATATTAATTTGACTGCAGCTTTGCTCTGAAATTTAATTTTCCGTTCTTGAAGTTTTATTAAAAAGAACACAACTTAAATCTTCGCTTTCAGTCTTCAACATATTTTTAATATTGCGAGCGTCGAAAAAGTCATCCGCATATTTCGTTTTAAATAAACTTTTTCTATTGTTTTGCTTTAAAAAAGCATGTTTACGTAGAAATACGTTTTTTTTAAATTAAACTTAGTTTTATAATGAAAAGACTATTCGTGCGCTAATAATAGAAAATTTGATTTTTTACCCTGTCAAAAATAATACTAATTAAAAAATAATTAATCGCTTTTCAATCATTAATCAATTTTGTTTAACTTAGTATATAATATTTTTATTGCATATTGTTGTGCAGAAAATGACATACCCAGCTAATAACTATAAAAATACTGGTGACTCGGATAGGTTTCGATGTTTGGTCTTTTAGGCAGAAATAATCTCCTAGTTAAATAACACTCGTAAATACCTCAAATGGATATACCCCTCGGAATCATTAATACCCATTTTTAGAGCCAATATTTTTTAAGCAGCCCGATTTTCATTTGACCAAGCTTAATACTCACCTACCCAATGGGGTAGGCAGAGACAATGGAACGCCAGGTCCGCCTACTCTCTACATTCATCAATCTCCTCATGCATGTATATCGGTTTCCGGTGCTTTTGATTTAGCCCTTATTTAGTACATCACGAATCTAATCACTGCATGTGCATCTAAGGCATCCCCTACCGACAACTCCACTCACGTTCACTAGCCATACTTCTTTCTAAATTACCAAACCATCTTAGGATACTCTTCTTGATATTTGTGACTACGTCTTTCAATCTACATCGATTTCGGATCTATTTCTTACTCTATCTATCATCCTAACTCCACATATATCATTCCTATGTCTAATTTCAACAAAATTAATCCTGCTCTCACCTTCCGCTATACCCATGATGCTAGATACCATCCCAGTGAAATTAACTTTATATTTAAATAAACCACGTGCAAAACGGTCGACCCGTTTGGGCTCCACGATGTTAGACACACATCATCGAACTTGTAACACCCCCTGCGATCTCATCAGGTTAAATGAACAAAATAATAATAATGATGTAAATAAACGCCAAGAAAACCAAATAATTAATGAATTACTAAGCTTACGATGAATCAGGGAATGCTCAGGTAAGAATGAAATGCGTTTCTTGCGGTGAAATGAATGGTTTTCCTTTTCACAGACTGTTTGCCAATTATTTCTGGTCAGATTAGCAGGGTGAAATCTGTCGAGTTTCATAAAAGGCGCTATGGGAAATGTTAAAGTGTAGGTTGTTAAGGGGTAATGTTGAATATACTACTTATTGGAGGGATAAGTTCGCCTTTGTACATTATTTTCTGGTATCTTCATTGTATTATTATTATTTTTTTCTGTTTTATTTTGTACAATAAAGTGTTTACATACATACATACATACATACATACATAATGTTTTTTATTCTTTCAAAGGGTTACAATCAGAAGTCGGATTTACGATCAACTCACTTATCAATGGTTGGGTTTTCCCCTGTTCTAGTAACCGCTTCCAGCTTTATTTGTTAGTGTTATTTTGGAGTCGACGATAAGCTGTGTAACTTACACAGCACAAGACCATTAATTTTGAATAACATTCTGAGGAAAAACAAAAAATCATTTTTTTTACTTGAGCGATCTCTAAATAAGGGAAAAGGATCGATAAGTGAGTTAATCGATATCAGAACTTCCAAGGTGTCATTCAATTTCGCTCTCAATATTCCGATATCTGGTTATAATTTATCAATTCCAAAAAAGCGAGATGTATCTATGTGTCTGTCTGTGGTGTCGTATCTCCCAAATGGATTGATTGATTTGAACATGTTTTTTAAAAGAAGCAAGTCATAAGCACCATAAAAAAGCAAATGAGCCGTTTAACCTCGTGAGACCTCGTGTGCCATTGGAGATACAGAATGAACTATATTTTAATGACCATAGAGTTCATTTTTATTTGTTACAATTTTGAAAATGGTATAACTGAACTTTATTGCCTTGCTAGTAAAAATCCTCACGAGGTTAAAGGACATATCGACGGATCTGTGACTTAACCTCGTATATTGAATAACGTCCAGTATAAACTGACACGCACTAAGTACGCGAGTGCATACTTAGTGCGTGTCAGTTTATACTGGACATAATTCAACATATATTATGAGGTTGAGTCACAAAACCGTAAATAAGCTCTGATAGATTAGGTCTCTAATATATGGCATGGAGAAAGCAATTGAGAGCACAGCACATCACTTCCCAGGGACGACAACTAATTAGTGGGCTCTGAAGTCTATCGACATTAAAAAAACTGTACTTACAACTTTTTTGCATTGATTTGCGTTGCACTGTACCTAATTCATGATAATTGTTTTTTTAACGAAATAATAAGTAATTTATGAAATTTATTGATCTAAATAATATTACATTCAATCTCATTATTGGCTGTCGCAAAAAAGCGTCACTACTTTGAAAAAACCTCGTACCTCATATTTCGTGATGTACAATTTTAAACTTAAATCTGAAGCTAAGTAAGTTTAAAATCGTACATCACGAAATATGAGATACGAGGTTTTTTCAAAGTAGTGACGAAATACTGTTTGAGTCAAAGATATTAAAACATGTTCTTGAGATATAAACCATAAGAAAAAGAAAAAAAAATATAATAAGTTTTTAAATTATATACTGAGTGGCTGTTGCCCGCGACTCCGTCCGCGTAGTAGTCGTATAATTATCATTATTCTCAATTTTTCGGGACTAAACTCTACCCTATGTCTTTCTACGGGGCTAAAGGTAATATAAAGTTCATACAAAATTTCATAGAACTCGGTTCATCAGTTTAGCCGTGAAAAACGTAACAAACAGACAGACAAAGTTACTATCACAATTATAATACTAGTATGGCCTAGACTGAGTTAAAAAACCCACTTAAGCAATAACACATTTAAATAAACAAACTGAAAGCCGAATTTAATTTAATTTCGAAGGTAATTATTTATTTTCAATTTGTTCGAATGATACGGAATTTCTTTGACAAGAACATTCAAAAGAGCAAACGCTCTTTGAGCTAAGATGGTCCAAATTGCCAAGATTTTCACAATGATTTAATAAATACGAGCTAATTTTATCTAATTTAATATCTACGAGCAAGTATTTATAATCAGTAGGTATTCTTAACGGAGGATGTGAAGAAAAAGGCATATTATATTATTATTCAATAATAAATTACATGCCATAATTGGATTGATAATTATCGAAACAAGGGTTCAAAATAGATCTCATTATTCGATTAAAGATACGTTTTTAGCCATTACCGGCATCATTCTTCATTTTTAACCCCATTCAGCCTTCGTTGTCCTTCCGTCCGTCCTAACTTAAAAGAGATACGTGCGTATCTTTTGAAGGTAACTCCTCATTTTATCGAGTATATCATTTCATCGAACGCTATTTTCTGCTGAAACCGTAATGTGTTCAGGGTATCTTAATTAATTCATAGGTTAGGTTAGGTTAGATGTTTAAGATTCTCTGAAAACATTATGGTTTTAGCTGAAAATAGCGTTCGATGAAAATAAACATTCGATGAAATGTATTTCGTTGTAATGATAGACTCCCGTCTTTTGAACTGTTATAGATAGATAGTATTAAATATGTAGTGATGGTAAACTGTCTTGCCAAAAAAAAATTTAAAAAATTTAAAGGCACACACCACACAAGAAATTTTACTTTCCATGATTTTTATTTGCTTGCAATTTATGTATGTTCGGGTCAAATCTTGCAAGGAAGATGTGAACCACTTCCCGGAGACCAATTGAGCTGAAAGGTATACTTACGCAACTTCGATGATAATACAAAAAATGCTAGGTACCATTGAACTGCTCTTGTGATGGACTCAGAAGGTTGCCACAGGATCTCCACCATACTTAACGTAGACTTTCTCTTAATAATAATAAGTCTATAACGCTGTCCGTCCTAATTTTAATCAGCTTTATATTTTGAATCTTAATATATAGCGGGTTAATGTTGTCTTACGGCAGATGTACTAACATTTTTTTAAAAGAAAGTGAATTATTAACTCCCTACACAAAAATAGTTTTTTATAATTTTTTGTGTTGTGTTGTATAATCGGCAAACCATACAAGCACGTAATTTAGTATGATTCTAGTACAAACTCTGAAGAAACACAAATAACACAAAAAATGGTCAAGTGTGAGTTGAGCCTGCGCTGATTCGATTTGAAATCAAATTCGAATCGGAATACAGTAATACCAACTGTGCGGTGACACGGAACCCTCGGTGCGTAGGTGCGACTTTAGTCCGGTTTTTTTAAATACAAATTTGTAGAAAGATCGATAACGATTTCTTTGATTTACTGCATGCGCTTGCGTTGCAATACGTTTGTTTGTTCAAACAAATATTTATTCAGCAAAACCAATTCGAAATATGATTTTTAACATTGTCTTGTTATGCAAAACTAAGCTTGGGTGTTTGCAAAGTTTGTTTACAGTGCCACGACCTGACCACAGGTTTGAAGCGAGCGCTGGCAATTTTACAAACTCCATTGTGAATATTTAGATTTCTATTCAGAGGTTTTGTTCCGTAAATTGAATTGGCATTTGCTTGTGTTAATGTTTTGATTTGTTAAGTTAATATTTACCAGTTAATTGTAATACTTGTTAAAACTTGTAAGGATAATAATAATTTTAACTGGTTTCCTGCTAATGATAAAGAACGTGATGTTGTCCATTGAACTGCTCTTGTGATGGACTCAGAAGGTTGCCACAGGATCTCCACGATACTTAACGTAGACTTTCTCTTAATAATAATAAGTTTATAACGCTGTCCGTCCTAATTTTAATCAGCTATATATTTTGAATCTTAATATATAGTGGGTTAATGTTGTCTTACGGCAGATGTACTAACATTTTTTTAAAAGAAAGTGAATTATTAACTCCCGTCACAAAAATAGTTTCATATCATTTTTTTTGTTGTGTTGTATAATCGGCAAACCATACAAGCACGTAATTTAGTATGATTCTAGTACAAACTCTGAAGAAACACAAATAACACAAAAAAATGGTCAAGTGTGAGTTGAGCTTGCGCTGATTCGATTTGAAATCAAATTCGAATCGGAATACAGTAATACCAACTGTGCGGCGACACGGAACCCTCGGTGCGTAGGTGCGACTTTAGTCCGGTTTTTTTAAATATAAATTTGTAGAAAGATCGATAACGATTTCTTTGATTCACTGCATGCGCTTGCGTTGCAATACGTTTGTTTGTTCAAACAAATATTTATTCAGCAAAACCAATTCGAAATATGATTTTTAACATTGTCTTGTTATGCAAAACTAAGCTTGGGTGTTTGCAAAGTTTGTTTACAGTGCCACGACCTGACCACAGGTTTGAAGCGAGCGCTGGCAATTTTACAAACTCCATTGTGAATATTTAGATTTCTATTCAGAGATTTTGTTCCGTAAATTGAATTGGCATTTGCTTGTGTTAATGTTTTGATTTGTTAAGTTAATATTTACCAGTTAATTGTAATACTTGTTAAAACTTGTAAGGATAATAATAATTTTAACTGGTTTCCTGCTAATGATAAAGAACGTGATGTTCGTCAGAATTATAATAAGCTTTGTTACATGATTTAAGCCTGATCAGCTGTATTGCATACATACTTTAATTTACGCTTGTTTCCCAGAAGAGTGGACAGAGGCAACTTCTTTCCACCTGCTTCGATCCTAAAAAATCTCTTTCGCTTCTTCCATATTCACACATCAAGTCATGCATGCACGTCAGTTTCGGCTACTTAAGGTTAGGTGTTTTAATAATTGCTTTTCAATTATTATTATTATTAGAAATAAAAAAAGAAAAACAACTCAGAAAATCGTAAAACTTTAGCAGAGGAAGATAAGAAACATCAAATGCTCCGTACACTAAAATTGTTCGATAAAACTGCAAACGTTGGGGTGCTGCGGTGGCTCGGTGAAATAGTCCATGTCATACAAGGCGGTCCACGTCGAGACAAAATTCAGTTGCAGTAAACACAAATTTCATGCTCGCAACTTCGAATTCAGTAAAGTGAATCTTAGCAGCAGAATGTATATAGATTTTACCTCGCTTAATTTTTTGATGTTTTTATACATTGTGCATTTGTGGTTGTCTCCATTACGTTTTTTTTTCGAAAAAAATTTTGATATACACTGCTCTTTTCCTTTAAACCTTTTATCGATTATTACTGCCGTAATTTTTTGTATTTTATAACGTGTTCTGCCAAATAATTATTACTTTTTTTTTTTTTTATTTTTGGTGTTCAATAAAGAGTATTTGTATTGTATTGTATTGTAATTATCTTACTAAACCAGTTTCGTAATTTGTTAATTACAATGTGACTTCATAATTGCAACAAACCCCTGTAACAAAGAGGAAGTCGTGTCTTTGAAAACTGGGATCAAACACTTTGTAAGGTCTTCTTTTAAAGTTACTTCTGTTTAACACAAGTTTTTTTGACATTTGGTCTAAAATAGACTCTTTAAAAGGTCAAATTTAAATTTCAAAGTTTAGCTACAAATAGAATTTTAATTGCCGGACTAATTAAAGATTGAAGACTTTTTAAATGTGTTGTTGGAGAAGAATGGAGGGGATAAGTTGAACAGAAAAATATATGATGACCGAGTGCTGGATAGAATAGATGAAACTAGGAAATTCCTAACAACGATTGAAAATAGAAAAGGAACACTGGTAGGATACCTGCTAAGACACCACCTTTTCCTTAAAAACTTCATAGAAGGAAAGATATAGGGAAGACCAAGAAGAAATTACTTTGAGGAGATAAATGAGAAAGTCAAGTAATTGACGGAGGACCGGAGCGGTTGAAAATTACTGCACCGACAAGAGCATGGCTCTTAAAAAAACAGAGATACTACCAAAAATGTGGCGTAATAATTTGCGCGTTAATTATAGGTACGTAAGTATCAATGTCCTTTGTGACCTCCTGTGACAGTAGGCTTAACCCCGTAACGGATTTTAGAATGCGTTGATATTTTTTTGGCATAGAAGGTAAACGAACACACAGGCCACCTGATGAATCAGAATCAGAATAATCTTTATTCAAGTAGGTTTACAAATAATAAACTCTTTTGAAACGTCATAGTAGCGACTTAGCCTAAATTGACTGCAGGTTCAAATCGCGACCGATCAGAGAAGAACCTGTAAGAAACTCTGTCGGATGTCTTTTTTTTTTCGACGTTCGCAACCTTTTGTCGTAAGGACTAAACATTTTATTACAAGCAATTCAGTCCCAAGCATTGTTATCATTAATATAGTCTTTAATACTATAATATGCTTTAGAAATTAGTTTACGCTTAACGTAACTCTTAAATTTATTTACTGATAGTTCAGTAACATTACTTGGGAGCTTATTATAGAACCTAATACAATTACCCATAAAAGAGTTTTTTATTTTATGGAGCCGCGTGAAGGGCACTGCGAGCTTATATTTATTTCTGGTATTAACATTATGTATGTCACAGTTCTTTCTAAATTTAGCGATGTTTTTATGAAAATACATAATGTTTTCATAAATGTATTGACTGTGCATGGTCAATATGTTAATTTCTTTAAACTTATCTCTAAGCGAGTCTCTCTGGCCCATCTTGTAGACAGCACGAATAGCCCTCTTCTGCAGAACAAAGATGCTATTTACATCAGCAGCACTACCCCACAGTAAAATACCATATGACATAATACTATGGAAGTAACTAAAATAAACTAATCGAGCGGTATCTAAGTCTATTAATTGCCGAATCTTATTAACTGCAAAAACTGCAGAACTGAGTCTACCCGCCAATCCAGTAAGATGAGGACCCCATTGGAGCTTGGAGTCTAACGTTATACCAAGAAACACTGTATCATTAACTAGGTCTAGTTTGTCATTTTTAATAGTTACAGTAGTTTGACTATTTTTCACATTAGTAGTCATGAACTTTATACATTTCGTCTTTTTCTCATTCAGTAATAAATTATTAACACTAAACCAATCGACTACTTTTGATATAGCATTGTTGATAAGTAAGTTATGTACAAACATACATAACAGCACGCATTCATTCCCAGAGTGGGGTAGGCAGAGCTACAGATATACTTACAACTCAAAAAAGACTTGTCGGTAATTCTGTAACCACGTTTTGTACGATTAGGCTAAGGTGTTCACCAGTGTATTACTAGTGACAGGTTGCAAGCCCATCGCCTAACAGTACTACAAGCCCTTATTCCCTTAGTCGCCTCTTACAGCATCCACGGGAAGACATGGAGTGGTACTATTCTAACCCGGCACCCACATGGGCTGTCTTATCCCCTCACTGGAACACACCAATGCGAACACTGATGCTTGTTAGTTGCTACAGGATAAGATAGTGGTAGCTATAAGGATGGACCTTGTACAGGGTCCTACTACCACGGGTATTCTCCCAAGGAGACTCACTCAGTGCTAAGGACTACATAAAATAGATCCTAGGACTACATAATATAGGACTACATAGAGATTTCTTTGATTCACTGCATGCGCTTGCGTTGCAATACGTTTGTTTGTTCAAACAAATATTTATTCAGCAAAACCAATTCGAAATATGATTTTTAACATTGTCTTGTTATGCAAAACTAAGCTTGGGTGTTTGCAAAGTTTGTTTACAGTGCCACGACCTGACCACAGGTTTGAAGCGAGCGCTGGCAATTTTACAAACTCCATTGTGAATATTTAGATTTCTATTCAGAGATTTTGTTCCGTAAATTGAATTGGCATTTGCTTGTGTTAATGTTTTGATTTGTTAAGTTAATATTTACCAGTTAATTGTAATACTTGTTAAAACTTGTAAGGATAATAATAATTTTAACTGGTTTCCTGCTAATGATAAAGAACGTGATGTTCGTCAGAATTATAATAAGCTTTGTTACATGATTTAAGCCTGATCAGCTGTATTGCATACATACTTTAATTTACGCTTGTTTCCCAGAAGAGTGGACAGAGGCAACTTCTTTCCACCTGCTTCGATCCTAAAAAATCTCTTTCGCTTCTTCCATATTCACACATCAAGTCATGCATGCACGTCAGTTTCGGCTACTTAAGGTTAGGTGTTTTAATAATTGCTTTTCAATTATTATTATTATTAGAAATAAAAAAAGAAAAACAACTCAGAAAATCGTAAAACTTTAGCAGAGGAAGATAAGAAACATCAAATGCTCCGTACACTAAAATTGTTCGATAAAACTGCAAACGTTGGGGTGCTGCGGTGGCTCGGTGAAATAGTCCATGTCATACAAGGCGGTCCACGTCGAGACAAAATTCAGTTGCAGTAAACACAAATTTCATGCTCGCAACTTCGAATTCAGTAAAGTGAATCTTAGCAGCAGAATGTATATAGATTTTACCTCGCTTAATTTTTTGATGTTTTTATACATTGTGCATTTGTGGTTGTCTCCATTACGTTTTTTTTTCGAAAAAAATTTTGATATACACTGCTCTTTTCCTTTAAACCTTTTATCGATTATTACTGCCGTAATTTTTTGTATTTTATAACGTGTTCTGCCAAATAATTATTACTTTTTTTTTTTTTTTTTTTTGGTGTTCAATAAAGAGTATTTGTATTGTATTGTATTGTAATTATCTTACTAAACCAGTTTCGTAATTTGTTAATTACAATGTGACTTCATAATTGCAACAAACCCCTGTAACAAAGAGGAAGTCGTGTCTTTGAAAACTGGGATCAAACACTTTGTAAGGTCTTCTTTTAAAGTTACTTCTGTTTAACACAAGTTTTTTTGACATTTGGTCTAAAATAGACTCTTTAAAAGGTCAAATTTAAATTTCAAAGTTTAGCTACAAATAGAATTTTAATTGCCGGACTAATTAAAGATTGAAGACTTTTTAAATGTGTTGTTGGAGAAGAATGGAGGGGATAAGTTGAACAGAAAAATATATGATGACCGAGTGCTGGATAGAATAGATGAAACTAGGAAATTCCTAACAACGATTGAAAATAGAAAAGGAACACTGGTAGGATACCTGCTAAGACACCACCTTTTCCTTAAAAACTTCATAGAAGGAAAGATATAGGGAAGACCAAGAAGAAATTACTTTGAGGAGATAAATGAGAAAGTCAAGTAATTGACGGAGGACCGGAGCGGTTGAAAATTACTGCACCGACAAGAGCATGGCTCTTAAAAAAACAGAGATACTACCAAAAATGTGGCGTAATAATTTGCGCGTTAATTATAGGTACGTAAGTATCAATGTCCTTTGTGACCTCCTGTGACAGTAGGCTTAACCCCGTAACGGATTTTAGAATGCGTTGATATTTTTTTGGCATAGAAGGTAAACGAACACACAGGCCACCTGATGAATCAGAATCAGAATAATCTTTATTCAAGTAGGTTTACAAATAATAAACTCTTTTGAAACGTCATAGTAGCGACTTAGCCTAAATTGACTGCAGGTTCAAATCGCGACCGATCAGAGAAGAACCTGTAAGAAACTCTGTCGGATGTCTTTTTTTTTTCGACGTTCGCAACCTTTTGTCGTAAGGACTAAACATTTTATTACAAGCAATTCAGTCCCAAGCATTGTTATCATTAATATAGTCTTTAATACTATAATATGCTTTAGAAATTAGTTTACGCTTAACGTAACTCTTAAATTTATTTACTGATAGTTCAGTAACATTACTTGGGAGCTTATTATAGAACCTAATACAATTACCCATAAAAGAGTTTTTTATTTTATGGAGCCGCGTGAAGGGCACTGCGAGCTTATATTTATTTCTGGTATTAACATTATGTATGTCACAGTTCTTTCTAAATTTAGCGATGTTTTTATGAACATACATAATGTTTTCATAAATGTATTGACTGTGCATGGTCAATATGTTAATTTCTTTAAACTTATCTCTAAGCGAGTCTCTCTGGCCCATCTTGTAGACAGCACGAATAGCCCTCTTCTGCAGAACAAAGATGCTATTTACATCAGCAGCACTACCCCACAGTAAAATACCATATGACATAATACTATGGAAGTAACTAAAATAAACTAATCGAGCGGTATCTAAGTCTATTAATTGCCGAATCTTATTAACTGCAAAAACTGCAGAACTGAGTCTACCCGCCAATCCAGTAAGATGAGGACCCCATTGGAGCTTGGAGTCTAACGTTATACCAAGAAACACTGTATCATTAACTAGGTCTAGTTTGTCATTTTTAATAGTTACAGTAGTTTGACTATTTTTCACATTAGTAGTCATGAACTTTATACATTTCGTCTTTTTCTCATTCAGTAATAAATTATTAACACTAAACCAATCGACTACTTTTGATATAGCATTGTTGATAAGTAAGTTATGTACAAACATACATAACAGCACGCATTCATTCCCAGAGTGGGGTAGGCAGAGCTACAGATATACTTACAACTCAAAAAAGACTTGTCGGTAATTCTGTAACCACGTTTTGTACGATTAGGCTAAGGTGTTCACCAGTGTATTACTAGTGACAGGTTGCAAGCCCATCGCCTAACAGTACTACAAGCCCTTATTCCCTTAGTCGCCTCTTACAGCATCCACGGGAAGACATGGAGTGGTACTATTCTAACCCGGCACCCACATGGGCTGTCTTATCCCCTCACTGGAACACACCAATGCGAACACTGATGCTTGTTAGTTGCTACAGGATAAGATAGTGGTAGCTATAAGGATGGACCTTGTACAGGGTCCTACTACCACGGGTATTCTCCCAAGGAGACTCACTCAGTGCTAAGGACTACATAAAATAGATCCTTCTCAGTTTTCATGCTATAGAGGCAGTCGGATTTTTAAAGCTCGCTTTTCATCAGCCTTATAACAATGAATGAATGAAATAATGGCTGAATAAATTAATGAAAAATTTTATTAATTGAATAATGAATTAATTAATAAAATAAGTTTACAGTAACATAAAAATATATTTATTGCAAAAAAGGTCCCCACTCAGCTTAGTGCCACGAAAAATACAAATGGTTACTAATTCCTTGACACTGATTTTCAGTGACAACTGGTTACCGGGGGGTTGTTACTTATTTACATTTTTACACTACCTACATGTATTAACAAAAACTTAAAGTTACCTACTACTATCGAATGGTAATACATGGATTGTGTCAATTATAATAATTTCTAAATACTTATTCTAAACATTATTAGCTTGGTTAATTAGAGCATGTTCTACGTCTTCCAACATACAAACATTCAATTACTCGCTTAGCGTCTCACTGAGCAAACGTCTTGGTTCAAAATAAATAATTCAGCATTCGGTGCTCCGCGGCCAAACATTGTGTTTTACGTTCCAGATGTTTTCTCGTCTAATTTTCTTGATAGTTCACGTTGAATGTTTGATTTGTGATTAAATAAAGTAGTTTTATTTGCCAGGTTAGTGGTTTAATGTGTTGAATTAAGAAAGGAATCAACATTATTTTATATAAGATTGGTTTTTACCCATGCCTCCGTTCGCGCAGTCGTTTATCAGTATTCCCTTTTGAACTGTTCTTTTTTGAGATTGACAGTATCTTTGATTTACTTGAGTTATCTACATCTACACTAATATTATAAAGAGGAAAGATTTTTACCTATTTTTGTATGTTTGTATGCTCAAAAAGTACTAGGCCGATTTAAAAAATTCTTTCACCAATAGAATGCTACATTCTTCCAATTTCACATAGGCTACATTTCATTTTGAAAAAAATTGGGGATCCTTGGTAAAATTTGAACAATGTAACCGAAGGTGTAGAAAAATGAGTCTTAAAATGTCTTTCGTCGAATGCGCTGTTGAAACTATTAGCGATAGAACAAAATAATGTACAACAATATTGAAGAACATCATAATGTCTACAAAATTATATATTATATAAAAAAACAATTGTCAAGAAAAAAAGTTGCAGCAGGCGAAGCCGCTGGCGGGTCGCTAGTAAACTACATTTGTATCAAATTTAACGTCAATCGCTTATGGTGGGGTATATGCAGGCGGTACAAAAAATACACTTTCACATTTATAATTAGGATTTATTCTTAGATTACTTATTGCGTTTGTATCAAAACACGATAATGTTATACTTGGCAATTCTTACTTTTGATTGGCAATAATTAATTAAAGCGTAAGTGACATAATATCCTTGCAGTACTTAATAAAATAAAACATTTTTTAGCGCATTTTAAATTAACTTTTTCTTGCATAATTTTATGATTAAATAAATCATTACACAACCCGTTTTATAAAACAAAGAAAACTAAGTTACTTCAATTATAAAATGAAATTAACAACTTTACTGTATAAAAAACAACCCTTCTAGCAGGTCCGCCCGCGGCATGGTCCTTATAACACTGGCTGCATTACCTCTCTGGATTGCCAACCCGAGGTTAGCACCAGCTCTAGGATCTCCGGAAGTGTCTATGAGCCGGGATGACGGGTTTTAATGAAAATTTTCATATCAGCTGTTCAGGGTCCTATGGTCTCTTCTGTAAGCGCCACAAATTGGTAATCATTTTAATAGTGAGAAATAGAATATTTGCGGCGCTTGAGGGTTTTGAATAGGGTCGACTGGATGTGGAAAACGGCGAATGTGTGAACATTATGTCGCGTCCCACACAAGGAGCGTACCCAGTTTCCAAGGCACAAATGTAGCTCCGTATTGTCGCTTGCCGTCGTCCATAAACATATCTGTGGGTTCCAGGACTGGTACCAAAACTTACTGCAATACTTAAAACTATTTTAAAAGAATACAGGCAAATACAGAAAGAAAAGAAGCAAAAACTAACTAAAAATAATCAACTTCTGCAATTTAATGTAAAAATCCAAGCTCAGTTAATTCCAATGTAGGTTTTACCTCTTCGTCGTAACTAACGGTCGAATGCACTGCGTATTTTCCTTTGAAAGAACGGCCATTGCTGTTCGAATGCTTTATATCGCAGTTTCATTATGTTTCTTCTTTGTTTAAAAGGGGTTAGTGGAGGATTGAAAGGTAAATTACTGTACGGGTTAAGTCTAGAGTTAGCAATAGTTGGTGTTAAAAAGCTTGGCTCGAAGTATATTGCGTTATCGGAGATTAACTTAAAATTGCTTGAGTAATTACATTAAAAAAACTTAGATTAAAATAACATTACTTGTTCAAAACAAAAACCAAAGTAAAACAATTAATACAGTAAAGGATGTACAAAGGCGAACTTATCTCGGCGATCTGTTTCAGCTAACCTTTGAGGGATTGAGATTGTATAGTTATTTATTAGTCAAATTTTAATTGTTTTTTATAGTTGATAATCAGTCAATTAATCAAGTAAATAAAGTGAAAATGTAACTCGAGTAATATCAATCAGCTGATATGAAAAGCTTCATTAAGGCCCTGTCATCCCGGCTCAAAGACGCCTCCGGAGATCCTAGAGCTGGTGCTTACCTCTCTCAAAGTATTGAGCTAGCTATCCAGAGAGGTAATGCATCCAGTGTCATAGGGATCATGCCGCGGGCGAACCAGCTGGAGGTGTTGTTTTTATATTTGTTCATTATCTTTTATTATTTAAGTAACTTGGTTTTCTTTATATTTTCATAAGTATCGTTTTAGTTTTAGCTAGTTTAGTTTTTCTTTATTCTTGTTTAATTTAACTATCCCATTGTTTCGCCCTAAATAAACAGAAATAACTTTGATAGTCATAGTAAATTATTTTCATAACTCATCTTGCAAGGAACACAAAAGTAATAAACCGATAATGAATATTAAATTCAAAACATCAATCTCGCAAGTTTAATACTCGGAAAGTATAAATTATTTATTAAAAGTATGAAAGTATGTTTATAAAGTACGAAAACAAAGTTCAGTTTTACAGTGCAGATTAGAATGGTTTCTTTGAATAAATAGTATTTAAGTTATATTTAACTATTGTGTCACCCAAGCTTCGCTCCGGTTTAAACAAATAAAGAATACTCGTAAGCTATATCCATCTGGAATTATAACTTTCAAATGGGGAAATAATTTTTCAAATAGGTTCGTCGATATAAAATAAATCCTAGTAGAATTGATACAAACTCACAGAATGTACACTATCTCCGTATAATATAAGTCATAAATGTCCTCTTAAAAAAATATACCTAATTAAATATATAATAATATGTAAACTTTAACACATTGCGCAAGCAACTTCAAGTTAATATAATGCCCAATGTGCGATCGAAGAGAAACATTTTAATAAGTAAATCCATCCTCCAATAGCAATTTCGAAGAATGGCTTATTAATGTAAAACCAATCCGTAATATAAAAGACAAAGATTTTTTATCAACCTGAACAGCATACAAAAGAATTTAAATCATTTCTGTAAAGGGTTCGAAATTCAAACGGAGTTCGGTAGCCATTGTTCTAAAATTGTAGGTATAAGATCTAACAAAGTAAATTTACGCTTCGTCGATTTAGTCACACAGCACCAATGAAAAGGTAAGGGTCTCTATACCTTCATGAATCCAAATGGATGAATACATTAAAGTTACATTGACCAAAGGAGGAATTATATATGGAAATGTTGAAGTTCTAACGGGCAGAGGTTATGCCACTTAACTACCGATAGACATTTTGAAACTTACTTAGATATGTTTGAGTACCCAAACGTCGTTAAACATGTATTTTGAAGCCTATTACATGCCTATTATTGCATGCCGTGTGGTTGCCTGGTTAGAATAGTGCCACTCCATGTCTTCCCGTGGATGTCGTACGAAGCGACTAAGGGAATAAGGGCTTGTAGTGCTGTTAGGCGATGGGTTTGCAACCTGTCACTAATACACTGGTAAACATCTTAGCCTACTTCTGCAAAATGTGGTTACAGAATTATCAACAAGTCTTTTTAGATTTGTTGGTTTTCCTGTAGCTCTGCCTACCCCACTCTGAGAATTAAGGCGTGATATTTTGTATGTATGTGTACATGCAAAAATGATAGAATCAATAAATGAGAACTAGAGTCACTTTCAATCATTAATGAAATCTCAAATGTCACTGGCTAAAGTTCTAAAACTGCACATTACCTAAAAAATCAAGAATGAAATACATTTCCATTACCATACTTTGAATTGAAGTTTAAGCTTTTAAAGCTTACGCCTTCGTCTTAGTTTATTAATTATGTATTGTATGCTAAACCGTTCGATTCCAAATTATGTCGCCAGGAAAGTTTCCAGAAGTTTTGCCTTTGCCAACGCAAATTAATACCTCTAAGCTGCTAATTTCTAAATGTAGTTGTAGCTTAAAAACGAGTAAGTTTTTTCATTAGATTAGAAATCGAAATACGTCTACTGCATTATTTAAATGATGACAGTCCGTTTCATGAAATTACTAGTAAAATCCTGTCTGTGGACCTACCACACCCTTTATTTTACCACCCTGACAATTACATGTGACAGGTGACATTTAAGTGCACATTGCGCAGTCAAGAAGATTGATGTATAAGCATGTTAACTTTGTAATGTATACTGAATTGTCACCTGTCACGTGTCATTCTCCAGATGGGGATATAGGGGGCTGGTGTTGAACTTAGGAATCCCCTGGGTACGGGCACTACGGTTCTATTACTAAAAAAACATTTATGACCATGACCTTCTTGCAGTTCCAAAAGCAAGCACAGTTTCACACAGGAATTCTTCAAATTCGGGCATTACGAATGCTTAATGCACTTTTGCTATCAGCGCCGGAGTGTGATGTGTTTGACAGTCGGTGGGTGGTTGTTTCTCGTGAATATCTGAGATTCCGTGAGGAAATAGAGTAATTATGAAGGGACTGATAGTGCCATTATGTGCATTGTGTGCAATTCGTTTTTTGTTGTTTAAATTGTGTTAGTTTATCTCTTGTTGCAAACTTATGTGTGTGGCTAATTGAATCTTTCAGTGCATTAGTGTTAACTGTAATGCTGTGTAGATTATACTTGATGATAAATAAATAATTTACAAGCTGTCTAAACATTGAAGGGTTTTAGCTGGAAGAGATCCCTTAAAGGAATAAATTCAACTTTGTATTTTTTTCACTGTTTTGCTTTTTTCTTCTTTTGGTAAAATAGTGTTTACACATAAAAGGGATAGACATGTAGAAGTCGTATCCTTGTGACTTTTACTGCTTAGAATATATGTATGTTTGTTTGTAAACACCTTATTGTGTAGAGAAAAGAATACGATTAAGATAAAAAATAATGTACAAAGGCGCACTTATCTCTCTAAGTGATCTTTTCCAGCTAACCCTTTTACTGTTATGACAAAAATAGAACCGTGTCGCCTGTATCCAGGGGATTCCTTAGTTTGACACCAGATGGTAGATCGCCCTTATAAGTAGCTGCACATTTTAGAGCTTTGTCACTTTAAGGTAATGTTTGAACTGTTGCACTAATCTGTCAAAGGCGTTAAAGCGACAAGGTACCAAAGTAAAATGTTTGACCAGTTTGATTACCAGTCAAAAGTTACCCATTGATCTATGGAGCTTATCTTATTTTTATTGCGAAAAATTTATGTAAGTACCAACGTTCTATTCACGTTAAAATAATTCAGTAGGAGAGGTATGGCGCACGCCTATTCAGCATTGACCTACTTTGTATAAAACTAGCGACCCGCCCTTGCTTCGCTTCGGTTTATGTGAGTTTTGTGTAACACATACATAAAAGCTTTTTGCTTAGTAATATACCCACCAAAAACATAAATGTAAAAAAGGAGAGCCAAGTTCAATACAAAAATTATTCTCTGCTGTGGGCTTCGCCGCAAAAAGAATGGAGATCTGAGATTGAGTGCCAAGTTCTATGCAAAATCCAAATATGTAGTCTAAGGGCTGACTTGGCTGGTTTTCCCATACGAATTATTATTAAGTACCTACTTTTACACAGTCATGGAAGAGCCTTATGTTCGATGGGTAGTTTCTACCAGCAAGCCAAATTTTCGGAATAATAAAATAAGAACCGAAAGGTTTAGAACATGCGAAGGCTATATAATTCGTATGGGAAAACCAGCCAAGTCAGCCCTTAGACTACATACAGTATTTGGATTTTGCATAGAACTTGGCACTCAATCTCAGATCTCCATTCTTTTTGCGGCGAAGCCCACAGCAGAGAATAATTTTTGTTTTGAACTTGGCTCTCCTTTTTTACATTTATGTTTTTGGTGGGATATCATTACTTTTTGTAGGTAAGTCTTACCTACTTACTAAAAAATACAATTATTATTTATTTAAACTATTGCCTATACTATACTAAACCTACGTACCTACTTATTATAGGAATTGTAATAGTAATAAGTATATACACCTACCTACTTATAACTATAAAATTATTATTTATTTAAACTATTGCCTATACTATAATACTATACGTACGTACCTACTTATTAAAGAAATTGTAATAATAATATTACTACAAATTATAAGTTTTCCTTAAGAATACTTAGCAATTTCGCAGCATAAATCGCAACCTTATAGGTCAGATATCGAGAGACAACCGGACAGCAAGACGGCGCTCGCGCTTATGAGCGCGGCTGCCGCTCGCTCGGCCACGTTCGCGTCAACGGTTCGATTCGGTTGTCACAGCGCAGCGCCACTCCGGCGTCACTCGGCGCGCGCGCGTCGTGTATATACCGAAAATCTAAATGCCTATTATTTTATCATTATTTATGAGTAGGTAATGATTTTACACTATTGATGTGCGCTAAATATAAAAATAATAATTAATCCCAGTTAATAACGTAGGTACCCTAAGTAATATTAGGTATTTATGTTAAGCGTTCATAATAGAATCTAATTATTTAAAAATTGACAGTTTTTTATTTATTCCTTTGTATTCATCTAATTACCTATCTGCATACCAAATTTTAAGTCTCTAGGTCATCTGGAACTGGGTTAGAGTTTTGGTCTATAGGTCAGTCAATGATAAAAATGAGGAATTTTGGACATTAATATCTAAATAACCGTTTGATATAAGCTTATGAAATCTAGAACACATATGTATCTCGCAAGTCTCAATATATGAGCCAAATTTGATACGTTTATGTAAAATAGTTTTTGATTTATGAGGGGGTCAAAAGTGGCTCCAAATGGTTCGTGTAATATTACACACGGTGCGGCTCGCCAGTTCTGTTTCTTGAACTTGGCTTGACACGCTCCCGCGTGTCTAGATACCTGATGGTGAAACCGCATCAAAAACCGTTGCGTAATTTCGGAGGAGTTAACGGATATACAGACTGACAGAAAGACGGACAAAAGCAGAAAGCTACTTTGTTTTAAACTACTCTCAGAAGCAATAAAAACAGGTCACTTTATTTGGAAATTCTGTACTAAGTGACCCGTTTTCATTGCTCTTGACTGTAGGCAGAGGTGTATTGACACAAACTTAAATGTGTACAGTCGACTACAAAGAGATGTGTCCACTTTTGGACCTTATTACAATAGCACCATCACTACCCAAATCTTATCCTTCAACCTACTACCAAGCAGCAGTATTCGCATTGTTGTGTTCTGAAGTGGGAGTAAGATAGGCGGAGAAATAACGGATGCTTTTTATCTTACTCACACAGGGTTGGCAACTTTGGAGTCTTAAGATTTCAGTCTTGAGAAGTAAAGTCTAAGGCCCGTATTAATAAACTGATCTTGGTTTAAATGCCCGACTCAAGATACGTCAAAAATGACAGTTTTCTATGGTTTGACGTTTACTTCGACGTATCTTGAGATGGGCATTTAAACCGAGATCAGTTTATTAATACGGGCCTAAAAGTCTCAAATCCCACTCATAATCAAGTGGCCTGTGTGCTGGTGTGCGTTATTTGCCTACTAATTTGACGACACGCTAGCCTCGTTGGGAGTGACCCTGCGGCCGAAGCCAGCGGTCCCGGGTTCAAATCCCGGTAACGGCTGATATTTGTGTGATGAGCACGAATATTTGTTCCTGAGTCTTGGATGTTTTCTATGTAAGTATTTAAGTATTTATTTCTCTATCTAAGTATGTTTATCGTTGTCTAGTACCCATAGTACAAGCCTAGAGCTTAGTTTGGGACTAGGTCAATTTCTGTGACATTTTCCCATGACATAATATATATATTTAATATTATAAATGCGAAAGTTTGTGAATGTATGTGCGTTAGTTTGTTACTCTTTAACTGCTGCTGGACGGATTTCGATGAAATTTATAATAGATATAGCTTATGCACTCACACATTAACACATATGCTATTTTTAATTCCTGAAAATTTCAAGGTTCCCGAGGAAATAACAACTAAAATCTACGTGGAAGAAGTAGCGGGCAGAAGTTAGTAACAATATATTTTAAAACCTAAATCCAAATATACAAATAACTACCTTAATGTATTCGTGACAAAGAAAATTAGACAAGTCACAAAGCATGACCAAATCAATTTGATTTAGTAAAATCAACGTTCGTGCACGAGAATAAGTCTTTAGGAACAAATTCGATCTATTGAGGTTGAATATTTATGTCAAAAGCCTATGGAAGTCAAATAGTCAAATTTTGCTAACGGAGTTTTGTAACTATAATTCTGATGGATAAATGTAAAAGATGTGACATTTATCTGTTACGATTAATTTGGTATAATAAATGTGATAAGGGTTGATTGCACAAAAACAATACATTTGTATACGAAAGGCGAACTCGATTCTGACAACTTTTTTTAAAAGTTGTATGGTGCATTAAGTCACCAGCAGTCACCTCTAAAAAAATCTAAATTTGTAGATACGTTATTCTAAATATTAAAACCCAGTCTGTAAATATGTAGGTATGCTTGGTCTCCATACATTATTTTTTATAGGCAGTAACAGAGTACTTACTCGTACATTATTCTACTAAAATTTCCATATTAAAACAGCATATTTATTTCATTTAATTTACCTATGTTTTTGCCACTCATAACAATTTATTTTCCTGTTTACTTGAAAGATTTAAGAAAAAACACGTTTAAGTGAAAATTATTTTTAATCATTTTATCATGTTTGAGATACTTACTAGAAAGTTTTGTCAACCGATCAGAATATTTTTAAACATTAAAAAATAGCACCTTCAATTCAAGATGGCAGATCGATCTTCTTCCTTACCTTAGCCAAGCAGGGGCCATAGAGACCATAGTAGTAAAAAAATACAAGTCACTAATTTGTATAACCTTTTAATCTACCAAAATCAATAATCAATAGAAAAATGCTAGGCCTGGCTATGCCTATATTATATCAAAAACGGTGTTTACGTTTCACCTTTTTTTTAATAGGTAACAATGACATGTAGGATGTAAAACACCAAGCACTTACAATTGGGTGAATCAACTTTTAAAGTCCTCCTTTTCTACACGCTAATAAAAACTTACTAGAATATGTGAGATTGATAATGGTTTACACATGTTAAAATTAGATAATCAGATTTTCGGATTTCATTATTCATAATCATAAACCAATTGTATAATTTTGTAAAAACATGGTAACGCAGTGGAAAATGCACGTTTTTCATACAAAACCCGGGGACAACGTCGTCCCCTGCGTTACCTGATATATTTGTGTAAATTATTGAAGAATTTTTAAAATTGTCAGCTAGAAAGTAAGTTTAATTGTCTGATTTATTCAATATATTGACCACATCAAAAAAAAAATTGCATTCTACCAAATTAAGGTGACATAGTGAGACATGTCGAAAATTGGGGAGTACCTTAAAAGTTGATTCACCAAATTAAGGTTACACAAAAGACCCCAGTAAACCTCAGTAAAAAACCGAAATGCTGTGTGCTAAATGCTGTTTGCAAAATTAGAAATATGGCTGCTTAGTTAATTAAGCAAGGTTTTGTTTTTTATGGCCCTTCAGTCTGATCTAGATCAATTTATGATATTTATATATTTGCGAGAATATGGTCATTGCCGTTGTAAAAAAGCATAAAAGTTACTGCAGCATAATTCTTCCGATAAAAGCTCGTAAACGTCGGAAAGTTTTTTTAAGTTATTATGAATTTAACTCGTAAGTGTTACGCAAAATTCTAATTAACTATTAACAATAATTTCCGTAATGAACATGGATTTTGATTGGAAATTACTACTAGATCGAGTAAACGATGGTTTAGATAAACTCCATCCAAGGCGGCCTGTTATGGCCGTGTTTGTCGTTGTGGATAAAACATCCGTCACTTTCTGACCAGTTTGCAACTTATAATATTCAAGTATAATAGAGTAATTACCATAGTGTTAATCTTCATCAACTTCATATAAATATGAATATTTCTTCTTTTTATATCATTAGGTATATTTTTGATAATATTATGATAGAACTGTTCAAATGAACAGTACAAAATTTCATTAAGATCTATAAGACTTCGTAAACGAACGAAGCCGAATATTACGTTTTCTTTTACGCAAACTTAACTTTGCTATCTTCTTGTATAAAAAATACGGATAACGCAACGGTCAAGACGTTGACACGGCATTTCCTCTAAAATAATCAACAGCAGCCACGTGACCGGTTCTTATCTACCCCTAAAAGATTTATAACGGAGGCGTTACCGCGGTTTATCTTAATCTAAGCTGTGACCTCGTATTCCATTTTACGTCTCTATCAACCGATTTCCCATTTTGCTGATTTTCTCACCCGAATTTTTGTCTAGTAGTTTTCGTGAGTGAATCACAGTGCATAAAATAGGAAATGTATCAAGAATTATTCTAGGCTGTTTTGTTAATGTTTTTTTTTTGTTTTCTGGCGTTCTATATTAAGCCATAAAAATACTTTCCACTAAGGAATTTTCATAACATATTAATTTGACTGCAGCTTTGCTCTGAAATTTAATTTTCCGTTCTTGAAGTTTTATTAAAAAGAACACAACTTAAATCTTCGCTTTCAGTCTTCAACATATTTTTAATATTGCGAGCGTCGAAAAAGTCATCCGCATATTTCGTTTTAAATAAACTTTTTCTATTGTTTTGCTTTAAAAAAGCATGTTTACGTAGAAATACGTTTTTTTTAAATTAAACTTAGTTTTATAATGAAAAGACTATTCGTGCGCTAATAATAGAAAATTTGATTTTTTACCCTGTCAAAAATAATACTAATTAAAAAATAATTAATCGCTTTTCAATCATTAATCAATTTTGTTTAACTTAGTATATAATATTTTTATTGCATATTGTTGTGCAGAAAATGACATACCCAGCTAATAACTATAAAAATACTGGTGACTCGGATAGGTTTCGATGTTTGGTCTTTTAGGCAGAAATAATCTCCTAGTTAAATAACACTCGTAAATACCTCAAATGGATATACCCCTCGGAATCATTAATACCCATTTTTAGAGCCAATATTTTTTAAGCAGCCCGATTTTCATTTGACCAAGCTTAATACTCACCTACCCAATGGGGTAGGCAGAGACAATGGAACGCCAGGTCCGCCTACTCTCTACATTCATCAATCTCCTCATGCATGTATATCGGTTTCCGGTGCTTTTGATTTAGCCCTTATTTAGTACATCACGAATCTAATCACTGCATGTGCATCTAAGGCATCCCCTACCGACAACTCCACTCACGTTCACTAGCCATACTTCTTTCTAAATTACCAAACCATCTTAGGATACTCTTCTTGATATTTGTGACTACGTCTTTCAATCTACATCGATTTCGGATCTATTTCTTACTCTATCTATCATCCTAACTCCACATATATCATTCCTATGTCTAATTTCAACAAAATTAATCCTGCTCTCACCTTCCGCTATACCCATGATGCTAGATACCATCCCAGTGAAATTAACTTTATATTTAAATAAACCACGTGCAAAACGGTCGACCCGTTTGGGCTCCACGATGTTAGACACACATCATCGAACTTGTAACACCCCCTGCGATCTCATCAGGTTAAATGAACAAAATAATAATAATGATGTAAATAAACGCCAAGAAAACCAAATAATTAATGAATTACTAAGCTTACGATGAATCAGGGAATGCTCAGGTAAGAATGAAATGCGTTTCTTGCGGTGAAATGAATGGTTTTCCTTTTCACAGACTGTTTGCCAATTATTTCTGGTCAGATTAGCAGGGTGAAATCTGTCGAGTTTCATAAAAGGCGCTATGGGAAATGTTAAAGTGTAGGTTGTTAAGGGGTAATGTTGAATATACTACTTATTGGAGGGATAAGTTCGCCTTTGTACATTATTTTCTGGTATCTTCATTGTATTATTATTATTTTTTTCTGTTTTATTTTGTACAATAAAGTGTTTACATACATACATACATACATACATACATAATGTTTTTTATTCTTTCAAAGGGTTACAATCAGAAGTCGGATTTACGATCAACTCACTTATCAATGGTTGGGTTTTCCCCTGTTCTAGTAACCGCTTCCAGCTTTATTTGTTAGTGTTATTTTGGAGTCGACGATAAGCTGTGTAACTTACACAGCACAAGACCATTAATTTTGAATAACATTCTGAGGAAAAACAAAAAATCATTTTTTTTACTTGAGCGATCTCTAAATAAGGGAAAAGGATCGATAAGTGAGTTAATCGATATCAGAACTTCCAAGGTGTCATTCAATTTCGCTCTCAATATTCCGATATCTGGTTATAATTTATCAATTCCAAAAAAGCGAGATGTATCTATGTGTCTGTCTGTGGTGTCGTATCTCCCAAATGGATTGATTGATTTGAACATGTTTTTTAAAAGAAGCAAGTCATAAGCACCATAAAAAAGCAAATGAGCCGTTTAACCTCGTGAGACCTCGTGTGCCATTGGAGATACAGAATGAACTATATTTTAATGACCATAGAGTTCATTTTTATTTGTTACAATTTTGAAAATGGTATAACTGAACTTTATTGCCTTGCTAGTAAAAATCCTCACGAGGTTAAAGGACATATCGACGGATCTGTGACTTAACCTCGTATATTGAATAACGTCCAGTATAAACTGACACGCACTAAGTACGCGAGTGCATACTTAGTGCGTGTCAGTTTATACTGGACATAATTCAACATATATTATGAGGTTGAGTCACAAAACCGTAAATAAGCTCTGATAGATTAGGTCTCTAATATATGGCATGGAGAAAGCAATTGAGAGCACAGCACATCACTTCCCAGGGACGACAACTAATTAGTGGGCTCTGAAGTCTATCGACATTAAAAAAACTGTACTTACAACTTTTTTGCATTGATTTGCGTTGCACTGTACCTAATTCATGATAATTGTTTTTTTAACGAAATAATAAGTAATTTATGAAATTTATTGATCTAAATAATATTACATTCAATCTCATTATTGGCTGTCGCAAAAAAGCGTCACTACTTTGAAAAAACCTCGTACCTCATATTTCGTGATGTACAATTTTAAACTTAAATCTGAAGCTAAGTAAGTTTAAAATCGTACATCACGAAATATGAGATACGAGGTTTTTTCAAAGTAGTGACGAAATACTGTTTGAGTCAAAGATATTAAAACATGTTCTTGAGATATAAACCATAAGAAAAAGAAAAAAAAATATAATAAGTTTTTAAATTATATACTGAGTGGCTGTTGCCCGCGACTCCGTCCGCGTAGTAGTCGTATAATTATCATTATTCTCAATTTTTCGGGACTAAACTCTACCCTATGTCTTTCTACGGGGCTAAAGGTAATATAAAGTTCATACAAAATTTCATAGAACTCGGTTCATCAGTTTAGCCGTGAAAAACGTAACAAACAGACAGACAAAGTTACTATCACAATTATAATACTAGTATGGCCTAGACTGAGTTAAAAAACCCACTTAAGCAATAACACATTTAAATAAACAAACTGAAAGCCGAATTTAATTTAATTTCGAAGGTAATTATTTATTTTCAATTTGTTCGAATGATACGGAATTTCTTTGACAAGAACATTCAAAAGAGCAAACGCTCTTTGAGCTAAGATGGTCCAAATTGCCAAGATTTTCACAATGATTTAATAAATACGAGCTAATTTTATCTAATTTAATATCTACGAGCAAGTATTTATAATCAGTAGGTATTCTTAACGGAGGATGTGAAGAAAAAGGCATATTATATTATTATTCAATAATAAATTACATGCCATAATTGGATTGATAATTATCGAAACAAGGGTTCAAAATAGATCTCATTATTCGATTAAAGATACGTTTTTAGCCATTACCGGCATCATTCTTCATTTTTAACCCCATTCAGCCTTCGTTGTCCTTCCGTCCGTCCTAACTTAAAAGAGATACGTGCGTATCTTTTGAAGGTAACTCCTCATTTTATCGAGTATATCATTTCATCGAACGCTATTTTCTGCTGAAACCGTAATGTGTTCAGGGTATCTTAATTAATTCATAGGTTAGGTTAGGTTAGATGTTTAAGATTCTCTGAAAACATTATGGTTTTAGCTGAAAATAGCGTTCGATGAAAATAAACATTCGATGAAATGTATTTCGTTGTAATGATAGACTCCCGTCTTTTGAACTGTTATAGATAGATAGTATTAAATATGTAGTGATGGTAAACTGTCTTGCCAAAAAAAAATTTAAAAAATTTAAAGGCACACACCACACAAGAAATTTTACTTTCCATGATTTTTATTTGCTTGCAATTTATGTATGTTCGGGTCAAATCTTGCAAGGAAGATGTGAACCACTTCCCGGAGACCAATTGAGCTGAAAGGTATACTTACGCAACTTCGATGATAATACAAAAAATGCTAGGTACCATTGAACTGCTCTTGTGATGGACTCAGAAGGTTGCCACAGGATCTCCACCATACTTAACGTAGACTTTCTCTTAATAATAATAAGTCTATAACGCTGTCCGTCCTAATTTTAATCAGCTTTATATTTTGAATCTTAATATATAGCGGGTTAATGTTGTCTTACGGCAGATGTACTAACATTTTTTTAAAAGAAAGTGAATTATTAACTCCCTACACAAAAATAGTTTTTTATAATTTTTTGTGTTGTGTTGTATAATCGGCAAACCATACAAGCACGTAATTTAGTATGATTCTAGTACAAACTCTGAAGAAACACAAATAACACAAAAAATGGTCAAGTGTGAGTTGAGCCTGCGCTGATTCGATTTGAAATCAAATTCGAATCGGAATACAGTAATACCAACTGTGCGGTGACACGGAACCCTCGGTGCGTAGGTGCGACTTTAGTCCGGTTTTTTTAAATACAAATTTGTAGAAAGATCGATAACGATTTCTTTGATTTACTGCATGCGCTTGCGTTGCAATACGTTTGTTTGTTCAAACAAATATTTATTCAGCAAAACCAATTCGAAATATGATTTTTAACATTGTCTTGTTATGCAAAACTAAGCTTGGGTGTTTGCAAAGTTTGTTTACAGTGCCACGACCTGACCACAGGTTTGAAGCGAGCGCTGGCAATTTTACAAACTCCATTGTGAATATTTAGATTTCTATTCAGAGGTTTTGTTCCGTAAATTGAATTGGCATTTGCTTGTGTTAATGTTTTGATTTGTTAAGTTAATATTTACCAGTTAATTGTAATACTTGTTAAAACTTGTAAGGATAATAATAATTTTAACTGGTTTCCTGCTAATGATAAAGAACGTGATGTTGTCCATTGAACTGCTCTTGTGATGGACTCAGAAGGTTGCCACAGGATCTCCACGATACTTAACGTAGACTTTCTCTTAATAATAATAAGTTTATAACGCTGTCCGTCCTAATTTTAATCAGCTATATATTTTGAATCTTAATATATAGTGGGTTAATGTTGTCTTACGGCAGATGTACTAACATTTTTTTAAAAGAAAGTGAATTATTAACTCCCGTCACAAAAATAGTTTCATATCATTTTTTTTGTTGTGTTGTATAATCGGCAAACCATACAAGCACGTAATTTAGTATGATTCTAGTACAAACTCTGAAGAAACACAAATAACACAAAAAAATGGTCAAGTGTGAGTTGAGCTTGCGCTGATTCGATTTGAAATCAAATTCGAATCGGAATACAGTAATACCAACTGTGCGGCGACACGGAACCCTCGGTGCGTAGGTGCGACTTTAGTCCGGTTTTTTTAAATATAAATTTGTAGAAAGATCGATAACGATTTCTTTGATTCACTGCATGCGCTTGCGTTGCAATACGTTTGTTTGTTCAAACAAATATTTATTCAGCAAAACCAATTCGAAATATGATTTTTAACATTGTCTTGTTATGCAAAACTAAGCTTGGGTGTTTGCAAAGTTTGTTTACAGTGCCACGACCTGACCACAGGTTTGAAGCGAGCGCTGGCAATTTTACAAACTCCATTGTGAATATTTAGATTTCTATTCAGAGATTTTGTTCCGTAAATTGAATTGGCATTTGCTTGTGTTAATGTTTTGATTTGTTAAGTTAATATTTACCAGTTAATTGTAATACTTGTTAAAACTTGTAAGGATAATAATAATTTTAACTGGTTTCCTGCTAATGATAAAGAACGTGATGTTCGTCAGAATTATAATAAGCTTTGTTACATGATTTAAGCCTGATCAGCTGTATTGCATACATACTTTAATTTACGCTTGTTTCCCAGAAGAGTGGACAGAGGCAACTTCTTTCCACCTGCTTCGATCCTAAAAAATCTCTTTCGCTTCTTCCATATTCACACATCAAGTCATGCATGCACGTCAGTTTCGGCTACTTAAGGTTAGGTGTTTTAATAATTGCTTTTCAATTATTATTATTATTAGAAATAAAAAAAGAAAAACAACTCAGAAAATCGTAAAACTTTAGCAGAGGAAGATAAGAAACATCAAATGCTCCGTACACTAAAATTGTTCGATAAAACTGCAAACGTTGGGGTGCTGCGGTGGCTCGGTGAAATAGTCCATGTCATACAAGGCGGTCCACGTCGAGACAAAATTCAGTTGCAGTAAACACAAATTTCATGCTCGCAACTTCGAATTCAGTAAAGTGAATCTTAGCAGCAGAATGTATATAGATTTTACCTCGCTTAATTTTTTGATGTTTTTATACATTGTGCATTTGTGGTTGTCTCCATTACGTTTTTTTTTCGAAAAAAATTTTGATATACACTGCTCTTTTCCTTTAAACCTTTTATCGATTATTACTGCCGTAATTTTTTGTATTTTATAACGTGTTCTGCCAAATAATTATTACTTTTTTTTTTTTTTTTTTTTTGGTGTTCAATAAAGAGTATTTGTATTGTATTGTATTGTAATTATCTTACTAAACCAGTTTCGTAATTTGTTAATTACAATGTGACTTCATAATTGCAACAAACCCCTGTAACAAAGAGGAAGTCGTGTCTTTGAAAACTGGGATCAAACACTTTGTAAGGTCTTCTTTTAAAGTTACTTCTGTTTAACACAAGTTTTTTTGACATTTGGTCTAAAATAGACTCTTTAAAAGGTCAAATTTAAATTTCAAAGTTTAGCTACAAATAGAATTTTAATTGCCGGACTAATTAAAGATTGAAGACTTTTTAAATGTGTTGTTGGAGAAGAATGGAGGGGATAAGTTGAACAGAAAAATATATGATGACCGAGTGCTGGATAGAATAGATGAAACTAGGAAATTCCTAACAACGATTGAAAATAGAAAAGGAACACTGGTAGGATACCTGCTAAGACACCACCTTTTCCTTAAAAACTTCATAGAAGGAAAGATATAGGGAAGACCAAGAAGAAATTACTTTGAGGAGATAAATGAGAAAGTCAAGTAATTGACGGAGGACCGGAGCGGTTGAAAATTACTGCACCGACAAGAGCATGGCTCTTAAAAAAACAGAGATACTACCAAAAATGTGGCGTAATAATTTGCGCGTTAATTATAGGTACGTAAGTATCAATGTCCTTTGTGACCTCCTGTGACAGTAGGCTTAACCCCGTAACGGATTTTAGAATGCGTTGATATTTTTTTGGCATAGAAGGTAAACGAACACACAGGCCACCTGATGAATCAGAATCAGAATAATCTTTATTCAAGTAGGTTTACAAATAATAAACTCTTTTGAAACGTCATAGTAGCGACTTAGCCTAAATTGACTGCAGGTTCAAATCGCGACCGATCAGAGAAGAACCTGTAAGAAACTCTGTCGGATGTCTTTTTTTTTTCGACGTTCGCAACCTTTTGTCGTAAGGACTAAACATTTTATTACAAGCAATTCAGTCCCAAGCATTGTTATCATTAATATAGTCTTTAATACTATAATATGCTTTAGAAATTAGTTTACGCTTAACGTAACTCTTAAATTTATTTACTGATAGTTCAGTAACATTACTTGGGAGCTTATTATAGAACCTAATACAATTACCCATAAAAGAGTTTTTTATTTTATGGAGCCGCGTGAAGGGCACTGCGAGCTTATATTTATTTCTGGTATTAACATTATGTATGTCACAGTTCTTTCTAAATTTAGCGATGTTTTTATGAACATACATAATGTTTTCATAAATGTATTGACTGTGCATGGTCAATATGTTAATTTCTTTAAACTTATCTCTAAGCGAGTCTCTCTGGCCCATCTTGTAGACAGCACGAATAGCCCTCTTCTGCAGAACAAAGATGCTATTTACATCAGCAGCACTACCCCACAGTAAAATACCATATGACATAATACTATGGAAGTAACTAAAATAAACTAATCGAGCGGTATCTAAGTCTATTAATTGCCGAATCTTATTAACTGCAAAAACTGCAGAACTGAGTCTACCCGCCAATCCAGTAAGATGAGGACCCCATTGGAGCTTGGAGTCTAACGTTATACCAAGAAACACTGTATCATTAACTAGGTCTAGTTTGTCATTTTTAATAGTTACAGTAGTTTGACTATTTTTCACATTAGTAGTCATGAACTTTATACATTTCGTCTTTTTCTCATTCAGTAATAAATTATTAACACTAAACCAATCGACTACTTTTGATATAGCATTGTTGATAAGTAAGTTATGTACAAACATACATAACAGCACGCATTCATTCCCAGAGTGGGGTAGGCAGAGCTACAGATATACTTACAACTCAAAAAAGACTTGTCGGTAATTCTGTAACCACGTTTTGTACGATTAGGCTAAGGTGTTCACCAGTGTATTACTAGTGACAGGTTGCAAGCCCATCGCCTAACAGTACTACAAGCCCTTATTCCCTTAGTCGCCTCTTACAGCATCCACGGGAAGACATGGAGTGGTACTATTCTAACCCGGCACCCACATGGGCTGTCTTATCCCCTCACTGGAACACACCAATGCGAACACTGATGCTTGTTAGTTGCTACAGGATAAGATAGTGGTAGCTATAAGGATGGACCTTGTACAGGGTCCTACTACCACGGGTATTCTCCCAAGGAGACTCACTCAGTGCTAAGGACTACATAAAATAGATCCTAGGACTACATAATATAGGACTACATAGAGATTTCTTTGATTCACTGCATGCGCTTGCGTTGCAATACGTTTGTTTGTTCAAACAAATATTTATTCAGCAAAACCAATTCGAAATATGATTTTTAACATTGTCTTGTTATGCAAAACTAAGCTTGGGTGTTTGCAAAGTTTGTTTACAGTGCCACGACCTGACCACAGGTTTGAAGCGAGCGCTGGCAATTTTACAAACTCCATTGTGAATATTTAGATTTCTATTCAGAGATTTTGTTCCGTAAATTGAATTGGCATTTGCTTGTGTTAATGTTTTGATTTGTTAAGTTAATATTTACCAGTTAATTGTAATACTTGTTAAAACTTGTAAGGATAATAATAATTTTAACTGGTTTCCTGCTAATGATAAAGAACGTGATGTTCGTCAGAATTATAATAAGCTTTGTTACATGATTTAAGCCTGATCAGCTGTATTGCATACATACTTTAATTTACGCTTGTTTCCCAGAAGAGTGGACAGAGGCAACTTCTTTCCACCTGCTTCGATCCTAAAAAATCTCTTTCGCTTCTTCCATATTCACACATCAAGTCATGCATGCACGTCAGTTTCGGCTACTTAAGGTTAGGTGTTTTAATAATTGCTTTTCAATTATTATTATTATTAGAAATAAAAAAAGAAAAACAACTCAGAAAATCGTAAAACTTTAGCAGAGGAAGATAAGAAACATCAAATGCTCCGTACACTAAAATTGTTCGATAAAACTGCAAACGTTGGGGTGCTGCGGTGGCTCGGTGAAATAGTCCATGTCATACAAGGCGGTCCACGTCGAGACAAAATTCAGTTGCAGTAAACACAAATTTCATGCTCGCAACTTCGAATTCAGTAAAGTGAATCTTAGCAGCAGAATGTATATAGATTTTACCTCGCTTAATTTTTTGATGTTTTTATACATTGTGCATTTGTGGTTGTCTCCATTACGTTTTTTTTTCGAAAAAAATTTTGATATACACTGCTCTTTTCCTTTAAACCTTTTATCGATTATTACTGCCGTAATTTTTTGTATTTTATAACGTGTTCTGCCAAATAATTATTACTTTTTTTTTTTTTTTATTTTTGGTGTTCAATAAAGAGTATTTGTATTGTATTGTATTGTAATTATCTTACTAAACCAGTTTCGTAATTTGTTAATTACAATTAGACTTCATAATTGCAACAAACCCCTGTAACAAAGAGGAAGTCGTGTCTTTGAAAACTGGGATCAAACACTTTGTAAGGTCTTCTTTTAAAGTTACTTCTGTTTAACACAAGTTTTTTTGACATTTGGTCTAAAATAGACTCTTTAAAAGGTCAAATTTAAATTTCAAAGTTTAGCTACAAATAGAATTTTAATTGCCGGACTAATTAAAGATTGAAGACTTTTTAAATGTGTTGTTGGAGAAGAATGGAGGGGATAAGTTGAACAGAAAAATATATGATGACCGAGTGCTGGATAGAATAGATGAAACTAGGAAATTCCTAACAACGATTGAAAATAGAAAAGGAACACTGGTAGGATACCTGCTAAGACACCACCTTTTCCTTAAAAACTTCATAGAAGGAAAGATATAGGGAAGACCAAGAAGAAATTACTTTGAGGAGATAAATGAGAAAGTCAAGTAATTGACGGAGGACCGGAGCGGTTGAAAATTACTGCACCGACAAGAGCATGGCTCTTAAAAAAACAGAGATACTACCAAAAATGTGGCGTAATAATTTGCGCGTTAATTATAGGTACGTAAGTATCAATGTCCTTTGTGACCTCCTGTGACAGTAGGCTTAACCCCGTAACGGATTTTAGAATGCGTTGATATTTTTTTGGCATAGAAGGTAAACGAACACACAGGCCACCTGATGAATCAGAATCAGAATAATCTTTATTCAAGTAGGTTTACAAATAATAAACTCTTTTGAAACGTCATAGTAGCGACTTAGCCTAAATTGACTGCAGGTTCAAATCGCGACCGATCAGAGAAGAACCTGTAAGAAACTCTGTCGGATGTCTTTTTTTTTTCGACGTTCGCAACCTTTTGTCGTAAGGACTAAACATTTTATTACAAGCAATTCAGTCCCAAGCATTGTTATCATTAATATAGTCTTTAATACTATAATATGCTTTAGAAATTAGTTTACGCTTAACGTAACTCTTAAATTTATTTACTGATAGTTCAGTAACATTACTTGGGAGCTTATTATAGAACCTAATACAATTACCCATAAAAGAGTTTTTTATTTTATGGAGCCGCGTGAAGGGCACTGCGAGCTTATATTTATTTCTGGTATTAACATTATGTATGTCACAGTTCTTTCTAAATTTAGCGATGTTTTTATGAACATACATAATGTTTTCATAAATGTATTGACTGTGCATGGTCAATATGTTAATTTCTTTAAACTTATCTCTAAGCGAGTCTCTCTGGCCCATCTTGTAGACAGCACGAATAGCCCTCTTCTGCAGAACAAAGATGCTATTTACATCAGCAGCACTACCCCACAGTAAAATACCATATGACATAATACTATGGAAGTAACTAAAATAAACTAATCGAGCGGTATCTAAGTCTATTAATTGCCGAATCTTATTAACTGCAAAAACTGCAGAACTGAGTCTACCCGCCAATCCAGTAAGATGAGGACCCCATTGGAGCTTGGAGTCTAACGTTATACCAAGAAACACTGTATCATTAACTAGGTCTAGTTTGTCATTTTTAATAGTTACAGTAGTTTGACTATTTTTCACATTAGTAGTCATGAACTTTATACATTTCGTCTTTTTCTCATTCAGTAATAAATTATTAACACTAAACCAATCGACTACTTTTGATATAGCATTGTTGATAAGTAAGTTATGTACAAACATACATAACAGCACGCATTCATTCCCAGAGTGGGGTAGGCAGAGCTACAGATATACTTACAACTCAAAAAAGACTTGTCGGTAATTCTGTAACCACGTTTTGTACGATTAGGCTAAGGTGTTCACCAGTGTATTACTAGTGACAGGTTGCAAGCCCATCGCCTAACAGTACTACAAGCCCTTATTCCCTTAGTCGCCTCTTACAGCATCCACGGGAAGACATGGAGTGGTACTATTCTAACCCGGCACCCACATGGGCTGTCTTATCCCCTCACTGGAACACACCAATGCGAACACTGATGCTTGTTAGTTGCTACAGGATAAGATAGTGGTAGCTATAAGGATGGACCTTGTACAGGGTCCTACTACCACGGGTATTCTCCCAAGGAGACTCACTCAGTGCTAAGGACTACATAAAATAGATCCTTCTCAGTTTTCATGCTATAGAGGCAGTCGGATTTTTAAAGCTCGCTTTTCATCAGCCTTATAACAATGAATGAATGAAATAATGGCTGAATAAATTAATGAAAAATTTTATTAATTGAATAATGAATTAATTAATAAAATAAGTTTACAGTAACATAAAAATATATTTATTGCAAAAAAGGTCCCCACTCAGCTTAGTGCCACGAAAAATACAAATGGTTACTAATTCCTTGACACTGATTTTCAGTGACAACTGGTTACCGGGGGGTTGTTACTTATTTACATTTTTACACTACCTACATGTATTAACAAAAACTTAAAGTTACCTACTACTATCGAATGGTAATACATGGATTGTGTCAATTATAATAATTTCTAAATACTTATTCTAAACATTATTAGCTTGGTTAATTAGAGCATGTTCTACGTCTTCCAACATACAAACATTCAATTACTCGCTTAGCGTCTCACTGAGCAAACGTCTTGGTTCAAAATAAATAATTCAGCATTCGGTGCTCCGCGGCCAAACATTGTGTTTTACGTTCCAGATGTTTTCTCGTCTAATTTTCTTGATAGTTCACGTTGAATGTTTGATTTGTGATTAAATAAAGTAGTTTTATTTGCCAGGTTAGTGGTTTAATGTGTTGAATTAAGAAAGGAATCAACATTATTTTATATAAGATTGGTTTTTACCCATGCCTCCGTTCGCGCAGTCGTTTATCAGTATTCCCTTTTGAACTGTTCTTTTTTGAGATTGACAGTATCTTTGATTTACTTGAGTTATCTACATCTACACTAATATTATAAAGAGGAAAGATTTTTACCTATTTTTGTATGTTTGTATGCTCAAAAAGTACTGGGCCGATTTAAAAAATTCTTTCACCAATAGAATGCTACATTCTTCCAATTTCACATAGGCTAAATTTCATTTTGAAAAAAATTGGGGATCCTTGGTAAAATTTGAACAATGTAACCGAAGGTGTAGAAAAATGAGTCTTAAAATGTCTTTCGTCGAATGCGCTGTTGAAACTATTAGCGATAGAACAAAATAATGTACAACAATATTGAAGAACATCATAATGTCTACAAAATTATATATTATATAAAAAAACAATTGTCAAGAAAAAAAGTTGCAGCAGGCGAAGCCGCTGGCGGGTCGCTAGTAAACTACATTTGTATCAAATTTAACGTCAATCGCTTATGGTGGGGTATATGCAGGCGGTACAAAAAATACACTTTCACATTTATAATTAGGATTTATTCTTAGATTACTTATTGCGTTTGTATCAAAACACGATAATGTTATACTTGGCAATTCTTACTTTTGATTGGCAATAATTAATTAAAGCGTAAGTGACATAATATCCTTGCAGTACTTAATAAAATAAAACATTTTTTAGCGCATTTTAAATTAACTTTTTCTTGCATAATTTTATGATTAAATAAATCATTACACAACCCGTTTTATAAAACAAAGAAAACTAAGTTACTTCAATTATAAAATGAAATTAACAACTTTACTGTATAAAAAACAACCCTTCTAGCAGGTCCGCCCGCGGCATGGTCCTTATAACACTGGCTGCATTACCTCTCTGGATTGCCAACCCGAGGTTAGCACCAGCTCTAGGATCTCCGGAAGTGTCTATGAGCCGGGATGACGGGTTTTAATGAAAATTTTCATATCAGCTGTTCAGGGTCCTATGGTCTCTTCTGTAAGCGCCACAAATTGGTAATCATTTTAATAGTGAGAAATAGAATATTTGCGGCGCTTGAGGGTTTTGAATAGGGTCGACTGGATGTGGAAAACGGCGAATGTGTGAACATTATGTCGCGTCCCACACAAGGAGCGTACCCAGTTTCCAAGGCACAAATGTAGCTCCGTATTGTCGCTTGCCGTCGTCCATAAACATATCTGTGGGTTCCAGGACTGGTACCAAAACTTACTGCAATACTTAAAACTATTTTAAAAGAATACAGGCAAATACAGAAAGAAAAGAAGCAAAAACTAACTAAAAATAATCAACTTCTGCAATTTAATGTAAAAATCCAAGCTCAGTTAATTCCAATGTAGGTTTTACCTCTTCGTCGTAACTAACGGTCGAATGCACTGCGTATTTTCCTTTGAAAGAACGGCCATTGCTGTTCGAATGCTTTATATCGCAGTTTCATTATGTTTCTTCTTTGTTTAAAAGGGGTTAGTGGAGGATTGAAAGGTAAATTACTGTACGGGTTAAGTCTAGAGTTAGCAATAGTTGGTGTTAAAAAGCTTGGCTCGAAGTATATTGCGTTATCGGAGATTAACTTAAAATTGCTTGAGTAATTACATTAAAAAAACTTAGATTAAAATAACATTACTTGTTCAAAACAAAAACCAAAGTAAAACAATTAATTCAGTAAAAGATGTACAAAGGCGAACTTATCTCGGCGATCTGTTTCAGCTAACCTTTGAGGGATTGAGATTGTATAGTTATTTATTAGTCAAATTTTAATTGGTTTTTATAGTTGATAATCAGTCAATTAATCAAGTAAATAAAGTGAAAATGTAACTCGAGTAATATCAATCAGCTGATATGAAAAGCTTCATTAAGGCCCTGTCATCCCGGCTCAAAGACGCCTCCGGAGATCCTAGAGCTGGTGCTTACCTCTCTCAAAGTATTGAGCTAGCTATCCAGAGAGGTAATGCATCCAGTGTCATAGGGATCATGCCGCGGGCGAACCAGCTGGAGGTGTTGTTTTTATATTTGTTCATTATCTTTTATTATTTAAGTAACTTGGTTTTCTTTATATTTTCATAAGTATCGTTTTAGTTTTAGCTAGTTTAGTTTTTCTTTATTCTTGTTTAATTTAACTATCCCATTGTTTCGCCCTAAATAAACAGAAATAACTTTGATAGTCATAGTAAATTATTTTCATAACTCATCTTGCAAGGAACACAAAAGTAATGAACCGATAATGAATATTAAATTCAAAACATCAATCTCGCAAGTTTAATACTCGGAAAGTATAAATTACATACTTATTAAAAGTATGAAAGTATAATTATAAAGTACGAAAACAAAGTTCAGTTTTACAGTGCAGATTAGAATGGTTTCTTTGAATAAATAGTATTTAAGTTATATTTAACTATTGTCTCACCCAAGCTTCGCTCCGGTTTAAACAAATAAAGAATACTCGTAAGCTATATCCACCTGGAATTATAACTTTCAAATGGGGAAATATTTTTTCAAATAGGTTCGTCGATATAAAATAAAACCTAGTAGAATTGATACAATCTCACAAAATGTAAACTATCTCTTTATAATATAAGTCTTAAATGTCCTCTTAAAAAATATACCTAATTAAATATACATGTACATGTATAATAATATGTAAACTTTAATAAATTGCGCAAGCAACTTCAAGTTAATATAATGCCCAATGTGCGATCGAAGAGAAACTTTTTAATAAGTAAATCCATCCTCCAATAGCAATTTCGAAGAATGGCTTATTAATGTAAAACCAATCCGTAATATAAAAGACAGATTTTTTATCAACCTGAACAGCATACAAAAGAATTTAAATCATTTCTGTAAAGGGTTCGAAATTCAAACGGGGTTCGGTAGCCATTGTTCTAAAATTGTAGGTATAAGATCTAACAAAGTAAATTTACGCTTCGTCGATTTAGTCACACAGCACCAATGAAAAGGTAAGGGTCTCTATACCTTCATGAATCCAAATGGATGAATACATTAAAGTTACATTGACCAAAGGAGGAATTATATATGGAAATGTTGAAGTTCTAACGGGCAGAGGTTATGCCACTTGACTACCGATAGACATTTTGAAACTTACTCAGATATGTTTGAGTACCCAAACGTCATTAAACATGTATTTTGAAGCCTATTACATGCAAAAATTATAGAATCAATCAATGAGAACTAGAGTCACTTTCAATCATTAATGAAATCTCAAATGTCACTGGCTAAAGTTCTAAAACTGCACATTACATAAAAAATCAAGAATGAAATACATTTCCATTACCATACTTTGAATTGAAGTTTAAGCTTTTAAAGCTTACGCCTTCGTCTTAGTTTATTAATTATGTATTGTATGCTAAACCGTTCGATTCCAAATTATGTCGCCAGGAAAGTTTCCAGAAGTTTTGCCTTTGCCAACGCAAATTAATACCTCTAAGCTGCTAATTTCTAAATGTAGTTGTAGCTTAAAAACGAGTAAGTTTTTTCATTAGATTAGAAATCGAAATACGTCTACTGCATTATTTAAATGATGACAGTCCGTTTCATGAAATTACTAGTAAAATCCTGTCTGTGGACCTACCACACCCTTTATTTTACCACCCTGACAATTACATGTGACAGGTGACATTTAAGTGCACATTGCGCAGTCAAGAAGATTGATGTATAAGCATGTTAACTTTGTAATGTATACTGAATTGTCACCTGTCACGTGTCATTCTCCAGATGGGGATATAGGGGGCTGGTGTTGAACTTAGGAATCCCCTGGGTACGGGCACTACGGTTCTATTACTAAAAAAACATTTATGACCATGACCTTCTTGCAGTTCCAAAAGCAAGCACAGTTTCACACAGGAATTCTTCAAATTCGGGCATTACGAATGCTTAATGCACTTTTGCTATCAGCGCCGAAGTGTGATGTGTTTGACAGTCGGTGGGTGGTTGTTTCTCGTGAATATCTGAGATTCCGTGAGGAAATAGAGTAATTATGAAGGGACTGATTAGTGCCATTATGTGCATTGTGTGCAATTCGTTTTTTGTTGTTTAAATTGTGTTAGTTTCTTGTTGCAAACATATGTGTGTGGTTAATTGAATCTTTCAGTGCATTCGTGTTAACTGTAATGCTGTGTAGATTATACTTGATGATAAATAAATAATTTACAAGCTGTCTAAACATTGAAGGGTTTTAGCTGGAAGAGATCCCTTAAAGGAATAAATTCAACTTTGTTTTTTTTGTTTTACTGTTTTGTTTTTTAATAGGGATAGACATGTAGAAGTCGTATCCTTGTGCCTTTTACTGCTTAGAATGATATGTATGTTTGTTTGTAAACACCTTATTGTGTAGAGAAAAGAATACGAGTAAGATAAAAAATATTGTACAAAGGCGCGCTTATCCTTCTAAGTGATCTTTTCCAGCTAACCCTTTTACTGTTATGACAAAAATAGAACCGTGTCGCCTGTATCCAGGGGATTCCTTAGTTTGACACCAGATGGTAGATCGCCCTTATAAGTAGCTGCACATTTTAGAGCTTTGTCACTTTAAGGTAATGTTTGAACTGTTGCACTAATCTGTCAAAGGCGTTAAAGCGACAAGGTACCAAAGTAAAATGTTTGACCAGTTTGATTACCAGTCAAAAGTTACCCATTGATCTATGGAGCTTATCTTATTTTTATTGCGAAAAATTTATGTAAGTACCAACGTTCTATTCACGTTAAAATAATTCAGTAGGAGAGGTATGGCGCACGCCTATTCAGCATTGACCTACTTTGTATAAAACTAGCGACCCGCCCTTGCTTCGCTTCGGTTTATGTGAGTTTTGTGTAACACATACATAAAAGCTTTTTGCTTAGTAATATACCCACCAAAAACATAAATGTAAAAAAGGAGAGCCAAGTTCAATACAAAAATTATTCTCTGCTGTGGGCTTCGCCGCAAAAAGAATGGAGATCTGAGATTGAGTGCCAAGTTCTATGCAAAATCCAAATATGTAGTCTAAGGGCTGACTTGGCTGGTTTTCCCATACGAATTATTATTAAGTACCTACTTTTACACAGTCATGGAAGAGCCTTATGTTCGATGGGTAGTTTCTACCAGCAAGCCAAATTTTCGGAATAATAAAATAAGAACCGAAAGGTAACAGGTTTAGAACATGCGAAGGCTATATAATTCGTATGGGAAAACCAGCCAAGTCAGCCCTTAGACTACATATTTGGATTTTGCATAGAACTTGGCACTCAATCTCAGATCTCCATTCTTTTTGCGGCGAAGCCCACAGCAGAGAATAATTTTTGTATTGAACTTGGCTCTCCTTTTTTACATTTATGTTTTTGGTGGGATATCATTACTTTTTGTAGGTAAGTCTTACCTACTTACTAAAAAATACAATTATTATTTATTTAAACTATTGCCTATACTATACTAAACCTACGTACCTACTTATTATAGGAATTGTAATAATAATAAGTATATACACCTACCTACTTATAACTATAAAATTATTATTTATTTAAAGTATTGCCTATACTATAATACTATACGTACGTACCTACTTATTAAAGAAATTGTAATAATAATATTACTACAAATTATAAGTTTTCCTTAAGAAAACTTAGCAATTTCGCAGCATAAATCGCAACCTTATAGGTCAGATATCGAGAGACAACCGGACAGCAAGACGGCGCTCGCGCTTATGAGCGCGGCTGCCGCTCGCTCAGCCACGTTCGCGTCAACGGTTCGATTCGGTTGTCACAGCGCAGCGCCGCTCCGGCGTCACTCGGCGCGCGTGCGTCGTGTATATACCGAAAATCTAAATGCCTATTATTTTATCATTATTTATGAGTAGGTAATGATTTTACACTATTGATGTGCGCTAAATATAAAAATAATAATTAATCCCAGTTAATAACGTAGGTACCCTAAGTAATATCAGGTATTTATGTTAAGCGTTCATAATAGAATCTAATTATTTAAAAATTGACAGTTTTTTATTTATTCCTTTGTATTCATCTAATTACCTATCTGCATACCAAATTTTAACTCTCTAGGTCATCTGGAACTGGGTTAGAGTTTTGGTCTATAGGTCAGTCAGTGATAAAAATGAGGAATTTTGGACATTAATATCTAAATAACCGCTTGAGATAAGCTTATGAAATTTAGAACACATATGTATCTCGCAAGTCTCAATATATGAGCCAAATTTGATACGTTTATGTAAAATAGTTTTTGATTTATGAGGGGGTCAAAAGTGGCTCCAAATGGTTCGTGTAATATTACACACGATGCGGCTCGCCAGTTCTGTTTCTTGAACTTGGCTTGACACGCTCCCGCGTGTCTAGATACCTGATGGTGAAACCGCATCAAAAACTGTTGCGTAATTTCGGCGGAGTTAACGGATATACAGACAGACAGAAAGACTGACAAAGCGGAAAGCTGCTTTGTTTCAAACTACACTCAGAAGCAATAAAAACAGGTCAATTTATATGGAAATTCAATACTAAGTGACCCGCTTTCATTGCTCTTGACTGTAGGTAGAGATGTATTGACACAAAGTTAAATGTGTACAGTCGACTACAAAGAGATGTGTCCACTTTTGGACCTTATTACAATAGCACCATCACTACCCAAATCTTATCCTTCAACCTACTACCAAGCAGCAGTATTCGCATTGTTGTGTTCTGACGTGGGAGTAAGATAAGCGGAGAAATAACGGATGCTTTTTATCTTACACACTCAGGGTTGGCAACTTTGGAGTCTTAGGATTTCAGTCTTGAGACGTAAAGTCTAAGGTCCGTATTAATAAACTGATCTCGGTTTAAATGTCCGACCCGATACGTCAAAAATTATAGTTTTCTATGGTTTGACGTTTACTTCGACGTATCTTGAGATGGGCATTTAAACCGAGATCAGTTTATTACACGGGCCTAAAAGTCTCAAATTCCACTCATAATCAAGTGGCCTGTGTACTGGTGTGCGTTATTTGCCTACTAATTTGACGACACGCTAGCCTCGTTGGGAGTGACCCTGCCTCCGAAGCCAGCGGTCCCGGGTTCAAATCCCGGTAAGGGCAGATATTTGTGTGATGAGCACGAATATTTGTTCCTGAGTCTTGGATGTTTTCTATGTATTAAAGTATTTATTTATCTATCTAAGTATGTTTATCGTTGTCTAGTACCCATTGTACAAGCCTAAAGCTTAGTTTGGGACTAGGTCAATTTGTGTGACATTTTTCCATGACACACATATATATATATATATTTAATATTATAAATGCGAAAGTTTGTGTATGTATGTGCATTAGTTTGTTACTCTTTAACGGACGGATTTGGATGAAATTGTAATGGCGATAGCTTATGCACTGACATATTGACTCATTTGCTACTTTTAATTCCTGAAAATTTCAAGGTTCCCGAGGGAATAACGATAAATAAAATCTACGTGGATAAATTAGCGGGCAGAAGTGAGTAAAAATATATTTTTAAACTTAAATCCAAATATACAAATAACTACCTTAATGTATTCGTGACAAAGAAAATTAGACAAGTCACAAAGCATGACCAAATCAATTTGATTTAGTAAAATCAACGTTCGTGCACGAGAATAAGTCTTTAGGAACAAATTCGATCTATTGAGGTTGAATATTTATGTCAAATGCCTATGGAAGTCAAATAGTCAAAATTTGCTAACGGAGTTTTGTAACTATAATTCTGATGGATAAATCTAAAACATGTGACCTTTATCTGTTACGATTAATTTGATATAGTAAATGTGAAAGGGTTCATTGCATAAAAATAATACATTCGTATACGAAAGGCGAACCCGATTCTGACAACTTTTTTTAAAAGTTGTATGGTGCATTAAGTCACCAGCAATCACCTCTAAACAAATCTAAATTTGTAAATACGTTATTCTAAATATTAAAATCCAGTCTGTAAACATGTAGGTATGCTTGGTCTCCATACATTATTTTTTATAGGCAGTAACAGAGTACTTACTCGTACATTATTCTACTAAAATTTCCATATTAAAACAGCATATTTATTTCATTTAATTTACTTATGTTTTTGCCACTCATAACAATTTATTTTCCTGTTTACTTGAAAGACTTAAGAAAAAACACGTTTAAGTGAAAATTATTTTTAATCATTTTATCATGTTAAAGATACTTACTAGAAAGTTTTGTTAACCAATCAGAATATTTTTACATACATAACATCACACCTTCATTCCCATAGTGGGGTAGGCAGAGCTACAGAAACACCAACAACTCTAAAAAGACATGTCAATAATTCTGTAACCACATTTTGCACAAGTAGGCTGAGATGTTTACTAGTGTTTTAGTGACAGGTTGCAAGCCCATCGCCTAACAGTACTACAAGCCTTTATTCCCTTAGTCGCCTCTTACGACATCTACGGGAAGACATGGAGTGGCACTATTCTAACCCGGAAACCACACGGGAGAATATTTTTAAACATTAAAAAATAGCACCTTCAATTCAAGATGGCAGCTCGATCTTCTCCCTTACCTTAGCCAAGCAGGAGCAATAGAGACCACGTGGTAGTAGTAAAAAATACAAGTCACTAATTTGTATAACCTTTTAATCTACCAAAATCAATAATCAATAGAAAAATACTAGGCCTGGCTATGCCTATATTATATCAAAAACTGTTTACGTTTCACCTTTTTTTTAATAGGTGGGTGAATTGCAGAAAAAATGTACCTTTTGAATTTCATAACTAACCTGAGAGTAAACGAAATTGATAATTGGTGTAACGAAACTGATAAAATAAAGCGTCGGACACATGGAAAAATACTAGTGATATCTTGTGGTTTCATTCGCAGAATTATTTATTCCATTATTTATTCCATTGATTTTTTATTCCATTTCTTTTTGATTTTTTTACTCTATCTAAATGTTTTAATCGTAACTCCTCATATTTTGCAGGGTTTTGTTTTAAACGTTCTCTGTACTTCTTTTGCCTTTCAGCATTTGTCATTGGAGCCATGTTCTACTGTAAACAATAGTGTTTTTTAGTCGTGTTATTGAATCAATAGCTACAGCCAGCCATATCTTTACAAAAAAGAATACACGAAAAACTCCAAAAAAATCGGTTAGGGAATTGACAAAGGCAAAAAAACATTACAGTCCATATGCAAACACATATTATGTACCGTAAAATGGGGCTATTTGGGAATCACGGGGCTATTTGGAATCGAGTAATTATTAAGCTTTTAGTTGCTATAATTGTGTCATGGCAATGGCAGAACTGAAAAATTAGCCTGACACCGAGTTTTACAGTTCTATCATAGCCATAACAAGAAATATATCAACTAAAAGCTTGTGATTACTTAGTACCAAATAGCCCCATTTTACGGTACTAGCTTTTGCCCGCGACTCCGTCCGCGTAGAAGTCGTTTATCGCTGCTCCCTCGGGATCTGTCTAATTTTCCGGGATAAAAAGTAGCCTATGTCCTTCCCCGGGACTCAAGCTATCTCCATACCAAATTTCATCTAAATCGGTTCAGCGGTTAAAGCGTGAAGAGGTAACAGACAGACAGACACACCACATTCATAATGTTAGTATGGATGGTTTGTACCGTGGCAGACTTTTCGACTGAAACAAACTTACACACCAGTATTTTCTATATAGTTTTATTGTATGAAATAGGCTTTACAGTTTCTCAGTTTCGTTACATAACGAAAAATAACGAAACTGAGAATGATAATATGAGAAATCTTAACCTAAAAAATATATTTCCCTTCAAACGTGTAATGCATTGTTCTAGAACTTTGTAAATTCTTAAGAAGCAGAGTAAAACTACACGGTAATGAATAAAGTGGTGTACGAAAATGAAACTTTTACCCGAGAAAATCGCCGTTTATCACCATGAGATTTTTTAGATTTTATACACTAGACTGGCAATCCGCGTGCCACTTCGTTGAAAACAAAATGGGTGTCGCTGTGTTCAACAGTTTGATAGATGTCAAGGTGTATCCAGATTGATAAAAAGTAATTCTACTAAGATATTTAAAACTTTTTTTGGGATTAAATGCTCCGTAACTAAAGCTGAGTAACGAAAGTCCAGTAAGTTGGGACAGGTAAATTAATATTAAAATTTCATAACTATTTACAATAAAATTGAATAGATTTGTACGGAACTTAAAGATTAACTAAAAAGGACTGAATAGTTTACAGTTATGCTTTATAAGAATTAATATAAATCGTAACAAATTTCCTAGATAAAAACACACTCGGAATTGGGACATGACCATAATATATGAAGTACTCGCGTATCGCAGGATTGTTTTTTATTTAAATCTATATAAATAAAACAGAATAAAAATAAAAATCATTTTATCTGAATTTTAAGAATTCTCATACTTTAAGAAAAATAATTACATCGTCTTTTCTTCTCATGATATAATTTTAAATCCACCGTGTTTTCACGGGACACCAATTAAACTAAAAGGTACATTTTTTCTGCAATTCACCCAGGTAACAATGACATGTAGGATGTAAAACACCAAGCACTTACAATTAAGGTTACACAAAAGACCCCAGTAAACCTCAGTAAAAAACCGAAATGCTGTGTGCTAAATGCTGTTTACAAAATTAGAAATATGGCTGCTTAGTTAATTAAGCAAGGTTTTGTTTTTTATGGCCCTTCAGTCTGATCTAGATCAATTTATGATATTTATATATTTGCGAGAATATGGTCATTGCCGTTGTAAAAAAGCATAAAAGTTACTGCAGCATAATTCTTCCGATAAAAGCTCGTAAACGTCGGAAAGTTTTTTAAAGTTATTATGAATTTAAATCGTAAGTATTACGCAAAATTCTAATTAACCATTAACAATAATTTCCGTAATGAACATGGATTTTGATTGGAAATTACTACTAGATCGAGTAAACGATGGTTTAGATAAACTCAATCCAAGGCGGCCTGTTATGGCCGTGTTTGTCGTTGTGGATAAAACATCCGTCACTTTCTGACCCGTTTGCAAGTGCAAAAGTGACGGATGCTATAACCACCGCGCACCGTGATAAAGGTGACCATAATGTGGGCCCAGAGCCCGTAGTATGGTCGATGTTATCGATGTGGACAAACTCGGATAACACGTCTGTCACTCTCGATCTGATTTATTGGTCAGAAGGTGACAGACGTGTTGTCCACTTTTATCCACATCGATAAAGGCGACTATGTTACGGGCCCAGGTGGGAAGAATGTCGGGACGAGTGGATAAATAATTTTTCAATCGATTTTGAATTTAAAACTCCCACATTTTTTTACCCCGTGTGGTTGCCGGGTTAGAGTAGTGCCACTCAATGTATCACGGGATAATGTCACACAAATTGACCTAGTCCCAAACTAAGCTCTAGGCTTGTGCTATGGGTACTAGACAACGATAAACTTACTTATATAGAGAAATATATACTTAAATACATAGAAAACATCCAAGACTCAGGGAACAAATACTCGTGCTCATCACACAAATATCTGCCCTTACCGGGATTTGAACCCAGGACCCCTAGCTTCGTAGGCAGGGTCACTCCCAACTAGGCTAGCGTGTCGTCAAATGTCTGTCAATGTCTTCCCGTGGATGTCTTAAGGGGCGACTAAGGGAATAAGGGCTTGTAGTACTGTTAGGCGATGGGCTTGCAACCTGTCACTAACACACTGGTAAACAACTTAGCCTACTTGTGCAAAATGTGGTTACAGAATTATCAACAAGTCTTTTTAAAGTTGTTTGTATTTCTGAAGCTCTGCCTACCCCACTCTGGGAATGAAGGATGATGACGTGATGTTATGTATGTATGTAAATTTTATTAACTCAACATAAAAAATGCAATATTCAGCATAAAATAAACAATCTACGACCACGAACATGTTATTATTTTGCTGGGCAGGCGTTTCCGGAACTCATCATAACAGCTGTCGACAGAATGGATAGATGAAAAAACTTTTCACATAAATGGTGAGATGTGCGAAGGCCGGGGTTCGGTTAAACATGGGCTAAATATGCATAGCTCAAAGGCTGTATTGTGCGCCATGCTACATTAAATAAAAGGTTGCTTTTAACAAGATTGGAATACTCGTGCTCACCTACCTAAACATCTTAATTCCCTGACAAGGCGTTAGGTCGGTGGCCTAGATTGTAAGGTACCGAATTCGAACCAATAACTTTTTCTACACACATACATAAATAACATCACGTCTTCATTCCCAGAGTGGGGTAGGCAGAGCTATAGATATTTCTATAGCCCCCAACCCCACCCCACAACTCTGAAAAGACTTGTTCCTAATTCCGCAACTCCATTTTGCACAATCAGGCCAGGAAGTTTACTAGTGTATCAGAGTTTTTCTAAATAGTACATTTCCCGATGCTCTTATGGTCAAGAAAACCAATGTGAGGAAACCTGCACAAAAGATCCTAAAGGGGTCGAAGTGTATCAGAAAGGGTCTATCTGCAAGATAAGATAACAAGACGTTGGACGCATGCCTAGTAACGTACCTATGATAGTAATTATAAACAGTACTCGTCTGTCTTTTGCTGTCGCACTCTCTCTACCCGCTGTCAGTGGGTTTGTTATGTCAGAGAGAGTGAAAACAAAAGACTGACAAGTATTTCATCTAAGATAAGGTATGACTGTGAGGCCTCTTTTGGAAATTTGAAAAAATTTGACGTTAATTGTATGTCAACTAAGACAATAATAATTAGTCGGCTTACATTATTTGAGTGCACACCGAGTAGTAAAAGACATAGTTATAGCAGTAAAGTTGTATAGTTCCATCCCTTTTGCTGCCATGAACTTGGTTTTATTACTTCATGGTGCGTCTCCATACTTAGAACTCCCCGTTTATAATACAGACAACGAAATTTTTACGTAGAAGTTTAAAGGGCTACTTATAATTTTATCTAAAAAAAATAGATTAAGCAGAATTTTCGTCGTATGACTTATTTTTTTTTTAGTTTTAATTCTAACATAACCTTATACTACGTAATTAATGTAAAAGATATCCTGAAAAGGTTCTAAAATGTTTCGTGTAATACTTGTAGAATAGGGTAGTTAATTGCATTTTTTATCAAACAATCGTGATCATGCGAAAACACGGGGAACCATTCTGAAAACATGGTTTCAATAGAAAATTGCGTTTAATAAAATGAAATTTGATTCTATAAAGTGAAATTTGATAGAAATAAGGGTTACCACTCCTTGCTTTCATTCATTTGTACAGTCCTACCAGTTTTTGAATAGCGATCGGTCACCTTTGTTTTCTATAAAACAAAAGAGAAAAACGTACTCTCAGTGGTGCTTGCAAGTGTTATACTGTAACGCAGGGAGTATTGAATTATTATTTTTTAAATTGACTGCCTAGAGCTCTTCTTTCCATCCAATACGGACCCGCCATGCGAGACCCTGGCAGTCAAAGAGTGCAGTTTAACAACAGTTCACACTAAACACAACTACTAATACACGCACAACAAAACAACACAACAGTACTATTCATATAAAAACGTGAGTAACAGCAATATTAGTTGAATTTTTTCATACTTATTAATTCAGCGAGCAATGTATCACACATTACGCCAATTAAATTAAAACATCAATGTAAATGTCATGTCATGAAATTATGGTACGCCATTTGATTACATTGCCAGTAAAAATCTAAAATTAAGATCATTAAATTATTCCTTATTAAATTAAATTATTTATTAATCGTGGCGCTTGTCTCGCCTGAGATAGGTATCTATCTTCCACTATGTACTTGGATACAATGGAGTGGTAATAGGTTTTTTTTTATACATTGAGTCTTAATGTTATGCACGCTCTCACACTTCGTAAATTCGTTTTGTAAGTTGTATGCGTTACATTGCTCTTAAGGCAAAAAGTTACTTACAAAATATCTTTCTCACGTGATTTGTATGATCGTTAACAACGTCTGGATAAAAAGTATGGCCGTATGAGATTTACACGCTGTATACGACATCTTAATATTAAGACTTTTCACGGTACTTAGCACTTTAAAGACGATGAACTCGTCCATATTATATTTCAACTAGCGACCCGCCAGCGGCTTCGCCCGCTGCAATTTTTTTTATGTCACTTTGGGATATGAAAAATAGATGTTGGCCGATTCTCAGACCTACCCGATATGTACACCAAATTTCATAAGAATCGGTCGAGCCGTTTCAGAGGAGTTCAATATTATAACGTACACCATGACACGAGAATTTTATATATTAGAAGATTTGAAATTAGTGATCAATTTCAGAATTATACTGGAAAAACAATGATAATCAAATTCGACGGACTCAATGCTAATATGAAATTAAATATTTTGCTAATTAATAATTCAATTGCCGTTTAATAGATTTGTGTTAATGTGTGTTTGTGATTTGAATGCGTATTGATTTTGTATCAAGCCTATGTCGGCCGTGGCCTTTTTTAAACTGAGTTTGTCCTAATCGCTTAATGTTTTATCAGCTAACCAGCTGTGTTTACACTGTTGTTTTTTGGTTATACATGTGACTAATGTTATTGTAATACCAAAGAAAATAAATCAATGACTAAATATCACGGGAAAATGTCACACAAATTGACCTAGTAACAAACTAAGCTCTAGGATTTTATTATGGGTACTAGACAACGATTAACTTACTTGTATTGAGAAATAAATACTTAAATACATAGAAAAAATCCAAGATCAGAAACAAATACTCACGTTTATGACACAATTATCTGCCCTTAGTGATAGTAATAGTCATTAGAGTATATAATGCTTTGTTAGAATGAGAGTTGAGAACACATTTTCAATCTCATCAAGTGGTCTATCTTGTTTGGCTTCTCTATGTCATATAAATAACAATTTGCTTCTATTTGGTGATAAGTGACGATTTTGAATCCTTCAATAACAATGAAGAAACGAGGATGTATTTTCCAGACAAACCAAATAATAATATAATGCTTAATCAAACTACCACGATATATTCGTAAATTATTTATTGTTCTTTAAACACCGAGCAATATCGGGCACAGATTGAGAAGGCGATCGAGAACACAACAGACCATCTCGACACTATCTACGAATACTACGCTAACTCGATTTTGGGTGATTTTCACTTTTTAATGCCAAAGATCTTAAAAGTTCATCCTTTTCATAATCCTATTGTTATTTTTCAATTATCGATAAAAATAACAAAGTTACGAAACGTGAAAAGCGCTAAGTTTATAACTAATTTGAAACCGAACGACGTACGCCCCGCCAACTGTGATAGCCGCTTGTACGGGGGAGCGGGAGAGGCGCTAGTTCGTTTGTTGTCAGCCAAGTGTGACGTAGGCGCTTGTTAGCGGGACGCGCGCGCTTTTGCACTGTTTTTTATTTAATATGGGATAAAGTTATGTTGTTACGATTGTTTTGTTTAAGTTAATGTAAATTAGAAGCATGGCACGAAATAGAGCACGACATTTAGTAGATCTAAGTAAAAATAACAGTATTTATGATGAAGAAACAAACGAGAATCACATTTATTTCAAGGAAAGCAATGGAAAGGGAAAGTATATTTAAAAATATGTTATATAATTAAAATCTAGTCATTTATTTCTGTTCATTCAAGTACCAACTGCTAATTTATTTTTTCAAAGGTCCGACTAAGCCAACGCTAAATCTGAGTTAGCGTAATATACGGTCAAGGTCCCCACAAGAGTATAACAACAATATTATTGACTTCAGGGTTCCGTGCCTCATTTACCTAAAACAGAACCTGCTTTTAGGATTACCATTGGTAGTCTGTTTATATATTAATTTGTCTGTATGTCCATGTGTCAAGATTATTTTATAAAAATCTAGCGATGTGTCAAAATTATTTTATAAAAATCTAATTTTAAGGGCTACACAGTGATTAGGTAACAGTCATTTTATTTAGCATTTATGTACCGGATTCAAAAAAAGGTTAGATTCTGTGTTTGTCCCGGATGTATTTATGCGTGTTTCAAAATATATTTTATTTTGTAAATTGGGCACATGAGGTCTATATTACATGTCGGTAATGTATGTACAGTGAATCTACTAGCGCTTCGGTTTGAATGTAGGTAGCTATGGTGTTCGTATGTAGGTTGGTATCGTCATTATCGCCAAAACTACGTATTTACAAAAAATAAAGAAATATAATTCTTAGATTCCGAAATAGTTTTATTTTATAATAAGTTCTGAATTACTTGTTTGCCTAAACGTGCGAGCCCGTGTAATTTTAAAATGCGTTATTTTTACTTCTTCTAGACTCGGTTTATTAAAAGATTTATTTTGTAGATAGCATAATTTGATGATTATTTTGTTTTTGATTTAAAGAGTCACCGTTACCGTCTGGTGCGAACTTCACTCCACAGTTCATGGATTTGTTTCAATCTGTTTTTGAAGATCCAATCCAAACCACTGTGCCTTTAACAGAAACAAAAGAAAACCACTTTAGCGATGACACTCTCACACGTCATTATACATTAAATCCCGAAGACACCCGTAAATAATAACCCAAATCTAAATTATGTAAATGCAGTACCAACCACATCACCTAGCTTTACCAACAGCGGTGTCACAGGCTCAATAATAACTGTAGAGAATTCGTCCCCTATTACTGACTTCTCTCCCCGCAAACAGCCGATATTTTCTCTAGTACCGTCTATCAAAAGCACAAGTAGTCTCTTACTGCAGAAGTCAGTTCAGACAGATCTACACCTGGGCCTCTATTCAAGTGCGTTAAAACGATATCGTGTTTGACACGTTTGATAATCGTTTATGTCACAGTCGCCATTATTGTAAATGACATAAGAGTTATCAAAACGTTGACAATACGGAAACAGGTCAAAAACGATATCGTTATAACGCAGTTGAATAGAGGCCCTGTACCTCCACAATTGCGTGATTTTGATAATTCTTTGTCAACTTTAACGAGTGAGTTAAGTGACACTACCTGGGTTGGTACTGAAAACGATATTACTCTGACATCTAATTCAGCTCTGAATTTTCCACAAACTGAAACTGACAAAAGCATTGAAATTCATAATGGCAAAGTACTTACCCAAAATGATTCTTCAATAGTTGCTTCGGCACCTGTATCAGCAGCTTCAATTGAAACAAGAAATGAAGAAGAATATCTAGATTTAATAGAAACTCATGTACCTTCTACAAGTAATTTGTCCTAACTCTGAAAACCCGTCAGTTGTTTCGACATTTAACGACAGTGATTGTTCCTCGATCGATTTAAAATTTGTTTTGATATTATATAATACATGTAACACAATGTGAAAATTGATTTTTACCATGAACAATGTTTTTTTTTAATAAATCTAAGATTCTAAGAAATGTATTTATTTATTTATAAATTATCTTCTGCGCGCGATTTCGTCCGCGTATAATAAGTAAGTCGCCAAGACGCCAACGCCAACCACAAATGTTCCAAATTTCATTCAAATTCGTCTAGCCGTTTCAGTGTAAAGGAGTAATAAAAATTACTAGGTAACTAACACCCCACACCAACTTTCGCATTTATTATGTTAGTGTGATTACTGCTTGATTTAACTAACTTTTCAGCTTTTTGTGGTTTATAAAATAGCCTGCTTAATTTATTTTTTAAGTTTTATATTCTGAATAAAAAGCTAAGTAACAGTATCGGTAATCGTATAAGCAGCTAAGTGTTAGATAGCGTAGTTTAGAATGGAGCGATAAAAACGTCTATCAGGTGTATATTACGCTAAGTCATAGATTTCACTTAATTACCTTTGTTTTATTGTGTTTGTACTTAATTCAGATTTTTTAGGGCTCAGTTCACTTCCTACAAGTGGATAGCATAAATTTGTGGACAATAAAATGAATATTTTCATTATAAACCGTAGCGAGATATATTGGGCTAAGTGTTACTTGGCGTGTTATTCATTGCAGTTTTAAATGGTAAAAATGAAGTATATAAAGGCTAAGTCGTCATAAATCCAGAAAGAACAAGATTTTAGTGGGTCGATATATACCAATGAATAAAGTAACTATTAAGCTATTTTTATTCCAACTTTCAAACTCAAATGTTAAAAATCAAGGGAGTTATTAAACTTTTCCATTAAATATCGTCTCCTGTAAAGTAGCGAAAATCGAGTTAGCGTAGTGTTCGTAGATAGTGTCGATCTGATCGTGTGTAGTAACTGTAAAGATTTGCATTTTCAAAAATTACACTGCAAAAACGTCGCCAAACCTGAGGGCTAAAATGATACGCCTTTATATTGCTTTGTCCTTGTAATATCCTTTTTTCCGTATAAGATTTATCACGTACCAGTAAACCAATTTGATAATATGGCCATAATGGAACCATGTCAAAGTGATTTTATAAATGCAATCTTTAAAAGTTTCCTACGATTTGTTTTACTGATTTACTTTGAGTTAGTTCCATGGCGACATGAATCAAATTGGGTAACTGTACGTATACATTATATTTTCACAAACCACCCTCCAACAAGCTAGTAACAGGTGAAATTCCGCGGCCCCTAGTTAACCTAATATCTTTCTATCGGGACTAAATGAAAACAAGGGAAAAACCGTTTCGGCCTCAAAAGGGTTTGTCGAGGCGGAAATTTGTCCTACGTCACCTGGCCACCCTTCTGGGACCGAAGAGGTTGCCGTGTGTAAGTATTTTGAGAGACTCTTACCTTTTCCCTAAAATATATAAGGTAAGGTTAAGTTACAAATTGCAGAGAGGAACTATTTGGGTAAAGGGTATAGGGATCCATAGAGTTTTTATGTGGATAATGATTGTGACAGTTTAAAATTGTTTCATTAAGATCACTTAAAATACAGTCAAAGTGATTTTGTTTTTTTTTAATTTTCACAAGTTATCTTACCTTGAAAGATGGGCGCTTTTAAAAATACTTCGGCCTCGTAGGGTCCTTTGTACCTTGCTTACACATTCAGCTGTTTGAATATCCAGGTTTTCCTTAACCGTAGTTGCATCGAATGTAATTTAGACTGAAAAGCTTATTAGTAGGGACAGGGTTACCACTGTGGTTCAACCTCGGTGCCGTACAGTTAGTTATGAGGCATCACCATATGCAAGATATGCATATGCAAGATGGTGGTAGCCAGCCGGTCAAACTCTTCACAGCGTCCTACAATCACGTGTCTGAAGTCTGTAAGTTGCCGTCAAGCCACCTACCAAAGAGCTCTAGCCCGAATTTCGATACTGAAAAGACATTACTACCACCTTTTTTATCTTCTTGGTGCTTCCTTAAACCGTGGTTATCAATCGTTTTCACAATGAGTTATATACAGGGTATCTCATTTAAATTGCTCAGTATGGGAAATTCAAAAACTATAAGACATACGAAGATCTGTTCTTAGGAACCATGTCATCGGTTTTAATAAGAAGAAATACTGCATTCATACATTAAAAAAAACTGTTCTCAGGAATCAAACCCGGTAGTTCTGAAAAATAAAATTACCATTATTTCTATTTAGTTATTGATATGTGTAGGTCTTAGGCAGTAAATATTAATATGAAACATGATATCTATGATAAATAATGTTATGCATTCTAACTTATGCATTTAGAAATGGCATTTAAAATGTGAAAGCAGCATAGAAACAATTACACACATAAACGAGTTCAATGTTGTATTGAAATAAAATGGTTATCATTTCGAACACTTACTAAGTTTAATTAAAAAATATGAAAATTAATGCATTTTATTCATTTTATATAATTATTATGTTTCATAGTAACATTTACTACTTAAGACCTACATAATTGTCATATAAATGAAAATAGTCTTAATTTTATTTTTTTTAAACTTCCGGGTTCGATTCCCGAGCTGAGTACAGGTTTTTTTTATAAATCTATGAATGCAGTTTTGTATGACTAAAATCAATGAAGTGGTTCCGAACAGATCTTCGCATGTCATTATTGTATCAGACTTTCCCATAATGACCGATTTAAATGAGCCATCCTGTATATTAGGTGCAAAGAGGTAACATTAAGAATTAGTCTGTCGTGAAAACGCACCGTTCATAATTAATTCATGTTACGTTGAATAACTTAAAGGAAATTATTTCACAAATCCTCTATTTATATACGAGAACAATCGAAATGTCCATCATAGTTTTGTTAAATCAACTCGCTCGCATAGTTAATGTGTCTGCGACAGGCAAGCCCGACGTGACGTGACATTGGTTAACCAAACTCATAAATGTCGCATTAGTATTGAAGAATTATTAATAAAAATGTTTTATAATGTGGGCTTTTTAAAAGGTTTTGCTAATGAAAAAATACTATAGTTATTTTAATAACTACACTATTGACTATTAGGTTGACTTAATTGTTAGCATTAAACTGACCGTCGTGGAGATCTTTGCAGAATAAAGCCTATGCCCTATGATGTAAATGACGATGGTGATTATGATGATGGAAATGGTGATGATGATAAGAATAATGGTGGTGGTGGAGATGATAACAATGATAATGAAAATGATGGTCGAGATAATAACAATGATAATCATGATGGTGGTGGAGATGATAACAATGATAATGATGATGGTGGTGGAGATATTAACAATGATAATAATGATGGTGGTGGAGATGATAACAATGATAATTATGATGGTGGTGGAAATGATAACTGTTATAATGATGATGGTGGTGGAGATAATAACAATTATAATAATGATGGTAGTGGAAATGATAACAATAATAATGATGATGGTGGCGGAAATGATAACAATGTTAATGATGATGGTGGTGGAGATGATAACAATAATAATTATCATGGTGGTGGAGATGATAACAATAATAATGGTGATGGTAGTGGAGATCATAACAATGATAAATAAGGATAGTGGTGGAGATGATAACAATAATAATGATGATGGTGGCGGAGATAATAATTATGATCAGGATAGACATACACATACATATCTTTAAGTCTGTCTCCCAATGGGGTAAGCAAAGACTACGGAATAACAGGTGCACTGGTCTTAAAATACAACTATCGCTTCCTCTTACTTCATCAAACATAATCACAGGATGATGATATTAGTATCGACTATTATTGTAACTAAAAGACACAAAGGCTGATGTTTCATTCTTGTTAAGCTCATATCTATCCTATGACTATTAGTAATATTTACTTTTTTTACGTTACGTGCTAAAGTGTATTAACCTTGTAAGGCTTCGCGTACATTTTTTTTACATAATATTATGTTCATTGTAACAAAGATTTACAGCAAAGGAGATAAAGTGGAAATTCCCTTGTTTTCAAGATTGACAATTCAATGACATGTCTCTATCGCATCCACAATAGAATCATACTCCTTTGGCAAATTACGTTGTATGATCGGCCTTAGGAGGTTATGGAACAAAAACGAATAAACTGTGTTTTCGATCTTTCTTTCATACCAAAACCGAACAACGTAACGTATTGTTTATTGTATTTTGAAAAGATGCAGACTATTTTTAACCGAAAAAAATAATGTCAGTAGTACAGCAATAAAAAACCCTTACGCGTGTCCTAATTATGGATGTTTTTAAAACACATAACACTTACGTCATAAAAAGGGAAAAAAAGAAAAGGGTAATAATTTTCATGCTGCAGAAGGAAAAAAGGGTAAATTTGCTAAATTATTTATGTTAAGGGCATGATACGTGTGGTTAATTCGGGTTTTACATCTGTTTTGAATTTAAAGCATTATTTTGTGGATGCTCATTTCAAACTTGGCATTTTACATATAATTAAGTAGGTAGGTATGAGTACATTTTCTTGTTCTAAAACAATGTAAACGATTCTGTGGAACTCGATCCTACTTTGGTATTCAAGAGGCAAGGTCGTCGATAGCACACGAATGTCGTGTAGCTAGTACACGGCTTTAAAAATAATAGCTTGAAATAAACAAAAGAGTGAATTACAATATAAATATAGGTATAGACAAAAAAAACAAATTTATCTTTTAATCAGGTCAGGCCTGGTTTGTGACCTTGGTAGTTTATGAAAAGTGTCTGACAAACTGTCATATTAAACAACGGGCCAGTTGAGTTGGAGAATCGCTAACGATTGACGAATGCAACTCGTGTAGCCCCTTAGATAGACATGGTGATATTAAAAAAAAAAAACAAAAGAGGGAAAGATAGTAAAGGAAATCGTGTGGCTGAGACATTTGAGTCTCTTTCTTCGCTCGTCCTTTCCAGTGTAAATAATATTCTTATTCAACAGATTTTGGAGCCTAAATACGATTGATAAATCAGTATATCTTAATTATACACTAAAATGATTTTAGTGTTCGTGTGTCAGTGTCTAATTTACAAAAAAGAAAAGACTTTTTCACGGTTTTTGTTATCATTGGAAGATTTATTTTTATGAGTAATTTGGTCATAACTCTTTTATATTACTGTCGTGACATTGAAATTATAAAGCTTGTTGCCAAGGTAAAGAGAGTAAGAAATCCAATATCAGGTTTTGTAATAAATTACTACTATGACTGATCATTTGGTTTATCCGCGTAGAAGTCGTTTATCGTTTTCCTTCGGGAACTGTTCAACTAATTGCGATAACAAATCTCTTACATAAAAAAACAGTTTACCGTCATTACCACTTCAAAAAATAAAACTAACGTCAGCGGCATATTTCCACGATCGAAGCCGTACCTTAATTGTTCTATTCCTACGCGTAATTTCGTTGCACAACGTTCCATTTTTCATTAAACTCCAAATTGCTTTCGGTCCCGCCTTGCATCATCAATAATACCTTGTAAATGGACTTGGGGGTGTGTTTTGACAACGCATAAGCTACTTTTCATTAATTTCTGAGCGACATGCGATATGCGACTTTAGCTTGCTGCGGTGTGTTTCCATTGTTTTGGTCGATATTGCCACTGAAAAGGTTTTTTTATGTGTCAAATATGAAATTAGAATGCTCGCGTAACTTTTAAAGTGCTGATAGACAAAACATTTGCGAGATTGCTCGTTAAAACCGCCGATTGGGTATTCATTCCGAACTTTCAATCGAAAGGCTTAGATTGGCGAGCATTCTAGCGAATACTCGAGTAAATGCTCAAGTGTATCAGCAACTTAAGAGTTATTTTTAGGTTCAATTTTATATTACTAGCAACTAGTTTTGGTTTTGTGCGTATACAGTGTCCAATAGTATAATAGAGAAATTTCTGAGTTAACCCTGAACAGATAGATAGTCACCCGGCCGGGACTTTAATTTATTATTATGTTATAGTAATGAAGACAGTGTTAAGGTTAGTTTTTCCATGTCATAATCATACACACATACAATAAGACTTCAGCAGAAATGTTCCTTCTATGAAACGAAAATTCTGCAAAGTGAATTACGTTCTATGAAATGAGTGTCGGTGAAACAATGGGACACCATACATACATAACATCACGCCTTCATAAAATACTTGGTGATAATTTTGCTAACCCATTTTGAACAACGTGGCTAAAATGTTTACCAGTATATTAGTGACAGGTTGCAAGCCCATCGCCTAACAGTACAACAGTCTTTAATCCCTTAGTCGTCTCTTACGACATCTGCGGGAAGACATGGAGTGGCACTGTTCTAACCCGGCATATTTATTTATTCCTTTCATCCATGGTATTTACAAGACGATATTTCTCAATTCTTACCAGTACAAGACATTCAAATAAAGTGACACCTAGAAAAAATGAGTCTAACCTTCAGATCGATACTTTTTTCATCTTATGTGTAATAAACTGTACGTATATTTAATTGAACATTGTTGGCGAGGGTACAAAGTACGCGATTGATGGACGAGTCATATAAAAAGTCGGTACGTAGTTGAGGCGTGGGTGTACGAGTCCATAAATTGCACTTTCCGCCGACGTATTATTTACGTAATTAGTATAAAAACGGCATGTCATAAAGGTGATGTTTTCTGGCGCCAAACCAGACCAAAAATATTCATATTTCTGAGGAGCGTTGAGAAAAAAACGTATGTCCGCAAAGTAGCCGTATCAGTTTCAGCTTTACATATTGTAATAACAATACTTCCAACAAAATTTCATGGCAAATATGGTTTTCAACGATAATTAATCACGGTTAATAATGTCGTTGCAACGTGGAAACGGGTAACCACGCTGTGGAGTTTATTATCGCAACCTCGTTGTTTTGGTTACCGAAATATGATGACGATGTGGTTACGAAGCAATTGAGTTTTTGTATTTATAACGTAGAAAATATCGCCATATATTTTTCATTAACGACCTCAATTACCCACATTAACGCAGATTATTCATTTTGGGTCGTGATTTGAATTATTTTAGTTTTAAATAGATCCGTCAATGGCCCTAGACAAGATGCAATGTAGAAATATTATCGTTATCGAAATAGTAAATTATTTCCTAGGCGCAGAAAGTAAGGGATTGCCTGACGAGGTGGTTAGCAGGCCGAGCAATAGCGAGGCCTGCTAAAATACGAGTCAGGGAATTCCATTTCTGCCGAAACATATGAAATGAAATATATTTATTGATATAGTGGTTTAAGTAGCTAGATTTAACCTAAATAGTTACTAATACATGATTAGAAGTATTTGTAGAAAAAATATTCTTATTTACTTGACAGTAACCAAGTTAAAAACAAAACGATAACATATCAAAAGCAATATGTTTTTATCCAGAAGTAAAGAGGCTGTGTATTCCATTTTTATCATTTTAAAAATACGCCTTTTGGTTTCACTGCCACACCAAAAGACACTTTTCAAAAGGACACTATTTTATTCGTTCGGATGCTACCAGCATATTACCTTTTAAACAGACACCCGAAAAAATAATTAGCATAGAGGCATTCCATCAAAATCTTTAGGGTTGACAACGCATTTGCGAGATTGTGATCTTAAGGTTGCAAATGTCCACCATAAAAAACAGTAATCGTGTGTCGTGCCATAAAAAACAGTAATCTACGCAAAAACTACATACATTTTACTGTACTTTAATAATTAAAACCTTTAACGCGCCATTCTCAAATACACTTAGGAAGCACGCCTACGAGCCCACGACACTGCGCAGTATTTGTTTTTGGTTCTCTTTTGTTTGGTCTGTAAATTTGATGGGGTTAAATTCCTTAGAGACAAATGGACACTTTGCCTTTACACAGTAGTATTTGTTCATAAATTATAAGCACAGCTCGTTGATTAAGACTAAATGTCATACTCGTGAATAAGGAACTTAATTAAAGTATTTGGTTACTCCGACATTATTTTCCTATTTAGAAATTGAATGAGACAAAATAGAGAACTTTATACATAGAGGCACTGTTAGGCAGATTTTATTAGAGACTGGTAATGTTTTTTTGCATATAAGTATTATAATAATATCAGGCAAATCCTTTTGAACCTAAATGTTCGGAAAATTTCCTCAGAAATTATACAAACTTACAGTAAATGTAAACTTTATTTGGGAGAAAATGAGTGAAATAAGCATGATGCAAAAACATGTCATTCTGAGTTCCCAAGTTCACGCTTGAGGACATAATACCAAATATAAAAGGCAACTTATAATTGATTCCATTAGATTAAAATTACAATGTTTACTAAAATAGGTCTTACGAGGTTAAAGGTTTTTTTTCACCATTGCAACTAATAAAAACCTGCTGAAAAGAACCACAGGTGCAAGGCCATGAAGCAAAGTGCAGACAAAATGGGATGGGAAAGTTCAAACCCCGTAAAACTTTTAATAGGAAATTTAAAACTTTGCGTTTATGTTATGTGGATGGTTACACTGCTCCCGAACTCTTTTTAATAGGCATACTGCAACCTGAAAATGGCTTTTTGCTTGATTATTACAAATAGGTAATAGGTAGTGCAAAAACAAATCTAATTTTAAGATAAAAGGCCTGTTTCACAACCGACGAGGAAATTTATCTGCTTTTAAAAGTTGGCTCTCTGCTTGTCTATTTTCAAATAAAAGAAAAATATATTTCATATATCAACCTTCTAAATAATAGTTTAAATAATTGTCAAAATTAAAATGAGGTCTATATTAATCTTGTTATTGGATGATCAGTATAAAGGTATTTTTTATTTTGTTCAACCATCGTTAACATTGTTATTTAGTAAGTTATTTTTGTTATATGTTTGTCTTCTGAGCAACGGAAATGTATTTTTTATTATTAGTGGAAACTGTTTGGGCTAATGTATTTTTAAGTTTGATTGTTTCTAAATGTGTTATACCTTGCTGTTTGTTTCCCAAATAAATAAATGAAAAGAAAGGGCTATTTTTACTTGTCAATTATGCTTTACTTGTTGGATTTTATTCGATGAGCTGCTTTTGTAGGAGTGTCACAAAACACGTGCCATGAAGTTTTTATTTGGCTAACCGCCTATTTCATAATCAACAAGTGAAGCATATTTGACAGATAAATTAAGTCCTTTCTCTCTCTTACACTTGAAAATAGACAAGCAGAGAGCCAACTTCTAATAGGGGAATACACATTTCATTACAATTGCCAAAAGAAGAGGTTGGGTTACAGTTTCCTTGTATGTTATGATTAAAAATAATAACTTCTGCAAGAATTTCTTGCAGCATTTCTCCGCAATGATGTTCTTTTCCGAAGCGCTGATAGATGAACTTCATATTACGCATGTGTAAAAGAGCCTTTGAGAATTTTGAGAACGACACGTTAGCCTAGTTGGTGGTGATCCTGTCTACGAATCTAGCGGTCCCGGGTTCAAATCCCGGTAAGGCCCAGATATTTTTATCATGAGCGCGAGTATTTCTTTTTGAGTTTTAGTCGTTTCCTATGTACTTAAGTATGTATTTCTCTATATAAGTAAGTTAATCGTTGTCTAGTACCCTTTTTATAAGGGTAAAGCTAAGTTTGGGACTAGGTCAATTTGTGTGTCATTTTTTAAAATGATTAACCATCCCTTACTTCTGCAATTTGCGAGTAAAACGTTGTGACCTTGTCATTTAACTATTACGACACAGAAAAGAATAAACAAGCTCCATTATTTTTAACAAACGACTGTGTGCATTAATTCGGTGTATTAGCTTTCTGGATCACGTCATATGCATAATGACGGAGTTTAAATTAGTTCCGTTTCAATTTAATATTGTACACCGCAGCTGAACTCTGCATCGATTCGAGCCCTAACGTTCGAGTTCTACTTCTCAGATTGGTTGGTTCAAGTTTTCACTCTATTTGTGTTGTGCACCAAATATATGATACATACCGTGTTTATGCATGTCTAACAGCGTTTACACGCGGTCATTTTTTGCAGTGCAGTTACAGCGATTTAGTCACGTTGCAGATGCTGCTGCTATAGACACGCTGCAGTGGTTAAAATCGTGATAAAAACGCAAAATAGCCAAATTGCAGGAAAATTTGAATTTGCAAAAACCTCGTGGACAAATAATACGGGTCAAAGTGCATTTTTCATACAAACGAGGAAGCTATGGTTTCTGGCCAGGGGTGGTTTTGAGTGAGGTTTAATGGTGGATACTCCGAGGTCCTATAGAAGAGATCAAAAGTTCTTTAAATACCTAACTGATCGCACAATCAGTTAACACCACAGCGAGAGAGTTGAGTATCCTAGGCACTCTGGAAATCCTGTATCGATGCTCGGGGTATTAATTAACAGATTTCACTAAAACCTAACTTGGCGAGTAACCATGGCTTCGAAATAGCCTTTTTAGTATAAAAAACGCATTCTGACACGTATTATTTCATTGCTAGAGTATTTTGTTGTGATAAACACACGCGTTTTTATCCTTACAAACGTAGCAACTTCATGAATCAGCAGTGCCTTTTCATTGATAGAATCACACGTTTATATTGATTTATAAAATACTGCATCGATACAATTGCACGGTTTAATCGATATAAACGCTTTCCAATCGCTTACGTTTGTAACCGGCCTGAGATACAAACGAAAGTAAGCCTTATATGCAAATAAACAGGTTGCTTATTCCGTTTAATAAAGTTTACTTAGGTATTTTTAGTTTCCAAATCTCATTGCGTCGTCACATAGAGTGTACGAAACGAAAATCAAACATAGACGGTGACATTTGCATTGAGTAGGCAAATCTCTTTTTCATCTCACACTAATTGACCTAGTCCCAAACTAATCTCTAGGCTTGTACTATGGGTACTAGAGAACGATAAACATACTTATATAGAGAAATACATAGAAAACATCCAAGACTCAGAAACAAATGAACCCGGGACCGCTGGCTTCGGAGGCAGGGTCACTCCCAACTAGGCTAACGTGTCGTCAAATTTGAAACGTTAGATGTTACAACGTAACTTGGGGCAGTTAAATAATTTGTTAACCCCGCTGTTCACGTAAAATACTTTCATTTAAGCGTATGGCACAGTCCTTTGAAGACACATACCAAACTGTCAGGCATTGTGATAAAACGGCGGTTTTTGCCCGGACAGGTGCGCGGAGTGTACGTGCGTCCGGCTTGGCTCGGAAACCTTCGTCCCACGGACAGCCATTTCCTTGTTTTTCAACAAACTCTCGGCTCAAGAGAAAAGAATTAGCGGAATCTGAACGGACTTGTGTTTTTAGTGAATTACTTTTAGTTACAAACTATGAAGAGACGTTTTGACAAACCAAAAGGTACTGCTGTGTAGGTGCTATGTAAGAGGAAGGGTAATATCGTCACTACTTTGAAAATCGTATCTCATATTTGGTGATGTACGATTTTAAACTTATTTATTTTCATATTGAAGTTTAAAATTGTACATCACGTAATTTGAGATACGAGGTTTTTTTCAAAGTTGTGACGATAATTTGGCCTGCATGTATGTGGAATGTACGTATGGTACGTTTTTCCTTGTCTTTAAATTTATAATTAATAAAAATACAGTTGAAATGGCGTGTTTGAAAATAAACATTATATTGACGACTATAATACCACAATATACAGTAACTTTTTTATTTAGCTTGCTTTTGTTAGACTTGTTCGAAACTTAAAAGCACTTAGCAATTCGAGTTTGGGAGTTTGAAACGCTAAAACAAACGAACTACTAGGAATAACGTTAAAAAGTACTTGATTTTTCTGTAACAGTGGTGATTCTCAGGGCGTCAAATGTGTTTTTATTTCTTTTTCCTTTATTTAATGGCTGTCGTAATGTTTTACAACCGGCCAGCGCAACTTGACAGTTTGTGAAATAATAGCTAGCTGAGAGAAATTTGAGCGACGCATAAAAAATGTTAATATAGACCGAGTTAATGGTCGGCATTACTCGGTAAAATGTATCATATTTTTAGGAAGTACAATATGTTAAGCGGATCGTAACGAGCCTTTTGGCGTATAACTAGGCCATTATTACAGTCAAAGTGCTTTACGAGATCCTGTCGTTTAGGAAAATTATTATTTGGTTGATTAGATCATTTTGGAGGAATCTATTTGTGGTGATACGGTTTTTCTTTTAAGACTTAAATCACTAAAATTTTGACATTAAAAAAAATATACAGAATTTGAGTACAAAAGTTAAACTTAAAGTCTATTGGAATTTTCTACCAGTTGACCTTTGGGCAAATCATACAATTGTTGTGGGCGGTGCAATAGTGTACGAATGTAAAAAAAAATATACAGCTTGAATCGAAAATAAATAGATAACTAATAGATACTAATTTATTTATTTATTAGGTCTTAAAAAAAAATCGTGTCAGCATGTATGTTTATTGTTGATGTCATTCAATCGGTTATTATGTAATATCTAGATTTAGCGCGCGACTCCCTCCGCATTTAAGTGATTTTTCGCTATTCCCTCGGGAACTATCACTTTTTCAAAAACTAGCTTCTCCTATTCCAGACTTTATTTGGGTCCACTTAGCCACTCTGGCGTGATTATAGCCTCTCCATTATACGCAGTTTGTATACGAGGCTTAACTTAATACGAGTATTTCGTAATCAAGTATACATCACTTGAGCAGTAAAAAAGCATTACCGCTCAAAGGATAAAATGCATTATTTCTAAACGCCTTTTTTGCAATCCGCTTTGGCCTCCCCTTTTATAAGTAGGTAACGCGACCGTAGCAAGGGTCTTCTACAGGTATCACTGTCCCAGTAAAGGCTTTAAAGGATAAACACTGGGCTTTCGCATCCCGCCTTCAAATGATACGACGTAATGTTTTTCTACATTAAGAGTTACTGGATCCGAGGTCCTAATGCAAAGCGTGAGTGATGGTCATTTTTTGAATCCTCAGGCATTTTATGTGAATAAGTTATGAGTGTTTTGTTTTGTCAAGGTTTGGCTCAGTGTTTGGGAAAATTGATCGCTCGGTAAAGTCTTACTCAGACTGTTGACGTGGATAAATTAGTTTTCTCAAAGTTACTGCGTACGGATCAGTAAGTAGCAAACTTCAAAACTAATTTTTCTTTTGGTGTTTTTGACGTTTAAAAGAAAGGGATAGTAATGATTATATTAAGCAACTAGATTTTGCGCGCGAATTCATCCGCATAGAAGTCTTTTATCGCTTTTCCCTCGAGAAAAGTAGCCTTTGTCTTATTCCAGACTAAAATCTATCTCCGTGCCAAATTTTATTTAGATCTGTTTACTCATTCTGTTGTGATTTAGTAACAAAATTTCATCTACTAAATAACATTAGTAGGATAAAAATAAAATTAAAAAGATAGTTTAAGTCACGCGTAAGAAGACTTTTAAAAAAAATTGGACAGTCTCTGAGAAATAGCGAATATTTTTCTATTATACTATATAAGAAAAGAGTCAACAAAGAGACTATTAATAAATATTGGTCAGCAAACATCAAATACCAACCTACAGCGATCGCTAACGACTGCATTATAAACAGATATTTTTTTTAAGGCAAGATAAATTAAATTCAAATTCGAATCATTTATTTTAGGAACCATACCCATATTAATTAGAATACTCTAATCTAATTTTTAGTATTAAGAAAACACTTTAAATCTTAAACTCTAAATTCGACTTAACTAAACTACATTGTACTTAATGTTACTGGACAGTTGAATCTATTCAAAATCATATGAGAATCCTGTTGGAGCTGCCTTACACTCGCCTCAAAAGAGACGTAACTAAAGACAAGTACATACACCACCTGATAACAAACTACAAAACCCCAATCTCAAGACTGCAATCCTATTACATCAAATGCCGCGCCTGTCCTAAAATAAAGAGTCAAATCAATCAATCAAAATATTTATTCAGTAAATAGGCCACATGAGGGCTCTTTTACAAGTCGGTAATATGAAGTGAATCTACTAGCGCTTCGGACAAGACCATCATTGCGGAGAAGAAGCGCCCAAGAAACCCTTGCAGAAGGTCATTTTTCCAGTCGTAAAGTACAATAATACTCAAAAGTAATTTACATTAAAAGTACTTAATAAAGTAATAAATAATAATTATTAAAGCTACGAGTAGAACCAAAAAAACATTACAAATGCAAGGCTAATAACATTAAAGTATTAAAAATAATGAGTCTAGGAGAACACCACGACGAGGTCTCTACGTCAAACTACGTAACTAGAATAATAAGCTGAAAAACCAGTCCTCGCAAACGAACAGACCAGACCCCACAAACAGCACCCGTTCCGAGTATGCCGCGTATCTATGCCATCACCTCTTTTAACCATGTGTTCGGGAAAGTGGCGACCTGATCAACAACGTCGCCGTAAGCAAATACCTTTAAGCGAGCATGACATGCTCATGCTGCCGGACAACATAGAAGTAATTTTACGTGAAACAGCTGTCCGGCGGGAAACATCAGTGTGTTCTCATTAAAAAAAGCGTCTTGTACGCACAAGAACTAATAAAGATAAAAAAGAAATCCAAGATAGTTAACATAAAAAGTAGTGTTTGATACACAGCTTGCTTAAGGGCATGTTTAAAATACAAATATTATAAATACCCTAGACTTACGAAATTTCCTTACTTTAATAATAATAGCTTAGATACTACTTAAATACATGTCGGTCAATAATTATTTTCAGTATAGTATGCCCTACCCAACAAGCAGCGCTTGATATTAAACTTAAATTCATTGAACATGGCATATTGACGATATCAAATGGTATTTTGTTGTAAAAACATATATACGCAGAAATATGTGTAATGTAATATAAACGAAGTCTAAATTACAAGCTTTATCATAAGCAGTATACCTACGATATGCTAAAGAAAGTAATAGGGTGATTTGTCGCACTAAGTTTTGGGAGCAATTTTCATATTGTGTAATGCCAAACTCGCCTCGTAACATCAATTTGTAACAGGCGGTAGAAGTTTCTCGAATATTAACCATAATAAAGCATCTATTTACAGATAAATAACTAGAAAATATTATTTCACTAAGTTGATTTCACAAAAGTATTTGCGACTCTAAACTCTAAATATTAGTGACGACAAAGTACTTTTTCACTTTAGCAACTTAAACAGGCATGTTCTGCTGTTTAAATGTAGTGAGCAAAAAGGTAAGTGGGAATCTGTGCCCCATTAATAGTGGCATTTTTCTTTTTCTTTTTTGGTGCAAATATGTTATATTGGCATTTTATGCACAAATCTCATAACCTAGGAGTTGGAGTTGGGTCCGCAGCGACGGCCGAAGGTCTGGACGACGTTCACGAACCTCCTGTTGTATTGGATCCTGCGCTTGGCACGGCCAGTCTTGTTTTTCTTCTTTTGCTGTTTCTCCACCTTGGGAGTCTCCTCACCTCACCAGCACGAGCCAGGGATCCGTGCACTTTACCACCAGGCAGTGGCACTGTGAGGTCCAACTTAGCAGAGGAGAGTTCCAACACCAGGCAGGAGGCCTCCAAGGGGGCACCACATAGAAAAAGGGTCAAGTCATCTGCTCCATCCTCAGCCAAGGTGCGGAGACGCTCCTTGATCTAACCAATAGACTCTTGATCATTGACGTCAAGAACGTGCGTCGACTGTCCACTGATGTGAAGCTGCATCTTTAGGCTTCTTATCAGTCAATTCTGACAAGCGATAGAAACAAACTTACTATATTATTAATTAGACTGCAAGCCTAACAACCGTACTTAGAGACGTCAATCAATTTTAAAGTGTGATTAGTGTTGCTGCTGTCACTTTTTTTTGCCATAGAAATAGAATATGACAAAACGTAATTTTACATGCATTACATTTAATTGACATCTCTGAGTGCGGCCGTAAGTCCGCAAATGCATTCCCGACCCTGAGAACTACGAAAGAATACCTATATGATAGGAATTTCACCAGTTGTCTTATCCTCACTTCGGAATACTACAATGCACTTTCTAGTAAACGGTAGGTAGTTTTATGTATATAGATGATGAGACCTTAAAATGAATAAACGGAACCCTTATAGGATCACTTTGCTGTCCGTCCGTCCGTTCGTCCGTCCTTCTGTCAAGACCCTTTATCTTGGAAACGTGAGGAGTATCGATTCAAATTCAAACCATAATACTCAGGTCAAATAGTCCTTTGGAGCTGTGAAAAATCAAACTCCTACAAAAACGGCAATTTATGCCACGTCCAACGTTTATTTTGACACTCTCAAGGGAATTAAAATTAATAGGGGACTTTCCATAGACCTACAATCCTGAAATTTAACAACAAGAAAGTCCTTACAACACTGCACACTTTTATTTTGGCGATTGCAATCTATTTGAAGTTGGTAAACTAATCGCGACCAGCGTCAGTGTATGGAGACAACAGTTTTTCAACGGCAAAGTCAAGTTTATCCCTCAATTCAACTTTATATGCTTATAAGTTTGTACAGAACCCTCGGTGCGCGAATCCTACTCGCACTCGGCCGACTATTTTTGTTTCTACGTATCTTTTACCAACTCAACTCTACTGTAAAGTTTAACCCCGTTGTGCGCGTAAATGTTACAACTGAACCCTCGCGTTATATCCGCATTTCAACTATAGCCCGGCTGTCAAATAAAATGACAGTTCATGCAATTTGGGTAACGGAATAAGCCCTTTGCTATCCAAATACTGTCAGTTGTCACTGAACCTCGCTTTGAGAATTCGAATTCAATTGCGATTGCTTGGTTTTGTTTTACCTATATTAAGAGGTCGTTTACGAATTTTTGCTTCTTTTCGTGATTTTACAGTTAAAATACAGCTTTTCTATAAGTTTTAAGGCACATCATAAAATATTATTTCAGTTAATGATCGAATAAATGAGCTACTTTTTTACCGTCAATAATGCGGTGTTTTAAAACATAATTATCATTGCATTTTTTTTTCATTATATGGATCTTTTTTAGGTAATGGATTTAATTTAAATTGAAGTTTATTACTGTTGTTTTAATTTTATGAACGAGAGTTTTAATTATACGAAATCAAAAACATTTTTTTGCCCATTTTCTATAAAATTTTACCAAGTTAATTATTTTTTTAAACATTCTTTTTTATAAAGTGAAAGATTGGATATTTTTTAATGATAAGGAGAAGGCACACATACACTCAGGCCTACTGATGGTAAGTGGAATCTGAGATCCATAGACAGGAATTCTCAAGACTATAATCTTAAGTCTGCATTCCTAAGACCTCAAATGCGTTGCCAACCCTGAGGACTAAGATGGAATGCCTCGATGCTAATAATTTCACCAGTTGTCTTATTGCCACACCGGAACACAACATTGCGAACTCTGTTGCTTGGTAGTTGGTTAATGGATAAGATGAGAAGATGTATGTTTGTTACTCGATCACGCCAGAATGAATGAATCTAAAATAAATTTGGCACACAGATAGATTAGACAAGATAGAACTTAACCTATTAAGTTCTATCATTGTCATAAGCAATATTAAAAAAAAATTGCGACTGTTGAAGTTTTTGTGGCGCTTCTTCTCAGCAGTGGTCTCCTCTTGGGAAGCGCTGGCAGAATTTTGACGTGTAAAAGTGCCCGTGCGGCCTACTTACTGAATAAACAACTTTTATTTTTGTTTATCTTTTTTTTTTTTAAACTTGCAATGAAAAACGTTTTTTCCATCTTCAACAGCTGGAAATCCTCTATCGTCGGTGACTGGGAAGGCGACGCCTATCGCAGCGGTTGTCGGCGGCAACGTAGATTTGCCGTGTGACTCCAGTCCGCCCATGCGCAACGACAGTTTGCTGCTTGTCGTGTGGTATCGGGACGACGATCCTGTATACAGGTATGTTTATATTGTAAAGGTGAATAGCATGCTACGACAACGCAGCTGTTATCGGCGCAGCTGTTATGTGGATTTGCCGTGCGACTCAAGTCCGCCCATGTGCAACGACAGTCGGCTACTTGTTGGAAAGTAGGTAACTATAACATTGTAGGAGTAAAAGATACACATCTATGTAGTGAATAATCACACGACATCATAAATATTTGGTCAAAAAAGTTCGTATATAGTCAGCAGTGTTCGCATTGCTGTTTTTCTGTGATCCAATAAGACAAACCGTAAAATTACTAGCATAGAGGCATTATATCTTAATCCTCGAGGTTGGAAACGCCTTTGTGGTCTTAGGATTGCAGTCTTAAGATTGTAGTTTTGAGAATGCAAATGTCTATTGGTCACAGATCCCTCTTACCATCAGGTGGCCTGTATGGTCATTCGCCTTTTCCATGTCATAAAAATATGTTGCTTTCTCTGTCAGCTTATATTTTAGTACCCATCGATAATAGAGAAAGCAAGATGAATACGAACATGTCCGACAAAATACGAGGTTATTCGATTAAACGTTACATCGTTAACAATATTTCTTCGATAATCCCTGTAACTTCTTTTTCATGCAGATAGTTTATTTTCATAAAAGTTTTGGCGCTCAGTTCGTCAACAACTTAGGCGGACTGTGAGGCGAAAAAAAACCATACAAAATGCGATAACGTGTTTTTCTCCTTAAACGTTGTCCGATTTTTACGATTTTTGAATATGTCCTTTTCCAAGAAAATATTTATTGGAACTAAAATAAAATAAAAAAAGCCAAAGTGGAAACATACAGACCTAGTGTTCCATAATATCTACAATATATTATTCAAAAATAGTGGAATTCGGATTAGATATAGGGGGTGAGAAACGGTTATCGCCCGGAGGTAAATTTTTATGGATTATCTTTGACAGCTACGCAATTTAGGCAAAGCTTCTTAGGCAATCCTCTTGATAACCAATATTTTTTTTGGAAGTGATTATTCGTAACAGATAAAATACAATACTTTTTCCATAACTAAAATTGAGATTAACAAACCCAATCACTTAACTCTTGCTAAAAAAACAACAAATGGGTCATACACAGATTTAGGTTACCGTCTTTCCTGTGGACACACCAAAAGTTAACGTTTTTAAGGCCTAATTTTTTGGCTAAGCCCATTTCCGCAAAAACACCATCAGGACTGCTTTAGACCTATCATATAAAAACATAACTTGTATCACAGGACAGGACAAGTTTTTAACTATTGACCACAGGAGAGACAACTTTTGTTTTTAAGAGTGTATATGCTCCAAATATCAGTTTTAACAGCAACGGACTTCAATAACAGCATCCAGGAGTTAACTAAACTGAAATTGCGAAGCACGATCGCAATCGTTTACCCTGTCAGTCCTCAAACGATACTTGGACTGTTTGACCGGCCGTTTACCTAACAAACCAGTAACTTTAGTTAGCACAATGAATAGGGCAAGAACTTGGCATGATTTTGCTCTTCTAGGTTTCGAATTTGATAGAAAATTATATAATGTGTTATTAATTTCGCGGTTAAAAGGAAACAGATTTTTTTTAACCAACTGCCCAAGAAAAGGAAAATTTACGGTTTTCACAATATTTGCTTATTTGTGCTATAAGGCGTTGCTTCGTATCAAATTTCAAGAGTTCACGGGAAGTACCCTGTAGGTTTTGATTCCCTTGCGAGTGTCGAAAATTTGCGGCATAAACAGCTGTATCTTTTGATTGCGTTGGTTTAGAAGTTTGAATTTTTCACAGCTCCAAGGGACTGTAGACCTGAGTAATTGATATAAATTCCAGCTTGATAACTCCACACTTTCTTGAGAAAAAGGGTCTTGACAGACAGGCAGACGGACAGACGGACAACAAAGTGATCCTATTAGGATTCCCTTTTTTCTTTCGAGGTACGTAACCCTAAAAAACTAAACAAAACATACGGTAAAGGTTTTAAATCTTATTTTTTGTAACATTTTTACAATGTTGAATTACAAACTGCAAACACAACGGAAAATATTCACATCGCAACAGTCTCGGTGGAATAAATTATTTTTTATTGTAAATATAAACATTAAAGTTAGCTATGTCAGAATAACCATTTAAATTGGCTGTTTATACGTTCAACAAACAAACATCAGTAGTGCATAAAATCGTTATGGCGTCAGCTGCAATATTGCCGCGCAGAATGCTGGAATTCTAAACCCGAGATAAAATATCTCACCACTCTCAGTAACGTATTGCCGAGAACTACTAACAGTAAGTTCTTTACTCTATTGTAACCTATAAAACTGGAATCCAGTTATTAAAAAAATATGTGTTTTTTTATATTCACTGGCACTTCATACCGCCATGATCTTGTTATTATCATCATCTTCGTCCGGGCCTGTACCGTTATCATCTACTAGATACTGTAGAGGTGAAAATTACTTGTAACAGTACACGGGAAATATTTTTGTTTATTTCCTTACCTTAGGACCCTGTTTTCATAACAGCAAACTACAAAAACTACACACTACTACTGAAAACTATATACTACTATTATATTTAAAAGAAACAAATAACAAATATTTTCGATTTGCAAATACTCCGCCCTTAATTTATCGAACCAGGCTTAAACGTTTCTCAAACCCATCACATGCGACACGCACTACTTTCATAGGCATTTCATCTCAAACACGCTCGATATATTTTTTTAATTGGTCATAATTTGATATTTTATAATTATTCAGTTTATAGAGCATAATACGACCATACAAAAAAATCCAATGGATTTAAATCCGGAGAGCTCTGGGGCCATTCATTCTTGGGTAAGGAATCAGTTAAATTTGCATTACACCAGGCTTGAACGCTGTTTGCGGTATGGGAAGGTGCTCCATCCTGTTGAAAAATGTAATAGTCATCTCCAAACACGCGTTGCAGATTTGGAGCAACAACTTTCTCTAGAACTTCGGTTTTGCATTACTCAGCGTTGACTTTAACACCCTTATCGATGAATATCAAAGAAAGTTTGCCCCGTTTACGCACAGCTCCCCAAACCATTACCGAGGGCACCCTGAAATCTTGAAACGTATTTCTAATTCTCTGGAATGTCTGCCATCTTTGCCGCCCACAACCGATCATTTAGAAATAGTTTTTCATCTGAGAAAACAATGTCATACCCAGCGTGACTCGAAAGTATCGTATTTGATCACTCGATCCTCTTTTTCTCTTGGTTTCTTGCACGCGTAACACCCGAGATCATGTCTCAAAATGTTATGGACAGATCCTCTTGAATGTTCAACTCGGCTGCTAGTCTTCGAATAGAGCTATGGTTTTTACGTCTAATTCGCTCCCTCACAATTTGAACAACACTATTCTCGCTTATCGCGGCCGACCCGATCTCTTGCGATCTTCTGTTAAGGTCTCTTTAAATCGTTTTAATGTTTTAAAAACGAAATCACGTTTGATCCCAAGAGATTTCATCGCATTGAAAATGTCACTAGCGCACTCGCCATTACGGTATTTGGTAACAATTATTTCTCTAAATTGCTTCATCGTCTTTTACCCATAAATAAAATATCGCTGACATTTGATATTACTGTATCTTGTTTCTGTAAATGTGTTATTATACTTATTTTTTATAAATATAACGATTTATTTGGAACTTCATGTATTTTATACCAGTGCGAAACAAATTGCATCCAAAGTTATTGGACACAGTGTATGTATTAACAATTTAAATGATACAATATTACCTTAATTAATAAAATAACAATACATAAAAATAAATAAATAAAAATCGTTAATAAGGTGTCTTTAATAAATTCATCATATATAACTAAAAAACGAATGCTCAAGCAACCATTTTTTTTAAATAGGCAAGTTCGCTGCATTTGATAATCATTTTGGCAACTTATTGTACACGGCTAGCCCATCATATGACCAGTTTACTCGTTTTTTGAAGGTTACACTCAATTGAGCGCATGAAATGAGCACTTTCTAGACGTCACAAGTTCATCATCAACATAAACACCGTTCACCACTACTTATGGAATAACCATACATGACCATGGCTATCTATTGTCTTGTACATCGTCATTCAAAACAATACAATTTGAACTATGGTAGCTCAATTCAACAGATATTCAATATTCACCCGCCAATATTCCACTTTGTGCAAGATCCAAGATGCCTTTGAAACTAAATTGCTTTAAAATACGGTTGCTTCTACTATCAGGTGAATAAGACCTGTTTTTTTTATTCCCTTATACCATTAGTGATAACGAGTATTAGTCCTCCGTCTTATGTAATTATAAGAAAAAGAATATTAATAAAAAATGTTCATTGCTTTGCCACCGATTTGTAGCATTTAAAGTTAGTAAAAAATACCGGGCAAGAGCATGTCGAACAATGCTCAGTGCAGGGTTCCGAAGCCGTTAAGTACTACAAACATAAAAATCAACAAGTAATTACTAATTTTCTCTTTTAAAGTAATTGGTCCGTATTAGATGATTTTAGTAGGTATAAAAACTTTAATCGCATGTATCTCAAGAACCAATGATGTTTATTAGTCATGATAGTTTTCATTGAAGTTTTTTTCAGATTTTTAGTATTTGTAGTTTTGGCTTTAACACTTTACTCTAACAAAAATTAGCGCTTTAAAGCTTAATATTTCATAATCTGATCACTCAATCGAAAAATTACACAAACCCGTAATATTTTTGAAAGACCTATCCAAGAACACCCCACATTATGGGGTAGACGAGAAAAAAAAAATATCTCCACGATACGTGCAGGGAAGGAACACAACATTTTTTTTTGGCGTGACTAATATGTATATTCATGCCAAACTTTAGCTTTCTAGTACTAAGAGTCTCTGAGCTAGGTTGCGCACGGACGGACGTACAGACATGGCGAAACTTTAAGAATTCCTAGTTTGACTACGGAACCCTAAAAATAAACATATTAAACAGTGCATAGGCAAAAGATACCAGTCTCGGAATTAGCCGGATAGCGCTCATTTTCAGACTGACCCTATTCTTACTACTACTACGAGTACTACAGGGGGGTTATTATGACATAATTATGCAGTTCTGTTTACGCTCAGTGAAAAGGACAGAGCTATAATGACGGCCATAGCTCTGTCCTTTACGCTCACCGTAAAATCAACTGCATAGCTAGGTATAACCCCCCATGTCGAAGTTTCAAGTTAAAAAAAAACCTACGTTCGTGTGAGCGCGAGTATGTGTTTCTTCTTCTTCTTCTATATACATTTATATTGATTAAAGGTACTAATATATAAACATCATAACATTTGAAGGTCTTTAAATAGTTCGTATAATAATGTCACATTTGTCATAAAATAACCTACAGAGAGGTTTTAGGACATCAGTATCCGGCAGAATGTTGACGAAGTCAAGGTAATTTGAGAACCTGTATAAAGATTTTTGGATATTTTTTACTGCGGGAGGCTGTGCCCTCCGAGTTTCCCTTAATGACGCTGTATATTTTATACCTTATAAATATTACGTCACACACATGCTTTCATTATTAGTATTAATCAGATTAGGTATTTGGACACTTAGGTAATGCTAAATTATAGCTATAGATGTTTATGCCAAATTAACGTTCATTACATATGTATGATTATGTCAAACGGTATAATTGATTGCGAGGGACACGATCATAATAAAATAATAATAGCATGTTATTATTGTACAAAGACGAATATGCCGTGGGCGTAAAATGACAACCATAATATTCCAGATTTGTAAATTGAAGTCTTCTTCTCGGAAAACATCGAACGTATTCCAAAATTGCCCATTACTTATAAAAACATATTCCTAACTATAATAAAAAGGTCTTCATAACCTAAATCGTGTTTATTCTGACGGATCGTTGAAAGAAATGTCGCCGTCCTTACCCTAACCCCGAACCATACAAAGTAATATCCATCAAGTCATGTAGTACGTAGATATTTATCCCTTTTCGATATAATGAAGGCTATTTGAAATGTACGAGAAAACGATAGAGGTCGGACCGGTGGCAGTTAGACTCGGTATTATTTCCCCGAGCTATTTGTATGAAAAAATGACGACCTAAATTTATAAATGTTCCAAACTAGAAATGTGTGCAGATGACGCGTTCCAATAGGTAATACTGTAATTTTTACGATGGTTAGCTACATTCTTACTGCTGCAAAGTATTTCTAATGTGTTTTACATTATTGCTGGTTTAAAATGAGTAAAAGATGTTCACATCTAAAAATCATCTGTTATGTAATAGATAAAAACGATACATGAATAATAGTGACTCTAATATCAGAACGTAAAATTACACGTAACTAGTGAAAATTACAGTCAAGTGGTGGTAGGACCCTGTGCGGGGTCCGTCCAGATCGCTACCACCATCTTATCCATAAACCAACCGCCAAGCAAAAATGTTCTCATTGTTGTGTTCCGGTGTGGGGATAAGGTAACTGGTGAAATTACCAACATAAAGGCATTCCATCTTAGTCCTCAGGGTTGGCAACAAAAATGAGGTCTTAGGATTTTAGACTTGTGAGTTCAAATGTCTATGGGTTTCAGATTCCATGTCAGTGTTCGTGTAACTTCTCCATATCATAAAATAAAATGAGCATTATTCTTTTTAAGAGTTATCCAATGATGGCTCACTCGATGTCATAATAAAAAATCATTTGCTGTGCTTGTACCCAAAAACCATTTGTTTTTTAAGTTTTTATTTTGTTACTTTGTCGGCGCAATTGAAATGTATAACTATGCCAAATTATACCTGTGTAGTCTTCTAACTTAAACCGCGGACTATATACGGACAAACATGGCAAATTTTCAACTTTCCTTGTTGACTACGGAACCCTAAAAAGCATTACTTTTTCGTGTTCTGTTAATTAAATTAATGAGTTATTTGACCATAATAACAATCCACCTGGAGGCACAGATAATGCAACGTTTACATACGGGACTGACAGCCAATTACCTACAGGCTTAATCTGCTAGGCAACTCCATGAGACAGACAATACGGGCGGGATTACACTCGTAATAAATAAATCTGGAATCCAATAAATTTTAATACACAGAACTGGATTTTATACTCGGCAACATGGCAACAAATCCTCATTAGACAGAGATTTATGGAGCCAAGTTCAATGGTGCTGCGGTAGGCGTTTTAACGAGACACATGCATAATACTGAACGTAAATCGCCTGCCTTGATATACGCTTAATGGCATTCGCTAGGCGACATAGCTCGTGATTCAAAATTCCGAGCAAATTTGCGCATAAACGCGTTTTAAGGAGCAGTTTAGGGGCCTTGTTCTCGTAGAAGCCTGATCTAATTAAGCGCCTGGTGTCACGTGTGCCGAGAGTTCTCAAGGATTGATTCTCGGAAATTACCGTGCTGGTTTAATGGTTGTTTATGCTAGAGCTTTATTTCCCTTATATTTGCTGTCTTTTTCAGTATTCCCTCGATTCTATTTATTGAAATCACAATTACCTACGCGTATAACGCGTACGCATAAAAAATGTTTTCATAGTATTTAGATGTAGGGAAAAAATATGAATTATTGTTTTAGTCGCGAATAATTCATAAGTCAGCTTTGAATACCTATCATTGAGTTAATTGTGAAAGCAAGTGGAATTAACTCATTCGACAAAAGAAGATGCCTTATGCACAACATCAGATCTGTATTGTGTTATAGTTTCTGTGGATAGCGTTGAGTGTTTCACTGAAATAAACTTCAACATTTTTATCTTGCCTTATGAGACCTTCGAGTTACAAGTCCGCTCAGTGGATGCAGCGGAATGTACTTAACACTATTGCATTTCCTGAAATAGAAACAAACATTGTGACCTAGAAAGTGGTATTATTTCCCTCCAACTGGAATGCAATTGCGTCGAAAGTATTTCTAATAAATTCAACAGCCAGTAACAGAAGATTATCTTTTAGAAAAACTATCTGCTTTTTCATTTGTTTTTATGACGAGTTAGAAATTAAAAAATATTTTAAAATCACTCGTCAAATGTTGTGCATTGCCGAGGGTTACATTATTATGTACTACCGAAGCTGCTGCCTTTTAATTACTTCCCTATATTTTGTCTGTCTACACCAATATAATCACACATAAAACACAAATAGAGATACATACAAAAATCATGTTCACTAAATTATTGTCTACAGTCACGCAACCCTAGTACTCCGTCCGACAATTTGAAAAACACGTGAACATCAAATCGAATGCAGCTCCTACCGTAATTCAATATCCAATTCTATCCGTGAAACTTCATAACCACCAAATTGACATTTCAAGCTAGGCATGTTCATGGAAAATGAAATTTGCTTGCAAAAAGTCAAAAGGCTGCATTGGACGCAGTGGGGTCGAGCGAACGTTGTGTTTATTAAAATTTGAATTCAAACGACACTTGAGTTTTTGAAATTTCCAGAAGAAACTCGACACCAAACGCCAAGCAGTTTCAGACTAATCATTTGCCGCTTTGCCGGCGGTATTTTTTACTTGAATAACTTTTTGAATTAGCGTTTTGAAAGCGGCTAAAACTACTAACTTTAAAGGTCTTTTAATGCAAGTAGCTGTCAAAATAAATTGCCTTCTTTTTAAGGAAAACTGCAAATAATCTCTAAAGCATTTAGACATTGAATTTACTTCGAATAAAGTTGACACTCCCAGTGTCAAAGTTTACTTTTGTAAGAGTCCATTGGGTGCTCAGAGGGAAGTTAATAAAATAATCGTTTTTACGAAAGCTGAATATAAATAACATAATTATATTTCCATTGTTTCGCTTGAGTTAAATTGAAATAAACTTGAACTCATTATAATTTCCCAGTTCGCTGTACTTGGCGATACAAATTTGAAGTTTTATTACTAATTCAGTAACTGTGAAGGAAACTTTTGAAATAGGCTCGTTAGCGTGGGAACTATTTTGCAACCTACTCGTAATTGCCAAGAAACCTAGAGTTATGAGAATATCACTTCAACTAACGTAGAAAGAGTATTCAAATTTACGACGTACAATTCCTAGTATTTTGTTCAAGGCTTGCTAAAGCCATGTTCTCTCAAGATGCAAACCATTTCTTTCAAATTTGAGATTGTATATGTTTTATTTGGTTTGAAGGTAATATTCGTGGTCTGAAAAAAGAGTAGTTACAAAATAATTTAAAAAGTAAAGTCAGTAGTACATACTAGCGATCCGCCCTCGCTTCGCTTCGAGTTAAAGTATTATATATAAACTTTCCTTTTGAATCACTGGATAGAAAGTAGCCTATGTTCATCAGGAATAATGTCGGCTTCAAATCGGTCCAGTAGTTTCGGGGCCTATTCGAAACAAACAAACAAACAAATCTTTCCTCTTTACAATATTAGTATAGACATGCATACATTGTTATATCACGCCTTCATTACCAAAGTGGGGTAGGCAGAGCTAAATACATGCCAAAAACTCTAAAAGACTTGGTGATTATTCTAAAACCACATTTTGCACAATCAGGCTAAGATATTTACAAGTGTACTAGTGACAGGTTGCAAGCCCATCGCCTAGCAGTAGTACTTTAAGGCCTTATTCCCTTAGTTGCCTCTTACGACATGTCGCGACATCCACAGGAAGACATGGTGTGGTACTACTCTAACCCGGCAACCACACGGATAACAAATATTTTAAATGCTACTAAATTTGTAATGTATTACTTAAAGGGCGCCCTGTTCAAGAGAGACGTCAACTTGGGTGTATTTATAATCTTACAATATTCAAAATAAATATAACATTATAAAACTTTGATTATTTGCAGCTTTTATTTTATTCCTTTTTAGTTTATCTTTAGGTTATTGGAAAATATTTATTTAATTAGTTCTAACATGATGTTTTAGACATTTCTTACGACTTTCTATAATCTTGATTTCCGACTATTTTAATCGTTTTTTAAAGATTAACATTTAAGTTGACATTAATGGATAGAAAGCACTTTTTATCAATTAACTTTACAAAATTGTTTTGTAGGAATTTATCGAAAAATCTCTTGAAACCTTAACACGTCTTAATCAAATACTATATATTTATTTCTTTAGCGTGGCTAACCCTCATGAGACAATTGTCATAAGTAACAAACCTAATTTAAGGTCTGAAATTGCACAGGACTCGTTCCTAGAATATTCCAGACCATATTAGGCAGCGTTTCCTAAACACAAACAATGCCCTTCACACGTAGTGACGAACATCGCTTGTCATCTGAACAATGCTGCTCTCTAATTGACTAGTGTTCATCAGGCCAATTCGCAAATCAACATGAAATTCAAGCTCGTGTCATTATTGCCTCGACAGTGTGTACAAAAATTTGCTTGCATTATTCTCCTATCCAGGAATATTATAGATTATTACGAATATTATTGTTACATTGAACAAATGTCTTGTTCTTAGCTTTTAGGATGCAAACAGTCATGATTCATACACATTCGCAATCTCTAGATTGTATTTATAAACTTAACTTGCCTGATACGTTCAAGTTAATTTCAAGTAATACAAAACTGTCGTGCCTGAGGAGTTTTGAGTGTATCTCAGCCAAGATTAATTTCATACGGCTATAGGACTGCAAGGACCAAAATATAATGCCTCTTATGCTAAGTTTCGTAGTATCACCAGTTGTCTTGTTCCCACACCAGGACAGAACACGGCAAAAACTGCTGCTTGTCCTGTGAACAATCCTACTTTCGAATTAAATAGATTTTTGAAGTTTGCATACAGTTAGAAACAGTACTACGTATTTAAAATTAATAGGTATTCGCGATTTTTAACCGAGTTCAAAAAAGAAGGGGTTCTCAATTAAACTGTAATAATGTTGTTGCTGTTTTTTTTTTGTGTGTTTGTTACTCGATTACTTCGTCAATAGTGGAACGATTTTGAAAAAAAAATTTTTGTTTGGGTATTTACCAAGTAAGGATCTGATGATGGAGTCTTAGATAAATTGAGGGAACTTGTCAAATATTATAGGGATACATATTATAGCAATTTCAGTATTTTCTGTGACAAATCTTGAATTTTCATTCAAAATGTATTATTTGGTGAAGTGGAAATGATGATGAAGACCACTGATGGTCACCGGATTCGTTAACGGTACCTATGTCAAGGTTGGATTGAAATGTCTCGATTACATAAAAAAAATAATTGAGCTACTATGACAAAGCACATTCAAATGGCTCAAATAAATGACTTTGATTTTCCCGCGGCGTTACTTGTAAATGTGGGACTAATAACAGTATTATAATCACTAAAATTAATGAAATAAAATAAATGTTTTAAAGCCAAAAACACACCTTCAAACATCTTTTAAAATGCTAGGTTATATTTTGAACCAAAAGCCATGTATTTTTACACGCGTATTTTCAGTCTAGTTCCAAAATTAACCATACTACAAAACGGAAATGTTCAACTGAACCTTCCAATTACGTTACAAAACAACATGAATTTCAACTCAAATCACTGTCCGAATTGCTATCCAGTGGTCTTGGTTACAGATCGAAAATAACACTTATTTATTATTCCGTAAGTCTGCGGCAGACTATTAGGTTCTGCATTTAGCTCAAATCGATGTGAAAAGACCACCGTGTGCCATGTGCACAAAACTGACATTGCACACATGAAAATTACAGCGATGGCTTGGGGCGCAAGGCAGGTATAACTCGGCTAATATAAAAGGGTGTTCCCTAAGCGCAAAATGGAGCGCAACAAATATCCTTTTATGTTTTACCTATAATACCTAAGTCACATGCTGCGTTGTTAGTTACGACAGGTACAGCTACTGGCTTTGTATTATCGTATCGTGTGAGAAACTATTTATGATGCAAGTTAACAAGAAGCATGATTCAAGCGACGTAAAGACTGGTCCTTGTGGCAAACCTTGGCAGGTCACTTCTAAGATCAAGGTTTTTAGAGCTGCTTTAATGTGAGAAATACCGTAACTAACGATAATGGTTTGAAATAACACATTATGAGTTTAATTTTACTTAGTTAAATCATATTGCTTTTAACATGTTGTCGTATTGATTTTAACTCGCCTGCTTGAGAGGGCGCCGACCGTCCAGTGGCTTCCTCTTTACTTTAATTTCCTTATAAACTAAAGTATTTTGTTACAATCTAAGAGTGCTTTACTGTTGTACAAATGAATACGCAACATATAGCATACATAACGCAGTTTAAAAACCTTTAACCTTGGTGTAGTCAACTTAACGGAAAAAAGTGGCCACTTTATTCCGTTAAGTTCCTCAGTCATAGTTCAATTTTATTGTGTTATGTCATATTCTCTATAAGTTATAAAATCATTTATACAACAGTAAAGCGCTCTTAGAATTTAAGATAATCCGGCAGTGGAAAGGCAAAAATGCTTAAGCGCCATACATAATAATGGCCATTTAGCTTAAGCGCCATATACCTAATAGGGCGCTTAAGCTTAACCTCCATACTTGATAGTGGCGCTTAAACAATTTTGCCTTTCCACTGTCGAACTTTAGTTCATTAGAAAACACAATAAATGTAATGAGGGCGCCACTGGAAGCTAAGCGCCCTTAATAGCGCGGTAATCTGTCAAATAAATAAGAGCCATGATAACGATCACAATATGATATCTTTTCAAGAGCAATATCCTATAAATACCGTGTAGAAGAGCCTCAGAGGTCCTGTATCTTGAACCCTCAGGGCGAGTTCTCTTTACTTTGCCCTAATGCATGGTTAACACGATGCGAGTTGGCGTTGTTATAGTTAGAAGCTCTGCAGCTGCAATTTAACTTCATGTGTAACATTAAAGTAAATGCCACTTTATGTAATAGTAGCGATTACCCGCGAAATTCATCGCTATTTTATTAAGAATTTATCCATTTCAGTCCATACTGTAGTCTGAACCAAATTATTATATTTTGTTTCCTAACTTTACCGTTTCATACATACTTACATACCATCACGCCTTCATTCTCAGAGTGAGGTAGACTTGTTTATAATTCTGTTACCACATTTTGCACGATCAGGCCAAGAAGTTTACTATTAGTGACAGTTTGCAAGCTCATCGCCTAACAATACTACAAGCCCTTATTCCCTTAGTCGCTCCACGGGCAGACACTGAGAAATTTTTTTGGTTATAAAACAATGTATTTCTGAACCGTTTACTTTTCGAAACGTTTAATGTTTAAACCTGTAGGTAAAATTATAAAATGTTTCAAGTGGTAACTGTAATCCGATCTTGTAATTTTTGTTACCTATTATCGTTTTATACCGTTTGCGACGTTAAAATTTTGCGATATCGTTTCTGTCACATGGCTGGCACGTTTTTCGTGCTTTCGTGTGACCAGTCGAGGCGTGTCTACTCGCAAATGGCAATAATATGCATTATGCGGTCACGCGGTACGAATATTTGCATTACCGCATCTAAAATAAAATACAAATCGCTTTGTGTGTTTTGTGTGATTATCGATATAACTGCTATTACTATTTTGTTCGTTGACACGTTTGAATGGAACCTGATGCATATGACCGGATGGAATAAATATTAGTTAATAGAACTTGATTGGGAGACTATTATTTTTTATTTCGTACATCTCTCTCTGGTTTATATTTACGATTGATAGGTACTTGATTTATTTTGCATGTTAGTATCCATGAATGCTTTACTGTCAAAACTTTGACAGATTACATAATATTTTAAAACGTTAATATCAGCCCCTTTTTCACCATATTGACAATGACACGTGACAGGTGAAATTTCAGTGTAGGTACATGGCGGTTTATATGAAAACCCAATGAACTATCAGCGTTTTAACTTTGCAATATATACTGAATTGTCACCTTTCATGTGTTAATGTCAAAAAGGTGAAATAGGGGGCAGGTATAAATAAATCAATATTAGTTATATGTAATAAAATGGTAATACAGTCATAGTTACAATGTTAAATTACAAATAGTGGAAAGTATCCTTTTAATTAGATAGTTTAAAATAATGGAGAACATGCATAAAAAAAATATTACGCTCTCTGCAAAGTGCTATGAAAGAGAAGGAAAACTGTTTACGCGAAAAAATTGTCGTGTTATTTTTTCATAGGAAATGAAGCTTTAAAAAGTCATAGTTCAGATCAGATCCCCTGCAAAACACTATACAAAATCGACGACAGGAATGACGTCAGAGCTGTTGTTCCATGTTAAAAATATACGGAACTTGTAAAAAATAGCATTTATTTCAAAAATTACAATGTTTAAGCGAATAATATCATTTAATAAAAATATTACGTAAATAAAATGAGTTAATCGAAAAAAACAATATAAACCTTAAAAGAAGTTTTAATATTTTCACAAATTTTGATACTACATAAAATCTTAATAAACGGGTCAAAACTTAGTGCATTGCGTTTTATATGCCTTATTTACATCTTCCCCTAAATCGAATCAATGAAACTAAATTCTGTTTTTCATGCATATTCTCTATTGACATCTCATACCTATATCACTTAAAATCAGGTGGCCTATATCATTTACTTTCATGTCATTAAAAAAAACGTGTTCCATAACAAAATCCAGCGAAAAACTTCCACGATAACTCCAAAAACCTGATTCAAAGACCAGTCGAAGTTATTTCACGGGAATTGAAGAGTAACGACGCTTGCATTACTATAAATTTGAAGCCGTGATTCTGGAGTTGAATTTTTAAAGTTGCTCTGTTCTCGGGAGTACCGGGTAAGTTTTATTGGTTCCTGTTACAGATGTTCGTTGAGTGTGTGTTCTGTTTTTAACTTAGATTTACTTAGTTTTCTCTTTCTACTCTATTACATACAAAATAAACATAATACAAGTTTAATTAACTGTTTATTTCTATTTGTGACAACAGGAAACAAAACAACTTACATACATATGTAATCAACAGAAAAACACATTTTAGTTTTGCACGTAACTTCCCTGTCCTTTTATTAGAAACAGACATTTAAATTCATACGCGATAGAACTTGCCGCAGACGTTCCCTTCAAACCTCAACATACGTAACAGATACCAAGCCCATAATAAAGTTGAAATGATGTCAGAAACCAAAAGTCCTACATAACATAACAACGTAACTATGCCACAATTTTATCGAAAGCATTCACAATAAAAACATCATGCCTCCTGCGATGGTTATGTAACACATACGAAGGGAAATTGCGTAACATACCAAAAAGTGTTCGGAAAATGGGTCCTACTCACGTCAACATAAAATATATCTCGTGTGAGCATTTTTATTTGCTTTTCTATGCTGTAGCTGCGAGGACCTGACTGATATTTAATGGTTGTTACGTGGTTATAGGTATGGAGTGATTTCGAAATTCAAATGGCAGTGGTATCAACAAGGAATGAAGGTAGCTTAGTCTGAGGACATAAGCATTAATGCAATATCGAGTATTGCAGTGCTGGGAACGTGTGGAATGCAGGATTAACAACATATCGTAAATAGTCTTAGTGAACATAGAAATTTGTGCATATAATTAAATTTTCCTTATTCGTGTTAAAAAGACGTAAGTGCGTTAGTTAATTCATTTTGTTACGTTTTTTATTTTGCATTTAGTTCTTTTTTTTAACAAGATGATGTCGATTATGCTACTGACAAAGTAAATAAACGCGAATAATGCGTTCATTATAAAAAATCTAAATTATTTTTTTGCCAATGCACTAAAATAAATATAATTAAACCATTGAATATTAAATATATTTTGCTTGAAGGGGTCATACACAGATTTAGGTTACCGTCTTTCCTGTGGACACACTGAAAGTTAACGTTTTTAAGGACTTATTTTTTGGCTAAGCCCATTCCCGCATAAACGCCGTCAGGACTGCTTTAGACCCATGACATAAAAATTAACTATTGACCACGGGAGAGACAATTTTTGTTTTTAAGAGCGTGTATGACCCTAATACCTAATTTATCCCTCGTTAAGTTCATAATAACGATAATTACAGACATAATGCATTGATTTTGCGCAGTCTCTTTTCCTGAAATAAGGAATGATCACTTAATGCAAAAATATGTCTTCCCCAGCATTCAACCGACTAATCCAACTACAAACATTTTAACAACAACATTCCAAAAACCTTAAATTCTCGCACTCCTATCCACTCAAGTCCCAAACATTTGGGGCTCGGAATATTTTTGGGCCTTTGCGATGCGCAATGCGGCAGAAATATTGTGACAGAGGCGGTTCGCTGAGCGTTCGGAATTGAGCGTTGAATTTTAGCTACACCAGTGAGAAAATTTTCTTAAGCGCTAGGCTGTTTGATTGGGGACGTGTTGCAAAAACCAACTAAGTGTCATTTACCAAGCTGGGCGCCGCCCGGAGCATTTCAAAGTGAGAATATGACATTTTATTAGCTTCTTAGTTTTGTGAGGAATAGTGTATTAAGTTTAAAATATTCTGAAGTCACGTTTTATTAAGTTTTTTCATGGCATAGAATGGATAAGGCCTAGGAGCAAAAGAGTCGCTAACGCGTTTTGATTGATTTGGTTTTTGATCACGTGACTTTTCGTATGACGTGATCTACCAGTGACGCGATTGGTTTAAAAACAAAAAGGATCAAAACGCTTGTTAGCAAACGTATATTTTCCAGCTCAGAACAACAATCTAAATACTGCGAAAGCATTGCTAACCCGAGGACTAATATCGTATGCCTCTATGTTAATTATTCAATCATCTTATTCCCACACTGGAACACAACAATGCGACGTAATGCGAACACTGTTGCTGTAGTTCATTGCTAGTGTAGACAGCGTAAAAAACAGTTTTGTTCTTTATCCCATTAATTATTTTTGAAAATGTTGTTTGGCATTTCTTACGTGGCTGTAAAATAAAAGAAAAAATACAAAGATAATTGTGTAATCTTTACTTAATAGAAAATTAATTACATCATGCGTTACTGGACAGCTCTAGAACGACAAGCGCCGTCAATATATATTGGGTTCTTAATGTGCAAAGATGAGATTAAAAATATTATTAGTAAAGAAATATGTATTTTTCGTTATAATATTTTGAAATATGTTATGGTCACGTATACAGGTTTGAATAAAAAATAAGTTTCGTAAGCTTGTTAGAGCTCGTGAAGGTTTAACTTAGGTACGTAGTTAGTCAACTAAGGTACGTAAAATATAGGACTAATAGTTTAAATTCTTGTAACATAAGATACTTATAGGTACTCATATTAGAATTTTGTTTGGTATTCAGTGAAAGGTTTTTTTTTTATATTGCTTTAATTATTTATTCCAGTATCTAAATACAACGGTTAGGTCAAAATAGGTTTATTCAGTTTAAATGATACATAATTAATAATGATAACATTACATTGTGTTAAATTACCATCGCCACCTCGAAATAGTAATAATTTATCACAGACAAGATTTCCTTCAATTATTAAGTAGTTAAAAGAATCAATAGGTTGTTAAATATTTAGACTTTAATGAAAATTTATACTTTAAAACAAGCAATTTTATCGATAAGTAGCATCTTATTAAGCTAACATTTTATATGTATCACCATAAAATAAACTAAACAGTCTTAGCATTTAAACAAGGTACAGTTATAATATAACCCTCAAATACTTGATCAGTTTTTAAAAGAATCCTGCCTGTCACGAAAAGCCAATCCTATTAAAATAATAAATGTGAAATTTTGGGTGGATGGATGGATGTTTGTTGTTAATCACGCCAGAGCGGCTAAATGTATCTGGATGAAATTAAGCACACAAGTAGATTATAGTCTGGAGTATGACATAGGCTAATTTCTACCCCGAAATATTATACAGTTTAAGAAAAGGGCGCTTTAAGAAAAGCAAATAATGTAACTTAAAACTATCACAACTTACTACTACAGTAAAGGTAAATAAATCAGCCACCTTTATAAATAATCCAAATTAAAAACAAATAATAACATTTTAAAAACAAATTATATTTATTTCCCGAGACTTAGAACCGGCCCGAGATTTTGCCATTTTCTAAGAATTCTCACACAACTGCTAGTACTTATGTTACCAATTCCTAAGTCCGCTAGTAGCTTGTTCAGCTCCTTTTACATAAGATTACATCCCATCCATCCATCAACCCACATAGACTCACATTATGGCATTAGCCTTTTCTCTTGAACTTAGCTGACCAGTTCTGCGCTTACCTCATGCAACTCTTTCCCGATAACCTAACTACATTATCTGACCATCATGTTTAGTTGCCAACTGACCGCTTTCCTTGCCATCTTCATGCCACCATTCTTCAAGTCCATCATATTTTTAGCTTAATCCGCCTACCATACGTCCTTGGCAAAATAAAAGTACATGCGTATTAAAAATAATTACTAACAAGGAAAGGTCTGTCCGGCTCCGAATTATTCGTTTTTAATACAGGGTAATTTTTTGATAGGTGCACAAATTTTAATATTTGCTTCGCTATTGTTAATCAACAACACATGTCATGTTGTGTTATTTTTTACTCTAGCTTAAAAAATATTAGAGATATTGCCGATTCAATGATTCCACTAACTTAACGATATTCATGGACTCTAATGCAGGGGTGCGAGGAGAGGGGAGTGTTGTTGAGTAAGTTAATAAATGAAATTTCAAATTTAGAATATCAGTAGGAGAGGGGCTTGTTGTCTGATAAGCTGTACATGAAATTTCGAATTTCAATACAGTGTATCACATACCTACAGCTTGACAACCCATGACATCTTTTCTAGTGTGACTTTGTACCACACGAGAAGGTATTTTTTTAACTCGTTTTATTGACGTAATTATATTCACGATACAAAATGTATGTTATATAATTGGTGCACTGATAAAAAAATTACCCTGTATAATTATGTCAAAGAGTAGTATAAAATAACTGACACGTATTTTTTTATCTGCCCAAACTCAACATAATTATTGGGAGAAATTATCCTCCAAAGTACTGAAAAGTGACTAAATCCTCTAACTTCTGTAGCGAGTTTTGTTCAAGTATATTGCTGGTTTACTTCGCTCTAACATAATATAAAAATCAAACAAATTAGAGCCGGACAGTTGGGTACCTTTCCATGTAAGAGAGTGGAAATAAAAGAGATTTTATTCTTGAATGGATAAAATTGTTAGAATGAAATTAGTGTCGAAATGAAACCGGCCAAGTGCGAGTCGTACTCGCGCACGAAGGGTTTCGTACCATTATCTAATACAACCACGGTGTGTTAATTAATATCGATCAAAAAACGGCAATAAATCACGTTTGTTGTATGGGAGCCCCCATTAAATATTAATTTAATTATCTATTCTTAAAGTGAATATATAACTAAATATTTAATATTTCAAGTGTTTACCGGTTGCCGTTATTAAAATCGAGCAAAAAATTACAAACAGTCACGTTTATTGTGTGGGAGCCTCCGATAAATATTTATTTTATTTTGTTTTTATACAGCCATAGAAATACATAATTTGTGAAAATTTCAACTGTCTTGCTATCGCGGTTCTTGAGATACAGCCTGGTGACAGACAGACGGACGGGGAAACAGCGAAGTCTTAGTAATAGGGTCCTATTTTTACCCTTTGGGGCCGGAACCCAAAAAAAGATATTATAATCCCATAATAAATATCGTTTGTTGTTAATAAAACTTACCCTGAGCTGGTTTATAAATTACAGGCACACATAAACATACTGAAACGAAGAGCCTCAGTGCTCCCTCTTGGCCAATGCATCCTCGGCGTAACGAGAAAACATCAAACTGAATTAGCGGTACCGTTATTTCGTAAATGTTTTGTTTACGGAACTTTGAGAAAGGTTCGTTTAATTGTTATAGCCTATACGATTAATGAAATGCGGCTGAAAGTTAAGCACTCTTATTGGAGTATCCTTCACCTTTGTATTTCGATACATTATTAATACTTTGCCTCAGAGCACAAAGAATTGACACCACTTTACGATGCCCTTAGATTATTCTAATTCTACTTGTGAATTTCAAAAATTCTAATGTAGGTTTTCTTGTTTTTTTGTTTGTTTGTTTAATCTTTACGGTTCAAAGATAAAAGTGGTATTGGTTACACAGATAAATATTATTAATTGTTTAGATTTTTAAACAAAGACTCTTTTTTTATTGCGTAAATATGTTTATTTACGCAATTTCAAGAGGTATTAGTAATAGTTAACTTCTGCACTCTAGAAGCAATAGGTTTAATGTCAAGTACGCTCTTGATGTACGAGTAAGTCAGCTATGTACAGACGATCCCCCAGGTTTGTTACTGCCAAAGTTATAAACTTTATAATTAATGCTAAAGTTTATAATCAGTAACCTAAAGAAATAAAAAACCTGACGGACCTAAAATTTCGAGTAACGTTATAAAAACTATTAGATGTAGTGAAAATGATGATTAATGTAAAATTTTAACTGAATCCCTGAATTTAAGCATATATTTTTTTGTGTTTGTTAGTTTAAAATTCTATGTAATATGATAAAATTGGCACGTATATATAACTAATATTTTTGTTCTTTGCTTCACTTTACGGGTAAAATTTTATTTATGTTCTAATTACGAACCATTTCCCATCTTTGCCACACAATTTATTGCAAACAAAGAAACTGAACTGAAACTGAGACTAAAATTATTTATATGATTGTAAGTACTAATTTTACGATACGATGTAAACCACTTAATATACAATTAGAGCTCTAACAGTTGTCAAAATGTATGAACGAACAGTCAATTAACATTGATTTAACTTAACTGCGTAATTATACTGAATTTGGGACTAAGCGTAATAATGCTTTTGACATTTCTACATCATAGCATTTAATTCTATTGTTTATGGTGAAACAACCTGATAAACGCAACGTGTCGATAGCCAACAACAAAATGGCCGGTTACGTTTTTGGACCCTGGCAATTCCCACGTACGTAATGAATCAAGTTCGCGGCCAACCATGCAAATATTGGTGCCGTCCCTTTGTGATCCTGTTTGACTTGCACTGACCCGACTGTAGATATGTCCGGATCTTCGTTAACATGGCAACTCAGTAATTAAAATAGAACTTGAAGGGTTGTTTACTTCGCTTGTTAATTGGGATATAAAGGTTTAATCAAATACAAGGGTTTAGCATTGTTTTGTGAAGTGATAAATAATAACAGAATTACTGACCTAATCAACATTTAAACACCATAAAAATAATGAGGGCATAATCTCAGACAAATTGACCTAGTCCCAAACTAAGCTCAAAGCTTGTTCTATGGGTACTAGACAACGATAAACTTACTTATATACAGAAATAAATACTTAAATACATAGACATCCAAGACTCAGAAATAAATACCTACGAACGCATATCTTAGTAATATCTGCCTATATATTATATTTGAATCCAGGCCCAATTGCTTCATACACAGGATCACTACCAACAGGGCTAAAGTGTTGTCGCGGTTGTTTTTAAAGGGACACCAATAGAAAAAAAAACGTATAGAAAGCATTCACGTGTGTGTATTTTGTCGAAAACGTTCGTATTTGTTTTGGTTTCTCAGTCACCCTCAGAATCCACCAATAAATAAATTGAGACAGCCAGAGAACTATGGTCTTAGCCGGCAAATACGGTGTAGTTTTGGTGTGCATTATAATTCTGTAGCATATCGTTTTAAGATCAGAGCTACAGACAGGTTAGCCTATCTATTTGTAGTTTATTGGGACAGAAAAAATACAGATAGGTAGCAGTTTCTATCTCCGGTAGGGCAAAACAAGAGATAGACCGAATATAGGGAATGGCCGTTAGAGGGGTGCGTATCGATCCCTACAACAACAAATGTGTTATTAGGTGATATAACGCTTAATGGATATAACGCACTAGCGATATAAAAACATTTGACATACTCTTGTAGCAAATAAAGTATCATTTGACCCGCTCCTAGCCTTGTCTCTGGCGTGATAAATAAGTCTAAGTCAAATGATTTAATGCTATTTAATAAGTCAAAATAGATAGAAGTACAGTTTAGCATAGCTGATTTTGTTACGAGAATAATGTTACAGGATTTTAGTTAATAGATTATAAAGCTTGGTATGCAATAAATAATACTTTACAAACAGTTTTATTAATTGTTTAGTAGTATTAATTTTTCATTATCTCGGTTGAGCTGGAGCGAAATGTTCATGATGTAAATTGGTTATTATACACAATAAACTTGTAAATAAAAATGTTGTTATACCAATTTATTGTTAATTAAACCAGTCGTTAAATAAAATCCCTTGAAATTTTATGAAATATTGTTAATGCTATGTGAAATTATATCAAGCATTACACACCTCGTTTTAGAGATCGTTCATGAGCTTCAAATTACGGATATGCTCTCAGTATGAACATGTAAATTGTAAAGTTTAATAAAAAATGGTTAAATAGCAAGAGTTTAAGCCCATAAAATACACTTAGGGTTGCTGGCTTCTTCTATTTTCAGTACAGTTGAAAATGGGACTCGTTCAAAGTTGAAAGTAAATTTTTGCCGCAGTTCAGTCAACCGGATCTCGTGAGCGTACATTTTGTATCGCATTAGTAAATTTTATATGAGAGTTGGAAGTTTGTTTTAGTTATTTTTTTAAGTTGTGAATGTGGAATTAAATCCTTTGAAAGTGTTTATGATGGTAGTGAAAGAGAAATTCACAAACGCCGTTTCAATTCCCGCGAATATGGCAATAATGAAAATGAATAATAATTAAACGTTTGTGTGCGTGAAAGGAATATTTTTACACATATTGAATGCTCAATCTCTGTTTGTACGTTCGGAACTTACAATAACAAGATACTACAGGACGTAATTTAAAAAGTTTAATGTCTTGTATGTTAGATATTCGCATAAATTCTGCAAAACGTGTATGATTCACTCAATTAATGAACAACAGACTGACTAGTTTACAGACGTTTACATTGAAAAGAATAGGTACCATCTTCTTATTAGTAACTTTCTTAAAACGGTAAAATATACACATGAAGGAAAGCTAGTGTAACAAACTACTGTATTAGAAAACCTTTATACGGCACTTCTTTTGTCATATTTGCTTGTTTTCGTAATCAGCACGAAGTAAGGGATGTTTTACACGCAGAAAATCTCCGAATATTCAGCAGTGGAGCCATTTTTCGCCGCCGAGTATTCACATTGCTTTGATTATATGAGGGCTTACAGCTAAACTCTGCAGGCTTATGTTGTTGCTAGTAAAGAATGCCTTTTAAAAGTAATAATTTCAGTGCGAATAATTATGATTAAAAAGTCGTATTGAATTGTAAAATGATCGTACATCCAAAAGTTGAAAAGTTTGTACACGTCGGTATATTTCTAAATGATTCTACTCGTAGAAGATGGTGAATTATAATCAAATGTTACATAAAAAATTGTACTGGATAGAAAATGTTTTTGTAAAATTCACCCCCAAATTGGTTGGTTCTTGGTTTGGTTATGGTTTGGTTGGCTGGGTTGTTTTTGGTTCTGGTTTGTTTTGAAAAGCTGGGTTTTGGTTGGTTTGATTGGTTTAGTTGAGTACTGAGAAGTAATTTTTGGATATTGTGGGAATAAAACCAAAACATAGATATAGAGGGCGCACATTCATACCCACGTATATAACAATGATGCTTTGTTTAAGATTAAATATCAGCTGTTACAATTTACTTATCGTCAATTTGAAGTAAAACAAAGCTAATTATTTTTATTTATTTTTTATTTTTTTATGTTATGGAGAAAGCACACGAGAACTCAGGCCACCTGATGGTAAGTGGAATCTGAGACCCATAGACATTTGAATTCTCAAGACTATAATCCCAAGACCTCAAATGCGTTGCCAACCCTGAGGACTAAGATGGAATGCCTCTATGCTAGTAATTTCACCGGTTGTCTTATCCCCACACCGGAACAACACAATGCGAACACGGTTGCTTGGCGGGTGGTTAATGGATAAGATGGTGGTAGCGATCCGGACGGACCCTGCACAGGCACCACCACGATTTTTTATTTAATTAAGTTTAAACATAGAAAATACACGAAGATGAAGCAGAAGAGACGACGTCATTATCAGTACTGCCCTGCTAGAGTATAAAGTGAGCTTTCGACAATTTAATAACGCACGATTATGAGAAATATTTTTTTCTATCATTTCTATCAGTGTTTTATTAAACCCCAGGTCACGAACAACAACATAAAAGTACCTGGACTTAAATGAATACTGACAACAAAACATAGGCTGCTGTAAAACTTTATTGCTACAGAATCAATCTTAAAACCAAAGTGGCATCCCAAACTCATTATTGCCTTTACGATGCCCCTTAAAATGGAACATGCCTTTTGCCACATTGACAAATTGTAATTAACATCATAATGAACTGGAGCATATAAAACAATATGAGCTTAGAATTACTTGTGTAATATGAAAATGTGGGGCTAATTGGGAGTTGAAGATGACGTCAGAATTGCTCTGGCGCGGTCGGTAGGATGTGACAGCCGCTTTCCGCGTAATTAAAATGTTACGTACTTATTCAGGTATTTTTGGAAATCTGTATGAATATTATATTGACATATTTGTAATAATAAGAGAATCGCACGAAATAAATTAAATAGGGATGTTGGTGAAGACACAGTTTCAATGCTCAATTAGTGCTGCTAAGGTAAGCCGGGAAATATTTTGTCCTTTTTATCAATTTTTGAATTAAGGCAATCAATGGCAACCACGATCTGAAGAGGTAAAGAAGAGTGGTGAAGAAAAAAGAAGAAGATAGAGAAAATATTTTATATTTGAGAGATCTGTTAACACCATTATTGTTAGGACGTACTGATATGGTTTTATCGACACAATGCTTATAAATGTTTTTTTTTTCGTTTATTGTATTTTTTAGTTACGACATGTAACACCAAAACTGACGAAGCTGAGAATATTATTATAGTTTCAGACGTATCATTCTCTTTCAATACATCCTGTTTTATTAATTTTGATTGCTGTCTATTTTATGTAGTACCAAATAAATAAATAAAATCGTATATTTAACACAACTTTAAGCTTTAACTTAATACACATTAGTAATCTTTATATTTTGTCAAACATGTCATGTGTGTTAGCAGTACCCGTTTCAATCTTTCTCTCGTTAAGTCTGGAACAGACGTATGAAATAAGCATAAGTGCACCCAACCCACCTCTGTTTTCAGTTGAAATACTTATCACTACCTAACTTTACCAGCAAATTTCGCCAGTCGCAAAGAGATTCCATATTTGTAGACCTGCAAACATAACTTGGGAATGAGCTCGACTGCTATTAAATTGGTTTTTGCTAGCAATATGAACTCGGTGTAACTGGGATTGTCAAAACGATAGTTTAGATTACTTTTCAAAGTTTGTAGATTGCGCAAAAACTATCTGCGGTCTTTGTAATATAATTTAGAAGCCGTTGTTTGCGCTTACAAAGGATTACATTTTGCATAACTTATTTAATTTATTACCATTTCAGTGCGTTAAAGAATTTTATTAGGGAAATATATTATTAGACTAAAACAATGAAGAAAGGAGAACACTTTTATTTTAACCAGGGAATTCAAATTCTTTCCATTTATTTTTAATAGAAGCAATGTTAACTATAAAAAAACATTATCCCCTTTCTCGACACTATATTGTAATCAGAGTTAAAGTTACCCTCTTTTGTACTTTCCACTTTGTGGATGTAAAATTGCGCCAAATATACTTAGCCAGCAAAAATAATACTGACCCGTCGTACTGAAATCCTGTACAACATTTTTTTTTTACTTGCTTGTGAATATTTTGCCTTACCTCTTCATATTTAAGAGTCCAATGTTAGTAAAGTACGAAAGTTTTAAGTCTGCTCCCAGCTGTTTTACCATAGGTCAAACCAAAAAAACCCTACGTTCATTCGTGCTCACACTAAACTCATCTTTTATGCTCGCTAGAGAGTCAAATAATGAAAACCGATCTTTCCCAGCATTAGCAAGACAGCCGGAAAGTAGATTAACATTTGAATAGCAGCTTAAGACTTATACGGAATTCATACCGGCAGGGTTATTGTGTAGCTCGAATTACTAATGTTGAGTAAACTTACTTAGCCAACGGTAATGAATCCATTCGGCGACGTAGCTGTTGTTATAATAAGTCAATGTTTCTAAATTAGGCGCAGACGGGTTCATTGAAGTCTATTCAAATGATACTGTTGCGATATTAATTAGCAGCTCTGATAAGATACAGCTTACAAAAAAAAGTACAAAAATCTATTTTGAACTTTAAAAAAGTTAGATTTTAGTGCATTTTACATACATACATACATACATACATAACATCACGCCTTTATTCCCAGAGTGGGGTAGGCAGAGCTACAGAAATACAAACAATAAACAATTTTACATACATTTGGGTATCAAAACAGCTTTCCAACAGTCAGGGCGAGCTATGGTGCTGGGTTTTAGTGGTTTCTATTGCTTGTAGAAATAATAATAATATTATTAATAAAGAACAGAAAAGTACAAAGAAGAAAATAGTGTTACAATAAAAATAAGAATGTATTTTAATAAAAAAAATAATGATTTGCGGTAGGCCAAAATTAATTGCACAAATTTGTAAGTATCCTTGTTTGCATGCACATCTCTAAACATACTACGTAACAGCATACCTTCGTATCTTTGTATTGATACGTGTAGATATCTTTTCATGCTTCTTTTTTATTAAAGTTGCGTATATCCACCGTCGTACTAACCTTGATCTTTTTTAAACCATTTAAACATGTCACCATGTCTTCCCGTGGATGTCGTAAGAGGCGACTAAGGGAATAAAGGCTTGAGTACTGTTAGGAGATAGCCTTGCAACCTGTCACTAATAAACTAGCAAACTTCTTGGCTTGATTGTGCAAAATATGGTTAAAGAATTATAAACAAGTCTTATTGTTGTTGGTATTTCTGTAGCTCTGCCTTCCCCACTCTGGGAATGAAGGCTTGATGTTACGTATGTACGAGTATGTTAAACACGGGCAACTAAAATGTCGTTTCATAGTAACTACATAAAATGTTCTGCCTTCGGAATACTTGGTAGGTCATGTACAAAATTATCTTGGTACTTTATAAGGTACTAGAATTGCACTTTATGCATACGACAGAACTCGATAAGTAAGGCTGTAAAACTTAGTCTACCGCGCTCCGCCTTGGCAGTTTTCTATACGACATATTTTAGTGTTCCATTTTGAAGTTACGCCGTCGAGTACTGACAATAGTAACTTGCGTTACCTCGTGACCTTGGACAGTGTTTAAAGTTTGTAATTGATTTGGATTGCCAATTTTAACTGGCTGTTTTTTTCCTACAATGACTTTTAGGCCATGGAGAAGGTAAACGAACATACAAACCGCTTGTCGGTTAATGGAACCTATGACCTGTAGACAATTGTAGTCTCAAGACTACAATCCTAATACAGCGAATGCATTGCTGATGTAGTGAACTAAGATGGAATGCCTGCTAGTAATTTCACCACCTTATTTTACGTTTGTATATTGACGATGTTATTATTTGACTTTCTCACCATCGTATCAGATAGGTGGTGCTATAGGTAGACAAGTTGCATTCGACACTCGCTAGCGATTATGTTTCGATTGAAAAATATATGGGATTGACGTAAGTACGTTACTATCTCGGTGGCTTACGTCAATTCCATACATTTATCAATCGAAACATAATCTCTAACGATTGTCGAATGCAACTTGTCTAGCACCAAGGGTTATTTACTATGCCCGCTGGATTTATAAGGTCATATTCTTGTTTATCACTAGCTGTTTTTCACAGAGCATGCAAATGAATCAGATGGAATTAACATTCTCAACGAGACGGCCAACTTATGCAATTCATTGTAATTGAATTAAAATATTTGATCACGCTGAGATGTGTCTGCAATTTTGTGAGATACCGAACTTGGGCTGCAAAGGGCTGTTTTACATAATTGGCGGGAGTTACGCTTTCTCCGAATGATGAATCCAGTAAACTTCTTTAGCAAGTTTTGGCTTTGCGCGCGTTCACAATTTTTGGATACCTACCACAATTATATTATTAACAACGAGTACGCAGCAAAAATTATACTGATTCATTTGAAAACTACACATTACTCCGTCAATTTGGACCGATTTTGAAATATTGTTTTTGGTTTAATAGAATATACTTCCGAGGTGGTCTCATTGTCACCAAATCTGAATCTGATAACTGACGAATTGAGGGAACTCCTCAAATATTGAAGGCAAACATATAGCGATTTTAGTGTTTTTAGTAACAAGTCTAGCATTTGCATTCAGAAAGTATCACTTGGGGAAGTGGAACTAATGATGAAGACTACAGATGGCCATCGGAACTCCGCAACGGTACCTATTTCAAAGGTAGCGATAAGATATTATCTTATCGCCACCCTTGAAATAGGTACCGTTGATCTCGATTAAGATAATTGAGCGACTACAACGAAGAATATTTACTTGTTGAAATAATAATATGACTATGACTTTCCGGCGGCGTTGCTTGTGGCTCGCTTGAAACTTAGTTTAATATCAAGTAAGAAGTGGGACTACAGAACAGCGTATTATGATAACTAAAAAGTATAAAATAAAATCGCAAAAAATAACTTCTTTTAAGATTGTAGGCACCTACCTAATAGGTAAGTCCAACTGGAAGTCGGTGACCACAATATTTTCACAAAAAAGCAGACTTCAGTTGGCCTACAATTTTAAAAGATGTTATTATTTGCGTTTTTGAACGCGGTTTTTTGTTTTTATAATCACTAATACGTTCATTGTTGGGGTTACTAAATGGCATTTTAAAAAGTTCCCACGTTAGATACTAAATAAATACAGATTTGTTGCTTCGAGACCGAACTAGACAAGGAAAAGAAAAAGTTACGCTTACGAATGAAGTAAAATATAATGCTCATAGAATGGATGGCCGAAAGTTTCCGAATATCGTTGGTGAACCTACCATAAGGAGCACTTGATAATAGAGCTCGGAAATACAGGCCTATGTCTAGAAAAGGCCGTTTTTATTGATATAATAATCTACCTGCATACCCCGTATGGTTGCCGGGTTAGAATAGTGCCACTCCATGTTTTCCCATGGGTGTCGTAAGAGGCGACTTAGGAAATAAGGAGTTGTAGTACAGTACTACAAGTCCTTATTTTTGTTATTCGATGGGCGTGCAACCGTGCAACGTCACTAATACACTGATAAACTTCTTGGCCTGAGGGTGCAAAATGTGGTTACAGATTTATAAACAAGTCTTTTTAGAGTGGAATGTTGTTACGCCACCATGCGCAAGCGTTGAGCGTGTTTACAGATAGGCTCGACTGTCCGTATATGCAGCGCTAATGGAAGTTTCTCGTGCAGTAAATAAAATAAAATATTATTTTGTTCACTAACATTAGTCTACATATATGTAAATCTGTTTGTATTAATACAGTTAGTAATTAGTAACACCGTGGTCCTAGTTGGGCTGAATAAATGAATTTATTATTTAAATAGGTTTACAAAACACGTCCACTGGTGGACTTAATAAGTCTTCCTCAAGGATCTCCACTATGTTGGACTTATGTTGATCGTACGTTTAGTATAATTATAGCTATTATCTAAGATCTTTGTAACATTATGATGTTGCAATAAATCACCGTTTATAATTACGTCTCCAAAATCATAATCACAGTTTTTATTTATTTTTGTAGATTTACATTCTTGATTCTTCTCATGTGAACCGAACATTCGCCTTTCGGTATTCCAGTTATTATTCTAGCAACATTGCCTAAGATTTCTCGCAAACCATAAACTTCCACTAACACGTTCAAAACTATAACATTGTACGCCCCTCAAAACTATTTCGGATCCGCCGATTAAGTTCCTTCACGAGTAATCTCAATCACCAACAAATCTATTCGCATACCGTTCAGCCACAAAGGCCGAAGCCCCAATTGATCATAGCCAAACTGAATGTTCCCGTATTGTGGTGAGGCCTAAGCTAATCTACATTGCAGTTTATAACGCACGAACCCGTATTGATCTGGGTAGCTACTGTTCATAATGGTTAGAATTGTGATTCACACGTTGTACCAAGAAGATTGAGGTACGTATACTGCTGATATTATTAATGAAGTGACATTGTATGTCTGCTCATTTGTTCATTACGCTTATCCAGCTCAACCGCTTAGATAATCTGAAAGATTTTATGGACGTAGCTATTAGGGGACGGACATTCGGGTACCTTTTATCCTGGATTTTTTAAAAGTAGATACATATATAACATCAAGCCATCATTCCCAGCGTAGGGTAGGCAGAGCAATAGAAAAACCAAAAACTGTAAGAAGACTTGTTGATAATTCCGTAACCACATTTTGTACAATCAGGCCAAGAAGTTTACTAGTTACTAGATGCACAAAATATCTAAATTAAATAATGAAGTAACGTAATCTCTCGGTCTCAGATCCCACTTACTATCCGGTAGACGGCGTGCTCGCTTGCATTCTCGAGGCAATAATATTAAAAAACCGGGCAAGAGCATGTCGGCCTGTAGGGTTCCGAAGCCGTTAAGTACTACAAACATAAAAATCAACAAGTAATAGGTAACTAATTTTCTATTAAAAGTCAATTGGTGCCGTCTTAGACCATCGTCCATGACTTTAGTAGGTATAAACACTTCAATCGCCGGTATTTCAAGTACCAATAATGTCTTCTTAGTAGTGATAGTTTTCCTTTAAAATTCGTTATATGCTCTTTCATTTAAGATTTTTGACAGGTTTTTATCATTTGTAGTTTTGGCTGTGGGGCGGGGGGGAGGGGAGAGACACTTGAGTCTAACAAAAATTAGCGCTTGAAAGCTTAATATTTCCTAAACATATTATTTAATCAAAAAACTATTTTCACAAACCCGTAATATTTTTGAAAGACCTATCTAACGATACCCCACACTAAATGGTAGACGAGAAAACAAAAATACATTTTTTTTCGTGGTTTTATTGTACCACTTTGTTGACGTGACTAATATGCATTTTCATACCAAATTACAGCTTTCTAGTATTAACAGTCTCTGCGATAGGCTGCGGACGAACGGACGGACGGACATGGCGTAACTATAAGGGTTCCTACTTTGACTACGGAACCCTAATAAAATCAGTTGTTTGGTAAAGATTTTTTTGAAGTAACCTGCTTAACGGCTCAAAATACTTTTATGAAACGTTTATATCCTTAAATAACGTTTTGTTTTAGTAAATTCTTAACTTAATTTTGTAGTAAACTACCTAACTTATCTACAAAATAAATTGATTACGTCTAACCAGCTAGCATCGTCTCGGCATTGGATTTCAAACTTAAATCATTCAATGCCTGTCTCATTCAATCCCATACATAACGTACCTAAAATGTAGTTCTTGGCATTTGTGTTAAGATCTTATCGCATGTAGGAAATGAACTTGCTGCGCCTTGTTTGTTTCGCATTGTTAAATTCCGTAGCACAAGTCAATTAATTATAATTAAATAGCATTCGATTTACTTGACTGTACTTTTTAATTACATAATGGTACAATGTAGGGGTTGTTTGTGGTATTTAGGGTTTGGTACCCAAAGGTTGTAAAACGGTCCCTATTACTAATTAGTTTTTATTTTGGTTTGATTTAATCCAAGTCCTTTTGTGTTTATAAATATATTTTTTCTTCGTTTTATTTCAATATTTCATCAGTATTATTTGACGTAAAAAAGAGGCTTTTGTATGCCAGTAGGATTGCGTAACATTTCAATACCATCGAAAAATATTTTTTACCTTGCTGAACTCACAGAAAAAACTGTTTGTTCATCAAAATAACTGCTGCATTCAATCTAACGGTTTCACGCGACATCTGCTGTTGAACGATAAACAGCGTTAACTTCAGTTAAAAGTCTGGATCACCCATTCAATCTATCAAACAAGCGAAGCCGACGCGATGAGTACAATTTCACGTATGTGATGATGGTGTGCCCTCAATTCTACGTATGTAAATAAATACGGATCCATACACGTGTAAAATTTTATATGTTGCTTACAAGTCCAACGTTAATTGCATACGTAAGCTCCAAGCTCTCTAGAGTATGCCGTATGCATTACAACAGCCATAAATTAACTTGGGATGCGGAGTTTGACTATTGTTAATTGTCTAACCTAGCCAGAAATTTATATGCACCTGCAGTTTCCTAGGTAAATACGGATGCAGTGCAAACTGTAGAATTTGCCGACACTGAACTCCAAAATCGTCATTGCTTGTTGGCGGTGCCGTGGCGCCGAAACTTGTGTTTTAGCATTATTGAGTCTTGTACAGAATTTAGGTTACTTGCTTGTTGGAGGCGGTGGAATCAGATAAGTTGAGATCACGTTAACTGTTGACTTTTTTACGTATATTTTTGGTTATTATTTAGTTGAACTGATTTCATTGATTTCGTTGATGTTGATCCCAGAAAAATATTTATCTACTAGTTATTTCCCATGACTCCGTCCTCGTAGAAAAACTAAATAGCTTAAGTTACTCAGCATCAAGATAGCTCTCTACAGGTGAAATAATGTTTGTAATCGGTCCACCAGTTTTTGAGTTAATTTGTTACCAACATACAAAAACTACTTTTAAGGACTACAATTAAGAACGGTAACGAAAATTAACTATAGGTACCTGCTACAAGACAAATGGTGGCATCTTATACAAAACTCATGCTGCAAGTGTGACCATATTACTAACGTGTGAGGATTGCTAGAGGAAGACCAGCAAAAAGACAAACATATACAGTCAGCATCAAAAGTATATGGTCATTTCAAGCAACTTTTGTACTTTATAATATAAGGTACTAAAGCGATCAGTTGTTTTTGACGCTGACTATAGATGTTAAATGTCTATGAGGAGTTTTTACAACAAAATAAGTAGGTTTACTTTTTACGAACCTTAATAGGATGGGTCTTTTAACCTCTTCAAAGATTAACCAATTATTTTCATACGCGAGAATTGAAAAATGAATTTAATACATTTACTTAAGTATCATGTTTTAACAACATTCAATTTGTCTACAGCTATGACACCCGAGCGACTGACGACACGGGCCACTGGATGGAGGAATCTTTCAAAGACCGTGCTCGATGGAATAGCATACATTCAGCGCTGCACATCCACAACGTCCAAGCTAGAGACCGAGCCACGTACCGATGCAGAGTTGACTACCAGGTCTCACCAACGAAGAACCATAGAGTCGCCCTTGATGTTGTGGGTGAGTACTAAAGCCTAGCCCGCTTCCACATGTATGTATGCTGCAAAACACGTTCAGTATGAATTTTGCTCACACCTTTACTGCATTGTTTTCAGAATAAATTTTCGACTGATCATATTTTGTCTATGTTAAACGATCAAAAAGACAGTCGCTCGATCCTTTGAAATACGGACGTGATACCAAATACGGGTTCTGGCTGCATACATATTGACCATATGTGCTCGTATGTTTAAGGGAGCATGCGTATCTTTTAACTAACTGATTTCTATTCAATAAATGCTTGATCCTTGGTAACGGAGTCAATCCTCCTTCAAGGAAACCAGTTTGTCAAGCTGTTCTAATTTAACAATCATTCAGATGGGGGTGTTTAGTTACTCTATTACCAGGAGTTCAGAACCTGCAAGGGTCTGGTCCAAACTGGCCTTACGGTCAAACAGTTAATAAAAATCAGATACTTGATAATTGATTGACGAAGTCATAAGGTATAACTTACGTCATAATCAAGTTATGGTATTTCAATCATGTTGCTAAAAATACAAATACAACTGCTATTCACAGTTGCTAATCCAATAAATACAACAATATACAAAATAACCGTGTATTACTTTGCACCAAGATGTGTATTACTTTAATTTAAAGTGGTCGCCACTTGACTTGCATCGTGCAAGCTATCTCTGTGCAGTAGGATTCAAAATCTTGGCGCTCTCTAGAAATACATATTAGGGAATATGTATTTCTAGAGAGCGCCAGTCAGCATGCCAGTATTGGTGCAGTCTCTTCAGTGTAACAATTTCAAGATCGTCTCTGTACAAACCTTCCATTGCTTATAGCGTTAAAGGTACTTATCGGTGACAGTTTAGTAAATTAGTAAATGAAAGTATTCAAGATACCGTAGTACAAACATATTTGCTAATGATTTAGCACTGTTTGCTTATATGTTTTCGAAGCTTGACGGTGATTGACGGGTTATATGGTTAACAATTTATTAAGAAATATAGCTGAATACGTTGAAATAACTTATGCGTTAAGTAGAACATAACACAACAACATGAAACATGCACGTCCCTCACACAAAGGAGCACGAAGGTAATTAGGTTCTGAGAGCCATACGCATTTGCGAAAACAATATTGCTAATTCGTTGCCAACCCTGAAGATAAAGATAGAATGCCTCTAAACGAGCAGTCGTGTTCGTACCAGAATACTAAAATGTGACACTGCTAGGCAGTAAACTAGTAGGTGAGATGGTGGTAACGATCTAAGATACCCTGCATACTATCCTACTAGTAGCGAGCCTTGGAATATTACTGTATTCATAACCAATGGTTTAATAAACAAGTTTAATTTGTTGTTAACTTTTAAAAGCACTTTTGAGTAAATGTGCACCAGACAACAACACAACTGGGTGAGTTGACAATCAAATGTTAAAGTTTTACTGGAAAACTTTGTGTCCTATCTATCGCAAATGCCTGGTTAAAATCGTAGTTGCTTGAATTTGTGTTTGTTTGTTGCATTAGAATTCAAAAAGATTATCTTTGTTACCCTAAACACCTTATAGTTTCGATAGCATTTTGACAATTTATAAAATTTAATATCCTGCACGCATTAGGCGTATTAAAATAAATTCCATCTATCGAAATAATTTACGGTTCAATACGACCGTAATGTACATTTTTTTTTATTTCAGCTTATTTTCATTTCCTAATTTACAGTTCCATTTAGTAACTTTGTCGAATGCAAATCATGACAAGTTTATTTTATTTTGAGTACAACGTAGTTTGAACGAACCGCACCCTAAACCAATTAGACTACGATTCCGTACCAATCTTAATCAATCAAAATTAGACTGATGGGAAACAACGTAAATGTTACATGCGGTACGTAATTATTGAATCAATATTGAAACAGTTACCAAATACCTAATTATATTGTAATGAATTGCTCGGAATATCTTCGGTGCCGTGTCATTTATCAAAATGAATATTACATTGGAATAAATTTGCTTCGTATTTCCGGGTTCCTATTTATAACTGGGTCCATTTTTGGGTCGGCTCCATAATAAAAATAATTACTTAATTTTCTTTGACAAATTAAATTATATTTATAGAGGAATCAATTGGAATGGATAAACCATGTATGGGATAAACTGGTTAATGTCATAAGTACTTTACAAAGTACAAATTACCGCAACCCATCCTATAATTTATTTGACAAGGTTACAACTACCACCTTACTGAAATAGGTATTAGGAAGTTACTCTCTGATAATTAAAAATATATTTGGTTAATGGTGCTAAAAACTAACATTATTGATTCTAAAAACAAATATTCACCTGTAAAACGGGAAGATAAAAAACAAAAAGATCATACTATTTATAAATATCGATGGACAAACGCTTAAAAATCCTGAAATTTCGCGTCAAAACGTATTATCGCGTTTCCACCATCATTCTTATAATTACCGTTATACTTTGCTACCACAAACATGTTTCGTTCTTTTAAACTTAATCACTTTCGCAAAAAAAATTACAACGACTTTCCAGACGATCGCCGAAAAACCAAGATTAGCCGGACGACCATGTAGTTTTTCGATGAGAAAGAAGAAAAGAGAGCCCTCGAAATCTCTCAATCTCAATACATTGTAAAAGTTTCATATGAAAAAATCTAATTCTTAATTTTTTTATGGACAGGGATCATTATGTATGCAAACTTCCAAGAATGTTCTGCAATTTGCACATATCTACGACAGATACATGCCTCGGTGCTCTTACATATCGCATTTATATGCGTATTTTTGCTTCGGGAATGTTATATTGCGCCCCTAGCCTTAAGATTGGCTGCAGGGTTGTGCGTACTGCGGGCGAACATGTGTTCATTACTTATTCACTCCCTGGAACGTGATAACCCTAATGTACCTAGTGTGCTAATTTAATACTGCCTTGCGAATATTGGAGGTGAAAGTGCACCTAACCTAATTCCAGTAATGTAATGTTGCTGAAATTTAGAATCTGCGTACTGAGCCACGAATAAACTGATTGAATCATCCAAATTAAATCAACCAGTAAAAGGTTATACTCGTATTCTAATATGTATTAACTTGTTTGTTTTAAGAATTTATGGCTTTTTAGCAAAATATTTTTTAAAACAAATCAATGGAGACATTCCATCTTAGTCCTCAGGATTCGTGACGCATTTGCAGTCTTAAGAATGCAAGCTTCTATGGATCTCAAATCCTATGCAGTGTTCACTTGTTTGCCTTATTTATGCTATAAAAAACCTCTCAAATGCACAAAAAGTAATTTAACAAAGAAACGTAAAGAAAGATAATATACGATTACATACACCCACAGATACACAGAAGATATATACGGAAGCATCTGTATCAACTTAAATGAAATGGTAACATAGCAGAAAAGAAAAACTCAAAAGCTTAACACAAACCTCCAACCCTTAAATCTCTTGAAGTATCAGACAACAGTCGCGATAAAAACACTTAATGCAATAAAACGAATCTAAGACTCACTAAAAAAGTTGAACAAAAACCCTATCGCAACATTGATCTGAAAAAATCCAAGGTGAAACTTTATATTCCCACCTAATCTCGAGCCGGTATCTGCTCTCCCCTTTTTGTGTTTTAATAAAATAATTCACCCCGAAACAGTGGGGTAACAAAAGCTATGAAAAGTCGTCGTCGTACTCGGCCAATCTCGATAAAACTCGGCCGATCGTAAACTTGACCCTCCCTTATCCAGGCGGCATCAGCACGAAAACTTTAAGGAACGTACGCGCCGGATGATTTACGTTCGGTCGCGCATTCTGACAGTAAAAATGTGGGTCAGATACCAAATTAAAATTTAACCGTACCCGGATCTGTTGGGTTGGAAAACTATGATCAGATTGGCTTTACGACCGAGCAACTAGTGTCTGTAGTAAACCTTATCATCGTTTCGAATAGTCTTATCGTAAAATACGTGCTTAAATTTTACAACGGTAGCATGTCAAATTTTATGTTTGGTTATCTAAATCGATGAGATTTCGGAATTTGTCTTCTTTCATCAAAATCAACCGGCTATTGGCTGTGGCTTACTGGTTTAGGTTCCGTTAGGTAGCCTATGTCACAGGCTTGTAAGAATTACATGCTAGTGTGTGCTTAACGATTTTAATCACGCACTTCAAGCATTTGATTAGGCTTTTAAGTGACCCCTTTTTATGGATAATTTCTTCCAAAAATTTACGTATCATGATATTTCTTTGAGATAAAACATTTAAAACCAAATGTACATATTTTTTTGCTAGAAATCACGTCTCAGCTCAATCAGAGAGACTATCATTAGTGAATTAATTTGGCAATGTCCGTAAAGGAGACTTTTCTGCCACTTTATCAGCTTTACAGAGCCATGAATGCTGCTAAGCCGTATCAAATCAAGCTTTGCTCAGCGTTACACGTTAATATTATAACCAATTATATGTAATACCTACTCTCTGATATCCGCTTATGTCGCCTTCTCTGTGATACGACAAATACAGACTGAGACTCCATTTCATCTAATAATATTCCCAACCTAGTATTCCTATACGAATTGTATTTAGCACTTTGAATTGCTTAGAACAAGGGGGTTTTTGCATCTGACGAATTCGATTTGGTTAGATGTTGTAAAGGTAACAGACGTTTTCCGTTTACCAGGTGTAACTGTGATTCAGAATACTAGAGTTTGAGACATGGAACTTAAAAAAGAAGTTACAAAATCGATTTCTATTCAATATACAGGAATATACAGTCGAATATTATATCCATGCATAATGAATAGCTCCAACTCATAACGTAGGTACATAGCGGATATCTATTTCTTACTTTATTCTTGTGTAGTATTTTTTACCAGTGTAGGTACCTTTTATTTATTACTGGGATTCCCTCACGCCCGTCTATTTAATAAAGCCTAACCTGCTTTATTAATTACGTCTCTTTATACTCGTTTTGTTCTCCGGTTTTGGTTTCAAGTTAATATTGGAGTAGCATCTTCTTTCTAAAAATATCATTATCTGCTTATCAGTTCATGTATGGCTTTATTAGTGCTTTGTCACTTTAACGTCATGTTTGAACTGCGCACTAATCTGCCAAAGGCTAAAGGGTGCAGCTACTTATAAGGTTGATGGTACCTTCAGTTGTTTAGACAGTCAGGCTTTTATTGCTGACTTCACGAGTAACATAAAAACTATTTAGTGTTTACGGAGGAAATTTGAAATTGTTTCTTTTCTCGCATATTATAAAACTAGTGCCCTTGGAAAATTCAAGATGTTGATAATATATCGTAATTTGACCGAATATGCCTCTGCAAAACTTTGCCATAATTGTTTTTTTTATAATGTTATTGTTTAATAACAAGTTATGACAAGTTCCTATCAAAATGTTGATATGAGGTTACATTCTGACAGCTACTAAAATTAATGATCGTTAGCATATTAATCAAGATCATCGGTAATTAATTTAACGCATGACAGTTACGTTAAATCAATAATTGTTTTTAGTTTTCCAACAGCTGAATACATAAAAAAAAAACATAAGTACGATATTATTATTTATATCTTTATAATAAAAATGAATCGGTCAATGTGTTGCTAAGCGCAAATCTCGAGAGCAGCTGAACCGATTTCGCTAAATTTTTTTTTATTGTGTTTGTTACCGTCAGGAGAAGGTTTTTATGAAAGATAAACCTGAAATATCTACCGGGAAAGTCACAAATTTGCAGCGGGGCGAAACCGCTGGCGGGCCGCTAGTATATAATAAAAAGAAGAAACGACTAATTGGATCGATCAACGTATAGCCCATCCTTGAGAATTTGGAGGAAATATTCCTTGGATATCCTAGAAGTGTATTAAGAACGGATTTTTGGGGGAGTAGCGGGAATATAATACGCGTGCGAAGTCGCTGGGGTCCGCTAGTGTTTATATATTGTTTGAAGAGTTCTTTAGGTTATCTTTTCTAACTTTCTTGGTAAAAGACTCAGAGCAGTCGAGATTGCATAACACTAGCATCCAGCCCTGGTTTCGCTCGCTAATGTCCGTTTGTAGTAATGTAACTTTTCACGTGTAGATTTTTTTCAAATCGGTTATCTGTTCCTTTTTCTTCGTCCAAATGTTACGCTGGCTCATTTACATTACAGGCTATTTAATAGCCTGTAATGTAAATAACTAATTTAGTTTGAGGAACGCTCTTCCCTTAGACTTAAGACACACGAAATCGCTTCCTATTTTTATATATTTCATAAAAGCACACCTGTTATCTCTCCCTTAGAGAGCTTCCTTCCTTTTCGCAGTATTATATATTTATTTATGAATATTTTGTATTTATCTATAGTTTTGTATGTGTCTGTAGTTTTTACTTAGATGTCGTTTGAATGTTCGGTTTTTTATTTTAACTTACTTTTCTTTAATATTCCATTTGTTGGTTTAGTTTGCACCGCCTACCAATTTATTTCTGTTTCTTTGACACTTCTCTTCTTTGTAAGGTTGTCTGGAAGAGATCGCTACTTAGCGATAAGACCGCCTATTGACTCACTTAGTAAGTTTTTATTTGTATTTTACTTTTCATGCTATTGTGTATGTGGTGTTCAATAAAGAATATTTGTATTGTATTGTATGTTCCGTAGTCCTTGAGATTATCCGTCGGATAGATACAAAGTCACAAAATTCGCACTCTCTGTATAAAATTACTTTATTTTAAATAAATTCAACTGTGTGTTACTTGCAAAGTGGTTTTTTTTACAAATAATTTAAGCGGGTAATTTTTTTAGTTGATTACTCAAAAATAAATAGCCTAAATATTTTTGTCTATTCCCGGTAAGGTCAAATTTTTGTGATGCACTGCACGCGTAATTGTTACTGTTTTAGGTGTATTTTAATTATTTTAGTACCTTTTTTGTCTATCCATAGAACGTAGAAGTGAAGTTATGTGGATTCAAATACTTAAACTTACCACTAATAATACATTATGCAAAAACCTTTATTATTAATCATATTTCAAACACAACATAAATACAAGTACGTTTCTTAGCGTACAATCCTTTTTCCCACTTTATTTCCATCTATTTACGAACCATTTTTGTTTATCAAAGCATTTTATTGAATGTAAGAATATAAGTTGAGGAAAAATCAGAAGCTTCAACGAAACAGATATAGACGTTCCTGTAAATAGCCTCGTATTATTTCTTACCTCTGTCTTGTCCGATAAAAGTAGAAGGGTTTTCGCCTTAGTACCAATGGGACGCTAGTAGGTACAAAGCCTCCGCTGTCCAACCATCTCTGTCAGCGGGCCGTATCACAGGAACCGTAATCGGCAGTCAGTTGAAATTCACGCAGATGGTGTATTTCAATGATTAGTCTACTACAACTAATAATGAAAAATAAATATAAAAGAGGACTATACAAGAATGATACGGAACCACGATTACAAATCGCACTTGGTTGTTTTTTTAACTTGTTTTTGTGTGTTCCATGTTGCACTACATTAATAATGCATGACTCCATGTATGAATGTGGAAGAAGCGAAAGAGATTTGTCAGGATCGTATCAGGTGGTAAGAAGTGGTCTCTGCCTACCCCTCTGGGAAACAGACGTGATTCACTACATTTAACACTGTCTGACAGATACATATTAAAGTGTCCTTTTCTTCTATTACACAAAGACAGAGAAAGCGATAACTTTAACTTCCTAAAGATTGCGTGATATTGCATAAAATGGCAAGAAGATAATATATTACTTGTACAGTCGAGTATAAAGATATGTATACACACACATACATAACATCACGCCTTCATTCCCAGAGTGGGATAGGAAGAGCTACTCAAATACCAACAACTCTAAAAAGACTTGTTGATTATTCTGTAACCGCATTTTGCGCAATCAGGCCAAGAAGTTTACTAGTGTATTAGTGACAGTTTGCAAGCCCATCGCCTAACAGTACTACAAGCGCTTATTCACATGTACACACATACGCACATGTCATGTTTATATAGTATAAATTGTCTCTATTCACCTAAAGGTAATTAATTTTAATTAAGTTGCTTGCGGGTTCTAGACGCTTCGAATGCAAATAAGCGTTGCACGTAGAATGCAATTTCTATACAGGGTGTGCAACTATAAATTTAGCTTCTTAACCGACTTATTATGTTTTCTTGGTGTAAGTTCTTAAATTTGATAACAAAATTCGCCGTCTCATGTTTTAACTGTAGAAGAATAATAGTTTTATAATTATGTTACGAAAACGACTAATAAAGGGAATTTGGGCTTGTAGTACTTTTAGGCGATGTGTTTGCAACCTGGCGCTAATGCACTGCAAAAATATTTTTAGACTATTAACAAGTGTTTTGGAGTTGTTGGTATTTCTGTAGCTATGCCTACCCCACTCTGGGAATGAAGGCGTGATGTTATCTATGTATGTAACGACTATTAACGTAGTTAACAGCTATCAACAACGTGAAAATTTTATATTCCGTTCCGTTCCTTTAACAGGCTTTTTGTCAATTTTATAAAATTTTGATTATTTAAAAAACAATATTGGTCAATATTGGTTGCCCCGTGTGGTTGCCGGGTTAGAATAGTGCCGCTCCATGTCTTCCCGTGGATGTCGTGAGAGGCGACTAAGGGAAAAGGGCTTGTAGTACTGTTAGGCGATGGGCTTTCAACCTGTCACTAATACACTAGTAAACTTCTTGGCCTGATTGTGCAAAATGTGGTTACAGAATTATCATCAAGTCTTTTTAGAGTTGTTGGTACTTCTGTAGCTCTGCCTACCCCACTCTGGGAATAAAGGCGTGATGTTATGTGTGTATGTATGTATGTATTGGTCAAAAATACAATATTAATCCCTAATTAAATGTCATTGCTTTATTTTTTTTACACAATAGTCAGTAATTAGCATTTTTTTATACTGGTCTTCTGTTCTGTTTTTCTCTTAGCACTAGCCTAGTAATTTAAAATAAATTACTTAACCCGAGTTACCTATTGGCATAAACAAGTTATCCTAAAGCCCTCAAAGGTATCATAAACCCTTAGATTAACTAAAACTACCCCAATTTAGTTTTATTGCTATTTAGATAAACAACCTATAAAATGTTAAGTAATAAATATCGCCTTAACGTTCGTACTTTCTCTTAAGCATTTAAATATTAAATTTTATCTTCTCACTGTGCCAATAAATTTAACAGCAAATAACGCCCACGTTCTGAGGATACCGTCTCCACACCACAAATAACCTCTTCCACTAATTACTTGTCTTCATTCGACCTAATAGAATTCAGGCACGTTTGCAGGTAGTTATTTGCCTGAGAAGTGGGCCATTGGCTGACGAAACGCTGCTATATAAATTGGTTGGTTTTGGCAAAACAGGATCACCCTGTTTTTCCCTTCGGTTTTAGTTGTAATTTTTCCATAATGTTATGTGTCTGTAAGGTGGTTATAATTATGTGCCTTTTCGACTGAAACCAATTTTTCTTATTCTTAGGTATAATTCTTCTTAATAAAGAAGTTGCAGAACATTTGCAGAAGTTTAAAAATATTTCCAATATATTACTAAAATCATTCTCAGGTGCTTTTTACAGCATAATATATTTTCTTTCTAAAAACCAGGCAAATATTCTTAGAAGTTTCCTTTTTTTTTAGAACATTAAAATATTTAAAAAGTTTCGCGTCGCTAAAATTGTACTTCAGGGTTATTAGTTATGTATGTAAAAGTAACTATGTCAGATTCTTCGCCTGTTTGATAATTGTTTTTTTATTTATTTTTTATTTCATTGAAATTTGGTTAGAGAAAAATTTGTCAATTTCCGGGGGAATAGTGATAAACGACTTTTGCAAAGATGGAGTCGTAGATACAACTAGTTAAAAAAATAGTTTTATGAGGGGTTAGTCTACAATCCCGACGGATTTATTTCTACGGGATATAGACTTTTCCGTTTATACTTGAAACAGGTTCCAGAACGGCCTAAAACTCGCAGCCGAAAACGGATTTTAATCCCTTCCTCGATAATTGGGTATCGCACGGCTTATAAATCTGTTTTTTCGGCTTAGCGTGAACTAATTTGTTTCGAAATCCCATCTATAAAGTAACAATTTCGAGATCGCCGTAACCATTCAAACGGGGCCTCCAGTGATCTTGATAAGCGTACCCGTCAAACCCTCAAACTCTAGTCTTTATCCGCACGAAAATCAACACGGAACTTTCATGAATAACGGGCGGGCGAAACTTTTTTGTTAAAGAAACTTTTTTATTGACAGGGAAAAAATGTAATACGGCTGCTGTCTGTTTTACTCAAAATTTGTCTGATATTGTTCCCTAGAGATGATGAAATACGAGGGTTTAGTGACAATGGAAAAAAAAATTGTTGCAAAATATTTCACAACACCATCATACCCTAAAGGAAAAAACTGGCTGCCAAGCAACGTTCACATAATTGTGTTCCAGTGAAGAGATAATACAATCAGTGAAATTACTAGCATAAAGGCATTCTATATCAGTCTTTAGTTAGAAAAACATTTCAAATCTAAGGATTACACTCTTTAGCTTTGAAAAAACATTATTCAATCTGTAAGGTGTACAACAATCGCGTAGGCTCATGTAAATTTGACCAATTTATCTCAAAATACATTACAACAGGCATGCCTATTCGTAATCCAACCCATTCTCTTGTTTATTCATCAGGTCGTTGACAAATTTGATCGTTTATTCCACTTACCCTTTGACCCTTTTGGACTATTTACTTTATAGCTTAAGCTAAAAGAATAATGTTACTAGGCGTATTCGTTACAAAAATAAACGTAAAAAGAGCCGTTATAAATATGTATAAGTAGGTACAATTATTGCGGGGTTGGTGGTAATTTCATACTCGAAAGAAAAATTAAGGTGTGATGAAAGTGATGATGTCCCTTAATTTGATACTGTTAAATATATTTGATAAGTAAATAAAGTTCACTTTTTGTATTTTTATTGATATTTTTTAATTTGGTTTCAAAATCAAAATTTACGACCTTTTAATTTTTGACATTTGATTGGTTTACTGCCATCCCAAAAGGAGCGACAACTAAATCTTTATATTTTCTATTATGGGTTAGATCTTTAGTAACTTCAATTATGCGTAGTTTGTGGTAATTTATTTCCCGATAGCAAAACATAATCCTAGCTGAGATACAAACGCCGAAAACGGTTCTGTTTTCTATCGACTTGAAATGTATGGGGTTGATATAAGTTTCAACGCAATCTTTCATCAGTTTACTTCAATCCTATATATTTACCCCTTGAGGTCACATTTATTTCATGCTTAGTTATATTCAGTTAAGTTTTATACTTATTTTATTTGAAAATATATTTTTTTTATTACAAAAATACCAACAACACTAAAGATACTAGGTTATTTTTCACAGTCACGCTAAGATGTTTACCAGTATAACAGTGGCAGGTGCAAGCCCATAGCCTGTACTATAAGCCCTCATTCCTTTAGTCGCCTCTTACAACATCCACGGGAAAACATGCAGTGGCATTAACCACACGAAGTAAAATCGAGTAATTATTTCATTTATTTCGTCAACATCAAAATCAGCGCTAAACAAATTCCCACATACCACTTTCAATAAAATCTGTCTATGCAAATAAGAATCTGCTCGGCTGACAAAATAACTATTTTCAATATAATCAGAACGTGGCACATGCCACTTCGCAGTCCCGTTCGCATTTTTCGAACAGCGCAATACTCATTTTAGGCCGGCCCCACTTATGCGAGCGTACGAAACAATGAACGGGTGCCAGCTGTTCATTCCGGTAAGCGATAGCAACGTTGCGGGAATGGATATGAAAGCTCCGCATGATTGCAGAGATCCTCCTCTGAATACTCATATCGTGGAACCTTTTGTTTCGAGTCAACGAAAACATTTTCATTTCCTCGGCCACATTCAGCCCTGTCCGTAGTTTGTTTATCCTCAATTTGAGGATATTTGGGACGCCTTCGACGCCTTTTGCAATTCTACGAGTTCTGATTTCGAATCTGAATATTTTGCGCCAATATCAGAGCGTTGTTTGAATACGCTGGATTCTTTGAATTATTTGAAGAGTTGCGGATAGCCGCATTCGAAATTTGTTTTTCTTCTCGGCATTAGCAAATAATTTTGGCGTACTTATCAACATAAAATAATACACCATAGAAGAAAATGTAATAAATCGGTAAAAATAGGACACGACCGAAAATTCATTGGAGAAAGAAATCATCTGGTCTCAGATAAATAGGGATCGAAGAGTCACTGTCACCAATAAAGCGCAAGCGATTCTCGTCCTTCCATCTCACCCGTCAATCGCCCGATAAGCCAGGGGAGACATTCATTGACAAGCTCTTTCATTCCGAATCATATAATAAAACTGTCGTTTTCTAATTCTCGTTCTTTTCAGAGCTCCCCAATAAGCCGGTGATCTTTGACGAATTCGGCAAAGAGATATCCGGGATAGCGGGCCCTTATAACGAAGGGGGAGATTTCAAGCTCATTTGCTCAGTGAACAGGGGTAAGTGTGTTTCACCACTTTTTAAAATAAGAATACATGTTTGAACACGCCGATATAGAGGGTTTGGAAGTGTTTGAGGCGTCTTGTTTGATGAAAGCAAACAACCGCCGCTGCTGCAGTTTAGCTATTGAAAGGCTGATATTTAGGGTTAACTGACTAACTTGTGAAATTGGCAAGCAAAAATAAAATAAACGACCAGCACGGCTAGCACATGACGGCGCGCGAGTTATGTCGCGCGCGAGATAGACTTGCTGTCTTTTTCTGACCGTTCTAATTAGACAATGACGGCTAGCCTATCTCGCGCGCGACGTAACTCGCGCGCCGTCATGTGCTAGCCGTGCAGAGTAAACAAGTATAAAATAGGTTTTATAACATTCTGTTGCTACTGTTTTAATTGAAAATGAAACAAAGTCAAGCGTAAGTTTATCTGACATGTCGATCAGCTGATACAACTTTAGATTCGAAGTGATGCTTTAGCTTAAAAGGATAAAAGCTCTGCTTAAAAGCAAGGCTTTCAAATTCAAGCTTTGAGAATCTTCTCGCAGATACGCGTAAATGTTGATCGAGAAAGATTTTCATAGAGCACTTTTGAACATACGACGCTCAATAAAACTTAACAAATTAGAGGTCCAAACGTTAAAATTTGCTTGAATAGAAGTAAAATCGTCGAGCAAACTTGTACATAAAGTGGAAGTGCATTTGTAACGAATGATTCCGATAACGCATTTGTTACGTAGTACATTTCACTTAAAAACAATTGCGGAAAAAACGTTACCTATCAACGATGTCGAACGACACTTGAAAGCGCTTCTAAATTAAAATCTGGATTCCTGCTCTCGTTTATTCTCATTTGGGATGAGAATCGGTTATTTTCGCATATCAAATAAAGTCTTTAGTTGGGTACAAAAAAAGCATTTTATGCTACTGGCGACGTCGTAGAATTTTATGCTAAGTGCTGATATGGGGGAGTTTTCTTTATACCAACGAGCACTGAGGTAAAAGATGGCATATAAATTTAAAACGACAAATAGAATGAAGGTACTAACGTGGTTTTTATTGAAGTAATTCTGCTCACATATATAAATGTGTTTCGTTTGTGTAAATTTTCTTTATTTTATGTCTCACTCTTTAAAGTGAGCAGTAAGAGAAAATAATGTTTTATTTTACTTTAAAAAAACTATACTCTTAACACTAAAGAGTTGAAAAGGGTGCCACACACGTTGGTATCTATTACTAAGACTCCTTTGTCAGTTCGTCAGTGCATCAGTCTGTCAACAGGCTGTATCTCATGAACCGTAATAGGTGGATGGTTATTTTTTTACTGAGTGTTTATTTCTAGTTCCGCTTTATCAAAAGATACCTAATAACAATTAAATTAAATTAAATATGGAAAGGATGCAAGAATGAAGAAATTAGTGAGTGAAACTCGCATTTGGCCGGTTTTTTTCTGTTTCTGACAAATTTAACCAAAGTTGCAAAGTAATAAACAACGCGTTATCTTAGTTGGTAGTGATCCTGCCTACGAAGCTAGCGGTCTCGGGTTCGATTCCCGGTATGGGCAATTATTTGTATGATGAGCATGAATATTTGTTCCTGAGTATTTGATGTTTTTCTCTGTATTTAAGTTTTTTTTTCTCTTTAATATTATAAAGCCTAAAGCTTAGGGACTAGGTCAATTTATGTAAGATTGTTCCGTGATATTTATTTATTTGATGTATTTTTTTCCAACAGGCAACCCGATTCCAAGATTGCGATGGCTTCAAGGAGAGACGGTCCTCGATAACTTAGACCCAAGTATTCTTCAAGAATCTGGCCCGATAAGGTCATTGACCTTAGTGGTCAAGAACGCGACTCGTGCGCACCTGTCATCGGTTTACACGTGCGCCGCTGATAACACGCTGTTATCAAAACCACAGACAACTACAGTGAAAGTTGACATTTATTGTAAGTATTATTGCAGTGATTAACTATTTGTATGTCGTGATGGTGGGCATTTAGGCCTACCTTTTCTTTCACTTCTTCCCGTATTGTGTAAATATTTGGGCAAACCTCTCCAAATTTTACCAATATTTCAGCCCAAAAGATTTCTAAATTATTAAAAATGAATGCTTCCGTTTTAAATTAGATTAACGTGACAAATTGACAATGTAATTCGTGTTTTTTTATAAAAATATTTTTTCTCGAAAACATCTTTATGTAGTTTAACCTGTATTTTTCACGAACCCTTCTCACAATGGATAACCCAAAATATTTTATTTTATACCCGTTCCATCTAACTTAGCCACATTTCCCAAATTTAATAAAACGAAACGTATTTCAAAACCAGCTAGTACCTGCCCTTCGCATAAATTCGCGCAGGGAATTGGTGGGAATCACTTTTTACGATCTTAAAGCGCCTGTTCCACCTTGTGCTTAACTATAAATCGTCTCATACATATTTCCCATATAGAACACAGCGTTACTTACCTTTCATACCTTTCTGGAAGACGCTATCGGAATCTGTATTGAAATACATTTCCTAGACGATTCCACAACTTTATAAAACTCTGTCAGGTCGGAAAAAGGAAGTAAAATTTGCTTCTTAGAACATATTTTGCATAGTTAACAGGTTTTCTTGGTTAGAGTTTCTTCCAGTTAATGTGGCACTTAAAACTGTTGTATCCGAGCTCTTGTTGTTTTTGCCCTATTACATTCTTTGACGTCGGGCAGTAACAAATAATAAATCATGTTTTGTTATGTTTGACTATACATCAAGTTTATCGCGTAAGTTAGTTTATAGATTACTAGCGACCCGCCTGCGCCTTCGCCCGCTGCAATTTTTTTTTCATGTCGCTTAGGTGTATGAAAAATAGATAGTAGCCGATTCTCAGACCTACTGAATATGCATATAAAATTTCATAAAAATCGGTCGAGCCATTTCGGAGGAGTATGGTAACTAACACTGTGACACGAGAACTTTATATATTAGATAGTTCAAATTAACTTGATTTGGTCACATCCAGCGAATGCCGCGGCGGTTGGCGCTGCTCGACAAAAACCCGCGCGTCATAGGGCTCGCTTCCAAGTTATGAGCAAATCTAGTCACCGACTCAAAATGTTTTGTTAACAAAATTACTATATTATTTGACGATATGTTAGCCTAGTTGGGAGTCACCTTGCGTCCGAAGCCAGCGGTCCCGGGTCCAAATCACTGTAAGGGCAGATATTTGTGTGATGAGCGCGAATATTTGTTCCTGAGTTTTGGATGTTTTTTTATATATTAAGTATGTATTTCTCTAAATAAGTATGTTAATTGTTGTCTAGTACAAGCCTAAAACTTAGTTTGGGACTAGGTCAACCTGTGAGAGATTGTCCCCCTGATATTTATTATTCTGTTAAAATATAAAGTGACCTCTAAATACACATTTGATTTGTAATTATTAATGATTATATTGGTCGACAATTTGATATTTCCAAATATTATTATTCTTGACATTGCGTACCTACTGGGTAGTATTTGAGCTATATGTTTTGTACAGTTTTAGGGTCACGTAGTCAAACTAGGAACCCTTATAGTTTCGCCATGTCCGTCCGTCCGTCCGCAGACTAGCGCAGAGACTCTTAGTACTAGAAAGCTGTAATTTGGCATGAATATGCATATCAGTCACGGTACAATAAAATGTAAAAACAAAATAGTGTACCTCCCCTACGCTTAACGTGGGGATGTTTTTTTTTCCTCGTCTACCCTATAGTGTGGGGTGTCGTAGGATAGGGTTTGTGAAAACGGTTTTTCGATTAAGTTAAATAAAAGACTTAATTTTTGTTAGACTCAAGTGTCCCCCCCCACCCTACAGCCAAAACTACAAATACAAAAAATCTGAAAAAAAAACTTAAATGAAAGAACATACAACGAATTCTAAAGGAAAACTATCACGACTAAGTAGACATCATTGGTTCTTGAGATACAGGCGACTATATAGTGTTTATACCTACTAAAATCAGCTAAGACGGCACCAATTGACTTTAAGTAGAAAATTAGTTATTACTTATTGATACTTATGTTTGTAGTACTTAATGGCTTTGGAACCCTACACTGAGCATGGTCCGAGATGCTCTTGCCTGGTTTTTTATTTTATTAGTTTTACTTTTGAAAACAAAGATTTTCCGTAATGGTCAAAAAAATTAAATTACTAAATACTATAAATATTAAATATAACCGTTTAATTTATTCTCTATCTGCCTTTTTAACACGAATGTTTCTGCATTGAAAATAAAATTCAACTTCCTGATGCAACTGCGATGCGCTTCGCACGAAGGCAGCGAAGGCTTCATGTCGTCAGAAATTGCATTTTCATGCTCAATCTTACTTACGACTGTCATGTCAAAGGAGTGCTCAATCACGGCTTCATTTTCAAGCGTGTCTCGCCTTTAGTATGAATTCATTTTATGGAACTGGGGAGATTAAAAATATAAGTCATGTGGAATGGTAACGAAGTTATTTAATTTTAAGGAATACGGTGGGGTTGTAAGAAAGATGTGTTTATTAAAGGTGTGAATACTGTGTAGGTATGTTAAGAGAAAAGTGAAAAGATATTAGGTTGACAGAAATCAACATGTTAGGTCAACCCACATATATATCCGTTCCCAACATTAAAGTAGCAGATAGAGATTCGAGTAAAAATTCTTGTTATGACTGATACCTTTCTAGTAGAACAATTCAACCCGTCTCAAGGTTACATAACAAGTTATCATCTGGGGCTCTTTTCAACCCGGTAAAAAGAGTATTGAACTCGACAATAACCTTAATATTGTCTTTGATGTATTATGTGTGTGTGTGCATTAAACTCAGCCGCCATTACTTTCAAAAAAATAAGAGCAATCAAACCGTTGCCAATGCGGAAACACGTCAAAAGCATTAAGGTTTTACTGTTTAGGATCTAAGCCCAGTGAAAATTATTTGATAAGGTTACTTGAACTTAAAATTTGTCATTTTTCTCGTATAAAATGTGTAAAACATAAAGATTACGCGTTAATAAAGATTATAAAGTTAGAAGTAACGATATCTAAGCCGGTCTACCATTTGCAATCTAGTAGAACTAGCTAGCTAGTATCTTGTAAATGGTGGTGCGGTGGTTAGAAGACAATGAATAAATAAAATAGGTCGGCAGCAGCTGTGTTTTTAAGTAGCATTTCAAAACGTTTTGTTTACCTGTCTTGAACCCAGTTAAGGATATTAAAGTCGATAAAAAATGCTAGAATAAAGTACATAAAGCTAGGGTTTTTATTATCACTTACCTACGAAAACAGTATAACATATTAGCATTGTCTTAAGATTAAGCATTCAACGTAGACGTGAATTGTAGTAGCATCCAGTTTCTATGTAAATGTGAACGTGGGAGACCGCAGTGTCTCTTATTTATTTTGCTCTTGGCGGCAAAAATATAGGATAGTTTTTCACAAGGATATATTTTTATAGACTAGACTGTGTTTTGTAAGTGCTTACTGACGTAATATGTTTGGACAAATATTAGCTTGTGTACCAAAAAAGCAGTTATTTCAGAATTTAGACTAGTTAGACTTGCAGCTCAAAATTACTGATTGAATCCCGAAAAAAAAAACAATTTACTGTGCCATTCCTCAAAAAATACTTAAAAATAATTAAGATTGAATTGCGTTCTATGGTAAAAAAGGGTGGTTCTATAAAGGTTCATTATTTTCCACAGTGAGGTCGCACTATTTTTTTTAGAGTTTGATTAATTCTGCTCAAAATCAATGACGTCCGTAAAAATGTTACATATGACAAAATATCGAAAAATGATTATTTCTTTGTGTCATTCCTCCAAAATTACTTAAAATTAATTAATGTTGAATTGTGTTCTATGCTTATTATAAAGGTTCATTATTTTCCACAGTGCGCCCTCTCACTGTAGAAATCCTATCAAGAGAGCATCCACTGTCAGTTGGAAGGCTGACAGAGTTGTGGTGCAAGTCGACTGGAGCGCGGCCACCAGCTACTGTCACGTGGTGGCTAGGTGGACGGCAGTTGAAATCCATTACTAAACAGAGGGTAAGAGTTTCATCATTCATTTTACTCTTTTACCGTCATGGAATCCTCATCATCATTATCAGCCGGAAAACGTCCACTGCTGGATAAAGGCCTTCCTCGAGGTTATCCACAACGACCGGCCCTCTGCTGCTATCATCCAGCGGTTCAGATCGTCGGAAACCTTGTGGAAGGCCACCGACACTTCGTCTCCCGGTTCGCGGTTGCCACCCTAACGTTTCAGCAATGTGCCCCGCTCACTGGAAGGTTTGCAATTCGAATCATGGAATACTGTTTAGCAATACAACATAATGGCAAGAATTCACTAAATTCTTATTTCTAATTGTATGGCTACTTACATACATACATACATAAAGTCACGCTTTCGTTCCCAGAATGAGGTAGGCAGAGCTACAGAATTACCAACAACTAAAAAACTTGTTGATAATTTTATAACCACATTTTGCACAATCAGGCTAAGATGTTTACCAGTGTATTAGTGACAGGTTGCAAGCCTATCGCCTAACAGTACTACAAGACCTTATTCCCTTAGTCGCCTCTTACGATATCTACGGGAAGACATGGAGTGGTACTATTCTAACCCGGTAACCACACGGCACCAACAACACCATTACACTAAACAGCATAATCCTACACCGAGTAACCACGAGGTTAATAATATTAATCATCATTATCATCATCTTGACCTTATCCCAATCATTTGTGGTCGGCGCTGTCTTTTTCTTCTAAACATCTCTATGAGCATTCATCTCAATATTCATTCCCTTGTTTTTCATATTGCTATTAACACATTTCATCCATCTCTTCTTAGGTCTCCCCCTTCCACTATAGCCCTCCACATTCGTATTTAAAACTCTTCTCGCCACACGACTTTTATTCCTTATCATAACATGCCCATACCATAACATTCAAGTTCCATTTTTCTCTCAAGAGCGCTACTTTTTAATTTTCTCTTACAAATACTGACCATTTTTGGGTCCAAAGTTTGGCCAATTAAAAGATTTGTGACAATTTACGTGAAGACTGAGTGGACTACAATACATTATGAAGTAATTGTTTGGCTACGGTTTTTACCATGTTTGGTAGTCCATTAATACCATTTTAACTTGATGAAGGTCAGTTGATATCCATACTAATAACATAGGTGAATAAAGTAACTCTGTCTGTCTGTTTATTACGATTTCACGGCTAAACATCTAAACCAATTTCCATAATTATGAATTGTACTTTTATCAGTCAATACGGTACTTGTTACCGCGATAAACGACTTCTATGAGGATTAAATCGTGGCAGCAATTAATATTGTAAATTAAAGTAATTATATCTGTCTGTTACGCTTTCACGGTTAAACCGAATTGATGAAATTTTGCATGGAGATAGCTTAGGTCCCGAGGAAGGACAAAGAGTATTTTTTTATCTCGAAAAACTTTTACGCGGATGGACGGACAAGCTATTAATGCTATTATAAAACGAAGATACCTAAGTTTTGTTTTAACCAGTTTTTCTCCACGAGTGACTTTACTTGGTAAGACTGAAGGAGACCGACTTAATTGTTGTATAATTTGACAAGGGTTCGACTATTAGTTACAGTCTAGTGGTTACAGGTGGATGCCAGTTAAAATCTGTAATTAAAAATATTTTCTTTTCTTTTTACTTTACAAGCAACATTTACTTAAATAAGATGCTGGGTTTTTTATGGTATAAGTCTCCTTGAACCTATTCCACTGGGTATAATACCTCTTATTTACTTGACAATAATTGGTGGCCAAATAAGACAGTCACATGTCATGGTAATATGGTTTTGCGTGGTAGAATAGCCTCCCAAGGCCCAACGAAAAACTCAGCATGTAGTCACTACGGCCCGTAGTCCTACCAGTAGTAGTATTGTTTTATACTCATTCAGACCCAACTACATAAAAAACTTTTTTTTAAAGTTATTGTGCTTGTGTAATCATAGCATACCACGGTCCTACCAGTAGGATTTCTAGTAAGTCCTACTGGTAGGACCGTGGTACGCTATGACTACACAACTGTCGAAGGAGCTGGGTCTGAATGACAAAGTTAGTAAGTATGAGTGCTATGGGTAGGACCTTGGGCCTTAGGAAGATAGAGGGCCACATAAAAAAGATAACGTTTTTTAAAAATAACATAGTACTAGTTTTTTTTACGTATGTAACAATCCTCGAAATCCGGGTTTTCATGTGCATTGAGATATAATTTATACTTCTAGGTATTAATCATAAAAAATAACGGATACAGGTATACAAAAAACCGTGTATAGTTATGCAATACGAGTATCTTGCGATAAATATATTTGATTTGTTGGGTAAATGCAAAAAATAATTTTAATGAATTTAGTACTGAAACCGAAAAGAAGGCCAATTAATTCTCAAACCGGTTATCAATCCGGTTTTACTCCGGAACTTATTTGAAACGTATCTTCGTAATTTAATTTGCAACTAACCATTTTTTTGGGAAAACAACGTAAAAAACTGGGCCTTTACCACATATTCAATGTTTTGATAGCCCTTTTTTGACAGTAATGGCGGCTGATTAAAAAAAAAACGATAACAGGTCAAAACAATATAGTTTTACAGTGTAGAACAGAGGCACAGAACTAATCTATAAAGTATTACGTTATAGTAATTTCATTACTATTTCATTCGAAAAAGTTACTTTACAAGACTTTACTGAGCCTCTAGCCAAGATTCGTTCGCTAACTAGCGTTTCTATTCGTTTTGTTTTTAAGCCAATCACGTCACTGGTAGATCGCGTCATCCGAAAAGTCACGTGATCTACCAGTGACGCGATTGGTTTAAAAACCAAACGAGTAGAAACGCTAGTTAACGAACGCATCTTGGCTATTGCCCCTGATTGCTTGGCCATATCTATATTGATCTCCAAGACAGTATTCTTCAACATATCGTTGATCCACCATTTTTAGAGCGTGTTCTAAATACGCAAATGGGTCACAAAAATCACAGACGCCCATATATTTCTAAACCGAAAGTTTATAGGCTTACCTACCTATGCCCACGATTTTGATCGCGTAAAACATGTTTATGGTTTTAAAAAATTCAACCTAAGATAAAAATAGCTTAAGCGTTTTTAATCCACATGCAAACGTCAAATTTATTAGTGTGGCGCGACTTCATAGATTTGAAAAACTATTCCTATTTTATACCCAGGGTATAGACTATTAATTTTGAATTACATCTGCAAATTAAAAATAAACTTAATATACGTTAGCATTCTCACAAAACACGTTAAAAATCTATTAATAAAAAATGTACGTAAATACTTAATAATACTAGCCTGTGGCCGTAAAGGGACAAAGATATGTAACTGCCTATAGCACCGTCCCCGTCACTGCCGAAACCTTGACTGATTTTGACGTCTTAACAGTCTCTGCTTTGTGGTCTCAACCTATCTGAATGCTTTGATCGTGAAGCGATTACATCTTGGGGCACTTGGTTTACTCAAGCGCAAACTGTCCGAGTATTGTCTGTCACTCGGTAATCCCTTTCTACCATGCTTGTAATGAAAGAGACCCACTGTGGCAACCGAGGAAATACCTAGAAATTGTAATAATCGAACTGGATTGATGTCTTGTGAGCGCTTGTGGAAATGGCAAACATGTCTCAGAGAGATGTTCAAAGGACGCCTTTGATTTAATATAATACTCGGTCAAATTTGATACTTGCACGTTTTTAAACCAATTTTAAACGGTGATAATCGCTGTAATTTCCCTGAATTCATTATATATATTTTTATTGTGTTTTTTAACTAAATTTCTAGTAATTTAACAAAAAACGCAATGTATAGTCGAGTTCTTATTTCAACGGGATAAGGTCCAAAAGTGTATACATATCTGAGAACTCAACTATACACTATAATTTTGGTAGCCAAAACGTACGGTATGAACATAGCTGTTATTTTTTGCAATAGTCATGGTGTAATAGTAACAAATAAACTAACTTAATCAAGTTGTGAACTATTGTCGTGTCATTTTGTGAACTATTTTTATGATTTAGCAAAATAAAATTGGAGTACTCTTACGGCCGAACCCTATATTCAAACCGCGGACAGATAGCCTTACTTCAGATTAAAATTTGACACATTTTGTATGGGCAAATGTCAAATTTCAACCCGAAGTAAGCCTTATCTATCCGCGGTTTGAATAAAGGGTTCGGCCGTTAGTAGTAGTATCGCATATATGATGACACTGAATAAATTAATATGAATGTGAATATGAAATATATGAAAAACAAACATGCAAAACTGTAAAGTAAACTTAAAAGTATAAAATTATAAACTGATTGATGATATGACCTAGAAACTTGAAGGGATTATTCCTTAGATATCCTTAGGCTGCAATAATAAGGAGTTTTTGGAAATTCATCCCCTTAAGAGTTTTAAAATAGACTAATTCTACGCGTACGAAATCGCGGAAGTATTCTATTAATCTTTTAAATTAGCTTATAATTTGTGCCTACTTTTGCCTTCTTTTCCAGTAATAAACAACCGTTTTACTTTATCACATTTCTCAGTATAAAAATACACTTGGTACTAATTTCACTACACGATGTTAACCACTTATTACCAGATGATTAGAGCGTTAACAGTTATCAAAATGTATGAAGTAACACTCAATTAACATTGATTAAATTTAACATCGTATGGTAAACTTGGTACTTTGCCCAATACTAATAAAACACGGAACATTCTCAACCATGGATACTTCAAAACAAGTCTTGCTAATTACTACTAAGTACGATTATATAGAAACTTCTATTTCAGGATACTGACGATGGCAACGAGACGCAGTCTCTGCTCCAATGGACGCCGCTGAAAGAGCATAATGGACAAGTTCTCACTTGTCGGGCGGAGCACCCCAAGTTCAACCGCTCAACTATTGAGAGCAAACTGCCACTGAACATTTACTGTGAGTAACTCTTTAGTTAATACATTCACTGTTAACGCTTTTAACGCTATACTGTAGCTTGTAGCATATTTCCGCTTTCTATCGATTTTGCTAAGAACAAAATGCAAAACAGAGTCTATTCTAATAGGTTTAACCGATTGAATTGTTTTCAACTCGGCCACCAATTCTGTCAAGTAACTAAGAATGATTAAAACGTTGAGAATACGAAAACACGTCAAACGCAATATGTACAATGTATGTAAACACTTTATTGTACAAAAGAAAAAACAAAACAATACAATGAATGAAAATATTAAGATGTACAAAGGCGAACTTATCCCTTTAAGGGATCTCTTCCAGCTAACCCTTGAGAGATTGAGAAAAGTTAAAGGTTGTGCATCGAGTAAACAGGTGTACAAATTTATTTAGTCCACCCAAAAGCCAAAAACAACCAAAAAGACCATAAAAAAGGAACCACGGAAAAAAAAACAAAACTAATACATTCAAATACTTACATAAATAGATAGAAAGATAATTATGTAATTATACATCAATAAACATACTTAAACTAACATAAACTACATATATGTATATATCAACATTTGGATGTTTGATACATTATTTAGGAATTAGAGTCAAGCCAGAACTTTTTTAATTTGCCTTTCAGGGAATCTACCGATTGTGATTGCCTCATCCCGGCTGGTAGCCGATTCCATAACCTGACAGAGAGCACAGAAAAAGATTTGGAATAGGATTTAGATTTTGTGAGACGGAAAAGCGAGGCGAAATTTGTTTCATCGTTTTTACCGTGTAGAATTTCAGCCCAGGGCCCGTAGCATGGTCGCATCTGTCACCTTCTGACCAATATTACAGTGCGAGAGTGACATGTGTTATCCACGTTTGTTCATGTCGATAAAGGCAACCATGCTACAGGCCCAGTGCTTCTCATCAATGCATAAAAACTATAATGTCTTTAAAAAAAGAAAAGAAATAAAGAAACAAATACATTTGTTCATGACAAACATAATGATGGGATTAAACGAACTTACCTGAAGTGAAGTTCTATCCTTATTGTATGTAATATTTGTTTCGAGTATTACTTGCAGCAGACGTCGTTCGGCTGGCTCAATAACGCGATGTTCTTAAGCCTAAAAAAAATATAAAACCTTCCCCTGGCAACACCATACCCATAAACCTCATTCAGTTAAGAGCACTACCTTTGTTACATAACTAAGGCAGTACTATTTAATTTATACTAAATAGTACTCCCCCAATCTGGGATGTAAGTGATTCACTTGCCTGGGTGGGAGGGAGATTATACTCGAAACAAATATTACATACAATAAGGATAGAACTTCACTTCAGGTAAGTTCGTTTAATCCCATCATTGTATGTAATATTTGTTTCGAGTATTACTTGCAGGATGTTCAGAGAACTATAAATATACATTGTTAATCAACAAATTTATTTTAACCAAAATAATAATCAAATTAGTGAAAACGAAAACAAATGAATCATATAAAATTAAATAAAATGAAAATCCTTTCATTCATAGTATTCATAAAAACCAAAAATAAATTATTTCTTTTTTTTTATCAACTAGATAGTCTATATTAATCAGGTATCTTGAGATTAACACTATACTGATATTAATCATCACTAACATTAATATTCAACACTGCTCTTGCGAAAGACTCTTGTTCAGTAACTGTATTAATTAGAGGTCTATTATAATGCCTTGCAAATGTAGATGATCTGTTAGACCACCCAACAGCTTTCAAAATAGTATCTGCAGTAATGCCCGCACGGTGTGCATGAGAAGTAGCAGCGTGTCGAGTAGAATGTGACGAAAATGTTGACATATCTATTCCACTGTCATTCATTACTTGCCTCAGCCATCTACTAATACGAGTAGTTTGAGTAGATGCTCTTTTATGAGGAGCTTTGAAAGTAAGAAATAAGTAAATGTCGTGATTTCTGATTCTTTGAGTAGCTTTTAAGTATGCAAGAAGTGTTCCAGCAGGGCAAATCTGCGGTTGATCTTTAAAAAATGGTAAGTAAAGCTTTGGCGGTGGATTTGAAGGGGCAGTAGTCTTTAAAATATCAGTTATCACAATATTAGCCCCCTTATCAGTATATTTTATGTTATCAGTCTTAATATAAAATAGGGTTTGTACTCTTTGACCAGTAGCAAGTGCAAGAAGCATACAGGTCTTTTTCGTAATTTTCTCTAAATTTAATGTTTCCAAGGGATACCAATGTGTCAGATAAGATAAAACAGTTGTGGGGTCCCACACACTATCGTACTTAGGCATATGTGGTCTAAGCTTAAATATGCCTTTAAACCATCGTTTTACCCTATCATCACTACCTATATGAGCACCTATAATAAGAGATAGAGATGAGCGGTGGCAGTTTAGCGTTTGGTAAGACGCTCCTTTATGAAACATGTAAGATAAATATGATATTACTGTTGGAACTGAAGTACAAAACAAATCTATGTTATTACTCTGACAGAACTGCCACCACTGTTTGAGACAGCTGTTATATTGTTTAATACTGTTTTGTGATAATGAAGCCATCATAATTTCTACCCCAGACTCTGAAATCATTCTTCTTTTGAAAGCTTCCCTGATAAGATACACGCCCCCAGGGTAAGCTGCGCATTCAATGGGTGTGGCGTTCTGAAAGGAGAAATTAAAAGGCTGGGAGAAGGTTCAAATATGATGATATCAGAAATAACCAATGATTTTAAAAGGGGGTACCAGGGCTGTGATGGCCATATGGGGAAAACTACTATTCCTGATGCTTTATCAATGATAATTTTCCTAACTACTCTTAGTAATAAACAAAATGGAGGGAAAGCGAAAAAATTCCAATTACTCCAAGTTACAGTAAAAGCATCAACATTCAAAGCATAGGGATCCCTATGCCAAGAGATATATTTTTTACATTTTGCATTTAGCCGAGATGCAAAAAGGTCAATCTGGGGATAGCCTAGTTTCTTACATATTTCACTAAAAGCGTCTGGAGACAGCTCCCATTCTGTGTCTAAACTAGAATGGCGTGATTGATAATCAGCATCAGTGTTTTCTTTGGATTTTATGTAAGACGCATAAATCCATAGGCTACGGGCTTCACACCACTGCCAGATACGCTTTGCTAAACTACTCAATAATGGAATTTGGACTCCTCCCATCCGGTTAATGTACGATATTGCCGTAGTATTGTCAATACGTAGTAATATTTCACAATTGTTAAGGTCTTTTGCAAAGCACTTTAATGCAAAGAAAGCAGCTAGTAATTCTAAATAGTTAATATGATAATCTCTCTCTTCCAGGGACCAACTGCCCCTTGCACTCTTGCCATCACTAAAACAACCCCAGCCTGAAAGGCTTGCATCACTGAAAATTTCGAGACTAAATTTGTACTGTTTTATTGCATTAGTAGCGTGGCTGATGTTTTGTTTCCACCATCTCAAATCATCTTTAACATTTAAATCAATAACCATATTACTTTCAAAATTCCCATCAGTCTTTTCTAAGGCTAAAAATTTTGCTCTTTCTAAGGTCTTTGTATACACAAACCCATAGGAGACAGCCATGCATACAGAAATTAAATTTCCTAAAAGTTGGGCAAATTCTCTAATTGAACAATTATTTGTTTTCATATATTTACATACCATTGAAAATATTTTTTCTTTTTTCTGACTAGTAGGACTTAGTGACATATTTATCGAATCAACATTAAATCCTAAGTATTCCGTTATGTTGGTGGGTGTAAGACAACTCTTGCCAGTATTTACTATAAAACCTAAGCATTCTAACAGACCTCTCACAACCATTGTATTAGTAAGACACTCATTTGCAGTTGCACCTAGGCATATTAAATCATCTAAGTATATTACTAATCTTATGCCCTGACTTCGAAGTGCTTCAACAACTGGTTTGAGAAGTTTAGTAAAAACACAAGGTGCAGTAGCTAAACCAAAAGGTAAACAGTTAAATTCATATGTCTCATCTTCAAAAATGAACCTCAAATATTTTTTATGAACTTGATGTATACCTAAAAGATAATATGCATTCTTTAAATCAATTGTGCACATATAATCCCCTTTACATAGTAGTTTACACAAGGTTCTTATGTCCTCTAATTTAAAATGTGTCACTTCTATAAATTTGTTAAAAGATTTTAAATTCAATATAAATCTGTATGATCCATCATTTTTAGGAACAGTAAAAATACTGGATAAAAATTGTTGAGGGTCATATTTACATTGAGATATAGCACCTAATTTTATAAGCTTCTGAATCTCCATAAAGATTATTCTACTTTCATTTTTACTAAAAATATTATGTGGGATATTAATTTGATGTGGTTTAGCTGTGAGTGGTATCATGTAACCTTGTACCCACTGTAAAATTATTGGGTCATTCGTTATCTTTGTCCAGCAGTGATAGAAATACTTAAGTCTACCACTAAACTTTACCTCTATGGGTACTTGGCACGGCCTCTGCCAACGACAGTTGGAGCTGCAGACGGCGGCGGGCGGCGTGGCGGACCCCTGGGAGGTGGGCGGTAAGCAGGAGTGGGCTGGTACCGGGGTTGATGATGATAACCTCCTCGAGCCGGAGCACGCGTTTGAGGTGCTTGGAAAGGGCGTCGAGGAGGTTGATAAAAGTTTTTTGCATGAGATGTTGAAGGTGTGTTCTTGGGTTTTATCATATTGCTGGCCCTTTTCATGACTGAAACAGTTTTGACTGTGTCTTCTAGTCTTGTGTACAAAAATTCTGAACGTGTATTATCTTTCAGATTAAAACTAAGACTTTTATCTAAGTATGGGGATATCAGTTTCTTCCTCATATTGGTGTACTCGCAATGTAAGTTGCACAGTAAACGAGATGCCTCACCTAATGACTTAATGATATTCAGTCGATTAAAGTCATTTTTAGTTAAGCTATCAATAGCATATAGAACACCTGCCGTTGCTAAGCCAAGCTCCTGCTGTCTTCCTTCTAGCAGCTTATCCCTAGTTTTTGTATTGGAATTTAAGATGGCCGTTACCTCATTGTTTAATTTCGGGGCATCTAATAATTTGGCATTGGAAGGCACAAGACAGGTCTTTATTAATTTTTCTTTCTGTTCCTTTGCAAGACCTTGAAGCAGAATGCCATCCATCTTCTTATATATCTCTTGGTGGACCTCTTCACCGTAGCCCTTCTCATGAGTGCTGTCTTCCCCCAGGGCTATTAACACCTCATTTGGTAAAGGATCTAAAGGATCTTTATCAGCCAACACTGGTAAGATCTGATCAGCTATGGTCTCAGGGTCAGATATGATTTCCGGGTCAGATACTTCTTCAACTACTTCATTTGTGTTTACCGTAGTCACTGGAATTTATTATAAGAAGTTGAAAACTCTGCCCGAGATAAGGGTGGCATATAAAGGCCCCCTAAAAGATACCCTTCCATTTAGAGCATAGATTGAATAGTAATATTGATATTAACTTACCATCACTTCATAGTGATATTGTTAAGTAAGTACAAGCTCTTTAAACGAATATAGGGTACATAATTTGTAAATGGTTGTTTAAATAATATGCGTAAATAGGAAAAAACTTTTCCACGTCATGTATGATTACAATGTGACAATGATTTTCTACTTCCAACGGAAGCGTAATGATAACTTCCAACGGAAGCGTAGTGATTACTTCCAACGGAAGCGTAATAAAATAAAAACCACACACAGGCACAGCTCCAACCTGCTTAATACTTTCAACGAAAGTATGACAGTCACAACGTGACAATCTCCAAGGGAAATATTTCCAACGGAAAAATCATTCCACTGGGTAATATTTTAATAACTTATACTATCAGCGATAGTAGGTATGTCAGTTGTCATCATGTTATCAAGGAATATTATACTTCCGAGAAAGGAACAATAGTATAATTCTATCATGAAAAACTTCATTGTTCTTATTTTACTAAACCGCCACAACGTGGATATTGTGTAGGTATATATACCTAAGCGTCCTAATAAGAAATAAAAAAGAACTATCTTCACAAGGAAGTTGGGTTAAGATTATAAATTCAATTGGCTGAATCAGTTGACGCCCATAATTATGTAAAATCCAGTTAAAAACTATTTGTAAAGTACTTACATTCAGCAAAATCCGCCATGTCGTTAATCACAGCCGCGTCTAATGAGCGGTATTTTTCTAATCGCCTTTCTAACCTGCGAATTTTCTTCTTTCTTTTATCCTCTTCATCCTCACTATTTCCCTTAGGCATCTTGATAGGAAATACGCTGATTTTCCACTCAAGAACGATAAAAAATACTACTTGGAAGTTTTAACGTGAACGGCGTTAAAGCGCGAAAACAACGAATGAGGTTTATGGGTATGGTGTTGCCAGGGGAAGGTTTTATATTTTTTTTAGGCTTAAGAACATCGCGTTATTGAGCCAGCCGAACGACGTCTGCTGCAAGTAATACTCGAAACAAATATTACATACAATATAAATTAGTCTGGAGAAGGAAAGAAAAAAGGCATGTATGAATACATGCCCATTTAATTTTGTACGTATTCAAACATGCCTTCTTTCTTTCCTTCTCCACACTAATTTATATCTCTAAACGGTAATCATATAAATTACATATAAAATTTAATATTTATTGTGAAATTCTTTGACGTCGGATAAACATTTTCTGTTAACTATGTATAGTGCCACTCTACGAGACAGGCCCAGCCTAGTGTAGGTGACACACGAAAAGTTTCTATACTTGTAAATTTTGTGCAGTGTTTAGTACTTAACTACTTGTGTTTCAATTTAAATATGTAAACTGAGTCACTGTAATAATAAATATATATTTGATATTTGATTTGATTTGAAACAACAATAATGAACAGAGAAATAAGTAAAAGAAGAATGTCGTCACGACGTGTAGTGTCGGTGTAGTCCTTGATGCGTTACGGTATTGTTTTTAACTAGGCCACCATTATAGATGAAAAACTTAAGTAAAGGACTTGTTGTATCTAGTTGTAACACATCTGTATAGACCGTTTGACGTTCTATTTTTGAATTTTGACGTAAGCTCTATATTAATTCTATACACAACTACATACAACAGGTCCTTTACTTTAGTTTTTCACCTATACTGTCGAATAAATAAGAGTTACCACATAGAAGTCAAATTCTGAAGTAAAACTAAAACATAGAGTGCTTCCAATAGACTTAGAATCCTGAAATTTGGCAAGAAAGAAGTGCTTACAGCAAAAGTAAAGGAAGAAGTCCGAAAATTGAGAATTTGTTGCAACATTACAATGTTTTGATGTTGCGATTGCAAACTTATTTGCAATTGTTAAACAAATCGCGACCCATGTCAATGTATGGAGACAACATTAACTTAACAACGAAACTTAAATAATGAATAAACCTACAAACTGCGAATCAATACAATTAATTATCAAAACTACGATTAGTGGACAATCATGCTTTTTTTGGTACACATACTGTAACCACATTTTGCACATTCAGGCCAAGAAGTTTACTAGCGTATTAGTGACAGGTTGCAAGCCCATTCGCCTAACAATACGACATCCACGGGAAGACATGGAGTGGCACTATTCTAACCCAGCAACCACACAAGTTACATCAGTTTATTTTTACGAAGTGTCAACGAAACTGATGAGGCCTCTTTCGAGGCTCTTGACGTGTTATGGTATTGTTTTTAACTCGGCCATCATTACTGTCTAGTAAATAAGAGCTATCAAAACGTTGACAATACGACAATAAGTCTGAAGCAATATTGTTTCACCGCGTTGAATAGAGGCCCTGGCAATTGTTTTGCATGACAAGCAAAACCGTGAAGTCAAGCCATGCTACTGATAAGTTACCTACTTTAGCTTTTCTGCCCTGCTAAGCCAAATAGCAGTATGTCAAATAAGTCTCCTGTAGCAATCAAAACCTTATTGCTAACAAGAGAAGATTGAATCTACTTTGGCAATTGAATCTGACATACTGTGTTTTAGCTTAGGAGGGCAGTTTTGTTAATAATTATATCACGGGACAATGTCACACAAATTGACCTAGTCCCAAACTAAGCTCTAGGCTACTACAATGGGTACTAGACAACGATAAACATACTTAAATAGAGAAATACATACTTAAAAGTATAAAAAACATCCAAGATTCAGAAACAAATATTCGCGCTCGTCACACAAATATCAGCCCTTACCGGGATTTGAACCCAGGACCGCTGGCTTCGGAGGCAGGATCACTCCCAACTAGGCCAAGGTGTCGTCTAATTTGAAAATTGTAATGATTAAGGTTTTTAGACTTTTTGCAAGATGTGTTTTTTATGTTAAGGAGAAGGCAAACGAGCACTCAGGCCACCTGATGGTAAGTGGAATCTGAGACCCATAGACATTTGAATTCTCAAGACTATAATCATAAGACCTCAAACGCGTTGTCAACCCTGAGGACTAAGATGGGATGCCTCTATGCTAGTAATTTCACCGGTTGTCTTATCCCCACACCAGAACACGACAATACGAACACTGTTGCTTGGCGGGTGGTTAATGGATAAGATGGTAGTAGCGATTCGGACGGACCCTGCACAGGGTCCTACCACCACTAACCACCACCTGTTTTTCGTCCTGAATAATCATACATCCTTGTTTAATTACATTTTATCCTATTAACTCGGCTCTTCCATATCACTGATTTACGGTTTTCATGGCCGGATAGTGTTTTTATTTGTGTTTTAAATTGTAACAAAAAAAACAGATTAAATATCAAAATAAATTATTGCCAGTAAAATAAAAGTATAAATAAATAAATGCATTTAAAAACTGCAAAATTTTACTGAATGGCGGTAGCCAGAAAAACTCTGCACAAGAACATACCAACACTGATTATGCAAAGTAAATGGAATCCTATCATTTCATAATCAGCGTTTCCGTTTCGTACATGCGTTTACTTTGGTTCCCTGCCTTTTTGCCGACAAATCTTTGATAAATGCATCGTTTCGCAACCTTTTAATTTGCCAACCCACGTTTTTTTCAGAAACTAAATAATTCTGAATTTATTTCAGGATCATCGTGTAGAACCCTATAGGTTAGCTAAGGTTAGTCTTATAAAAATCCTGAAACATTTGTAGTTACAGAATAAAGCGGGTTGGCAAATTAAAAGGTTGCGAAACGATGCATTTATCAAAGATTTGTCGGCAAAAAGGCAGGGAACCAAAGTAAACGCATGTACGAACAAGGAGTATTAACTCGTAAAGAAACAAAACGTTAATCTTGAAGGTTTTTATAGTTATCCGTACACGTTACGTACGTAATCTAACACATTTTTCCTGCAGCTAGAATGCAAAGTGTCACAGTGAAGTATACTTGCTTGCAAGCCCGTATATTAATTCACTGCAGCGCGCCGACGAACTGCAATCCATGTTCATTACCATCTGCAGCGAGTGCATACTAGGCACATTAATATCGTGGTTCATGTCATTCAAAACTTGGTCTTTACTTAACGGGAGTAGGAAACTGATTAGCTGAATTTTAGCTTGTGAATGTTACATAACAAACGAGGAAGTTAAAATGGTGTTTTAGACTTGACTTTCGTGACCTAAGACACGTTTGACGTGATTATTATTCTGCATTATTATCAATAAACTTGAATTTAAATGAGTATTTGAGTGTTACCTATCTAATATATAAACCTAATTGTGAGTATTGAAAGTGCCGACGAGCATGACATATATTTAATAATTCAAAACTAACCGCGATCATTTAGGCGTTACCTTGACCGGCATTCTTGATTAATAAGTTATTATTGAAATAAAGTACCAATCATTTCCTTTTTTTTTGTGTGTGGAATCGAAATTTGACTAAGTAAATGATTGATTGTTTCATGATTACTTGATTGGCCTTTATACTGTTTCAAAAGCTCCCGTTTTAACAAAAGAAGTCTACTATTGTTAGAAATGGTTTGAATAAATATTTTATCTGACCAACTTCACTTAGCGACATAAATTCCCAAAGGAATTGACTTAAAAATAGCCTATCAGTACTTCCTCTCTATCAAAGAATTTTATTTCATCCAAACACAAATTATTTAAAACCTTACTTCAGTAGCAATAAGCTCAATTTGGAATACTTCCATTTCTACCAGGACTTCATATCTCGAAAAGAGGCTCGGAACTTCGCTAAATTGCATCATTGGAAATTGAGTTGTATGTTAAAGGCAGTTGGGTTTACGAACGGTGTGTTTGCAGTTGTGCCTGTGGCGACAATGCATCTCGGTGCCAAGATAAACCCGAATGACATCGAAGAGGGGGACGACGTTTACTTCGGGTGTGAGGTCGACGCAAATCCACCAGCTTATAAAGTGGTGTGGGAACATGAAGTGAGTGCATTTTCTTTGTTGTTATTTTGGATGCATAAAGCCAGCACGTGACTTGTTACTTACAGTGTCATGTTTGCCTAGTCGTGTTGGTTCGTGACACTGTGATGAAATGAAATCTTTTTAAAAGCAAGGATAGTTGTTAACAGAAATGGGACATTTTGACGTTAGTTTTATTTCATTCAATACTATTAACGCTCATATTTAGAGAAGTTTCATCAAATTGAGTATGCGGTGTAACAAATATTTGTAGAGCATTAGTCATTGGATATATCGCATTTGTTCGAAAAATGTCGTATTCATTATATTACCTCAGTTAATTTGTCGATGGGTAACAAAATTGACTGAGAAGTAAAGATAAATACGAACTATCCGACCAAAAACTATGACATCTATACAGTGTTATAGTTTTACTCGTAACTATGTGTAAAAAAAAGAACACTTTTTCAAATTATGAACGTGCGTGTTTCAATTTAGTTTAAAAAGTCAGTCACAGCGATAGCGAAAAAAATAACTCATAAGTCAGACCGTTTGGAACTGGCAGTTTGTCAATAAAGCCAGACCTTGATGTATTTGACGCATTCCGTACACAAACCACGTAGGCTTATGAAAATTCCGATAAAAACAAAACTACATTTATTTATTTATTTATTTATTTATTTATTTATAAGTATTATCATTTCTTTTTACTTTTTGTGCAAACTTGTATGTGTCCAACCCCATGGATTGTCCTTACTCATTTGATTCAGGGTTAGCTGGAAGAGATCCCATTTAGGGATAAGTTCGCCTTTGTACATTAATTTAGTATTATAATTGTAATATTTATATTTTTGTGCAATAAAGAGTTTACATACATACATACATACTACACGCGAATTTAAAAATGAGAACGTGCTTTTTTTTTCAATTCCCACTGAGCCCGCCTTTTTTTGTGTTCATTAAAAAGCCTCCATATTTAAAGCCAATGAAAATGATGTGTTATATGAAAATGATGCTGCAACGTTCACTCGCGTTTCAATTAAAATGGTGGTTTTCGTTTCAAAATAAACACATTATTTCTGAACGGGGACGTCCAAATAATTAGCTATTCGTGTCGGATTTTAGAAGATTCCCAGTTAATAATGAATGTTTTATTACAGGCCAATACATACATTTTGAAAATTACTCTAAATCAAGCCACAAATTGATGTTTAATTTCTAAATCGTTTCTTTTTCAAAACTAATGTATAAAGGTTAATTATTTTACTGTAGTTGTCAAAATTCCATACAAATTTAACTTCAGGCGATAACGTTTCTCAACCCTAAATCTAATCCGATTTCCACGATTTTTGAATGTGTTGTAGATATTACAAAAAAGTAGGTACGTTTCCGGTATTTTTTTTCAATAATTTTTTTATTACAAAGGCAAACGTTTAAACCTACTTTTTCATAATATCTACAACATATTTAAAAATCTTAAACATCGGACTGTTTAAGGGGAGAAAAATGTTATAGCATTTTATATGGATTTTTTTGTTTCACAGTCCTCTGAACTAATTTCCTAATTAAAAATTTATAAATATGACAGAACAATGTCACAAAAATTGACCTAGTCCCAAACTAAGGCTTGTGCCATGGGTACTAGATAACGAAAAACTTACTTATAAATAGAGAAATATTTACTTAAACACAAAATAAAACATTCGAAACTCGGTAAGAAATATCGAATACACAAATATCTGCCCTTACCGGGATTTGAACCCAGGACCCCAATCTTCGAAGGCAGGGTCACTACCAACTAGGCTAGCGTGTCGTCAAAAAATTTAATAAAACTGTCGATTTCTTTAATCCTAGGGCATAGTTCTCCAACATAATGCAGCATCTGGTATTATCCTGACTGGGAACACGAACTTGGCTCTACGCAACGTCTCTCGTCTTCAGGCTGGTCGGTATACGTGTATCGCTTCCAACGTGGAAGGGGACGGGCGGTCACCGTCGTTGCTTATGCAAATTGTTTGTAAGTAATGTTAATTATTGTGGTATTTTTTATTTTTATTTTAATGAGAAGGCAAACGAGCACTCAGTCCACCTGATGTTAAGTGGAATCTGAGACCCATAGAAATTTAAATTCTCAAGACTATAATCCTAAGAGCTGAAATGCGTTGCCAACTCTGAGGAATAAGATGGAATGCCTCTATACTAGTAATTTCACCAGTTGTCTTATCCTCAATACAACAATGCAAACACTGTTGCTTGGCGGGTGGTTAATGGATGAGATGGTGGTGGCGATCCGGACGGACCCTGCACATGGTCCTACCACCACTAAGACTTAGAGAGATTTGCAATATACAAGTGGTACAAAAGGTTGTAAAAAAAATGGCATGTGACTGGTGCTTTGTGAAATGCCGGCGGGTACGAAAGTACCTACCAACATCAGTTTATTATAATTGATAGAAATACGTATACAAGTAATGCCATGTTTGATTTTTACGTCTAAAGGCATTTCTGTTGAAATAATTATAGATTGGTTGAAAGAAAAGCATCTGTTGCTGCATTTTTTGCCCGTATTAAATAGTATTTTTTGCACAATTTCAAAATCTTGATTAATATGATGCTAGACCAAGATGGTCTAGAGCAACTTTTTTTTATGTTTGTATATGAAAAACGAGAAATGCTTTAATGGTTTAGAACATATGGAATTATTTCAAATACGTTGTCTTTTTGGAAATGTCTTGTTTTATAAATAAACTGTGACGTTATTAAGGATTAGGTTTCGTTTTAGAATTACAAATTAAAGCTATTTTAAGCTAAGTGAGCCCAAGGTGAACCGCAAGATATCGTTTTTGAACGGTATCTTTAAAACCGTAATAAATCGCAAATAATTAAACACATTGAAAAGTCAAATCTTTATTAAGACCGGTGTAGAATTGGCTTTCTTTCAACGTAATATTTTTGTCAAGTTCTGAAATAATGATATTTTATATAAAAAGTTATTGTATGGATACAATCGTAACACTCGTAATATTTGAATTCCTATGGCTGTTCAAGCCTATTTCTTTGGAATTGATTAAATTAAATTAACAGAAAGAAACCCTCACTGAAATGTAATATGTCACTTGGGGATAAAACCGTAAATATCTGTTTTCATCTTCAAACGTACTTGAACATCAATTTCTGTTTGGTATTTGCATTATTATTATCTTATATTATTATTATATTTGGCAGCCAAATTATAACAGAACGTATTGACTCTTTTTTGATTTTAAGTCCTAAATTTATTTAAAATTTAATTAATATCAATAACAAATACAACCTGAAAACTAAATTTTATTTGAATAAATGATTATTGACAAGTATTAATGCATTAACCATTCAATATAAACAAAAACCAAGCATCAAAATGAAAAGCAGAATTTATTGCTTCCAGTCACATTCAACATTTAAGTGCTTTCGTGATGTGAAATTTCAAGTACCTACCAACTTTTACTACTGCCACTTGACCGCTTGCCAGTCTCTCTTACGTCTCCATAGCAATATAATGCCTGGATAATCTTGAAGTATAATGATTTATTAATCTCTTTAGACAAGCCTTTGTGTCGCAAGAAAGAAGTTAAAACGATCGGGGCGGCTCTTCAAGAACCAGCGAGTGTTGTGTGTGAGGTTGACGCTTTTCCTCCCCCTGGTACGTTCGAGTGGACTCTGAACAATTCCGCTGGATTTATAAAAGTCGATCCGGTAAGTAACAGATGATTTTCTACTGAAATTTCTAATTCATCTTTTCACCAAATATTGCTAAGTTCTCTTGAAACTATGACGTTTTCAGGATATCTTACACATTAATAAAAACCTACGTGGGTTTGGTAAGTTTAGACTTGCGATTACGACTTGCGACTGCGTGAGAAAGGCCTATATTACGTTTGTTGAAAGGTGTTCCGATAAAACAATAGCTACCCACTGTAATTATAGCTATTCGAATAACTGTAGATCAAACACCTCTAAAATAAAACGTTTACATATTTTATTTTACGTATATTACTTTGCTATTTGTTAGCAATACCTTTATTAACATCATTGTCAACTTGCTATCCAATTTTAGTACTTAATACATACTACACATCAATCACCGTACACATTTTCTCGATGACGATCCGTTAACGTTGCAAACTCGATGGAAGGTAAAAGTTCACGCTTCATGTACTGTAACTAACGACCCGCTTAGCGATGTTAGTTCTTTAATAAAACATCCATATTGATGTTTTATTGAAGACTGGAACTATATAAGTAGTATTATTTTTTACAAAAATACGTTTTGATCCAGTTACTGACAAAAGTAAGCTGGCCGTTGAGTTCACGTATATTTGCGTTCTTTCCTTACCTTTATTAATGTTAACAAACTCCAAGAATATTTCCAAAAATTCTAACATACTAAATGATTTCACAAAATTTCTAAGACCGATCTTGTTTAAATTGCCTACTTTCATTATTTAAACAGAGATTAAACTCCAAATAGAGATGAAATCTGCAAGCTTGCCAAAGAATCGAAACCAACCCGATTTTATTTCCTTTCCTTTTTTCCTGACATGAATTTCGGAATAATGCTAAGAATATGTCGCCAGAAGACTACATCCCTAGGAAGTTACACAGATTTGCATGAGACGTTTCATGTTTTTATACAAGATGGAAATGTCCTGAGATAAAATAAGATTTCATTTTGGGTTAGGAGTTTATTAAATGATAGTTCGTTACTTTTTATGACCGTCTTTTGTCAAATACTTTTGGATCATTTAGTTTGCTTATACTTAGAGTTTCTTCTAGAGAGTTTTTGTGATGCTAATTTTTTTGTAGTGTATTAATATACTGTACAAATGTGTGTAAAGAATTGGACAGAGCCCTAATTATAAATTGGCTTTACACCTAGTTGCTATTATATTGTCAACGTCATGATAGCTCCAATTAACTTGACAGTGATGGCAACCAAGTTAAAATAGGTGCAAAAGCAATGGAGAATAAAGCTATATTCTTCTCGGTTCAACCGTATTTTTAAAGCTACGTCAAAAGCAATATGGTTTTAGGGCGTTTTCCCAATAAAAGTACCTATAGTTAAGGACAAAAATTAACAACGGTATTTTTTCCATTACGTCACGAAAATAAGTCATATTTTTATATACTGCCCTCATAAACCAACAGGCGGTATTTTGAATTAAATAAGCATAGCAGATTCAAACTTCACCTGTTAGTAATATAGTTGAACTTGCTACAGGAGTTTTGCGTGAGATGCCACTTTTTCTCTTAAGGCAGTAATAATTAATTACAATGACGTAATAGAAAAATTACCATTGTTAAGTTTTGACCTTAACTATAGTCATTTTTTTTGGGAAACGCCCTTAACCGGATAAAACAGAGTCCCTAGTCGTGGTTTGAGAAATCTCTTAATCCAACCGTTACTTTTGTTTTAAAAACCGTTCTATAAATTCTATAATTTTACCCACAGGTGAGATACACGGTCGAATCAAAGGAAGGAAAATCAGTTCTCACATACACTCCAGTTGCTGAAGTGGATTATGGCACATTGTCGTGTCGGGCATCAAACTTGGTGGGGCAACAGGTTTCGCCTTGTATGTACACTTTGCAGCCGGCGACGAGGCCTGAGGCGCCATACAATTGCACAGTCTACAACCTTACTGATGACTCTTTAGATCTAGTTTGTACTGCAGGTAAGCGTAATCAACAGCTTTTTGAACAGCTTATTTGAATTTATCGCATGTTCATTCACGCGCGATTGAATCTTAATTATATTAGTACGAGGGCGACCGAGCTGTACTCGGGTGTATGTAGATGACCCTGTTAAATCACAATTTGAAATAAGCCCGATTTTTCAGTAGAACCAGATATTCCCCAAAGATGTCGCGGGTAACCCCTATTATATATTCTGAATTTTTTATTAAATCGTTAGAGCCGTTTTCTATACACACACACACATATTACTTTTTCTACAATTTATTGTACCACTTTGTTGTCGTGACTAATATGCATATTCATGCCAAATTACAGCTTTCTAGTACTAAAGGTCTCTGCGCTAGGCTGTGGACGGACGGACTAGTTTGACAACGGAACCCTAAAAAAGGGGTTTGGAGTCTAATTAATACACCTCAGATTGTGGGATATCTTTCCCTCCTTGTCCTCCCATTTTTTAAGGGGAGAAAGATTTTACTTATAGGTACACAGTTTAAGAATTTGGCATATTAATTTGAAAAGGTCATCTCTTTTGTGCGAAAGCGTGAACGTTACTGGAGACAGTTTAAGTAAAAAATATAGTAAAGGATTTCAGATTAGTTACGACAAACGGGAGTAACTGACTGAAATTCCTCTAACATTATTTTCCTGGCTAAAAATAATGCAACTTATTAAAGTGGCGTACCGCTGTCAAATTCTGATACTAGAATAAAATTAATAATTAGAAATTACTTCATTATTTTGCGTGGTAATTGAAGGTTAAATTACCAATTAGAAATTTCTTCATTATTTTGCGTTGAAAATGAAAGTTTTCCAATTATTGTGACCTAAATTCTACTAAGCTGACTAAACTCAATCCTATTAAAACAATGCTTTAATATTGGTATTGAAAATTTTCCATCTAACTTTAATTACAGTTAACCGTGATACGTTCCTGAAAATAATTGCCGCGGTGATTTTCTCTCCACTCGTTAACCTTCGAGGAAACCCAAATTACTAAATTGACCTTTGAACAATGGTTTTTAAGCACGATACAATTTTACCTGAAATTCTTTACTGAACAATTAATCATGAGGGAAATACAATTTAAAAAATACTTTCACAGCGGTATTTTCCTTTCTGTCAAAGCGTATTCGAAATTTAATTAGTTTAATGTTGTTAACTTGTGTGCTTTGTAGTATTTATCTTGTTTTTAGAGTATAAAATCTTTTTTACCATTTTGTTTTTATGCGAGTTTTGGTCCAAAAAATCTGTATCTACTTTTTACTCTCCGTGACACAAGGCAGTACCTCAAACTCAATAGCCAAAGCAGACTCAAGTCTCTTCCGTTAGTAATTAGGTTGCATTTGCAACAGAAATTTTGTCTGAGATACTGTCGTTTTTCTCAGCCCCAGAGCTAGTACTGTCATAAAATATAACATGAAATATTGTTTTAGGCTACGAAGGTGGTCTCCAGTGTGTATATATCGTAGAAGTCTGGGCTAATGAAGGACTTGTAGTGAATACTACCAATGGTGTTGCCCTGTGGAACCTCCGAAGGTTAGGAGCTAAACGCCAGCTGCGTTTAGTTGTGTATGCCGTGAACGCTCGGGGCAGATCCGAACATATCACGTTCACAGTGGAAACTGCTCCGAGACTATCACCTAGAACAGGTAAGTTATTATCTGTATAAAGGGTGGCCAAGGCTTAAACTGTAACACATAAAAAGATCTGTTCTTAGGAACCATGTCATCGATTTTAGTGACAAGAAATACTGCATTCATTGATTTAAAAAAAAAACGAGTACTTACTCAGTTCGGGAAGCGAAAACATCCAAGACTCGGGAAGAAATATTCACGCTCGTCATTATGTTTCGACTATAGGAGACAATTTTGTGCGTGTCATTGTTAGATCATGACTCGAATCTTTAGAATTATAGTGACCTAATCCACATAATTATTTTGAATTTCGACTTAGGTCTCTATAATACTAAGTTTATGACTCGAAATCGCAAGTTGAAAATGTTTGAGTTAGGTCACTATATAATTCTAAACGTGCGAGTCAGGTATGGATCGTTGTGTATGAATAATTACATTAACACTCAAATTAGGTTTCTATTTGAAAAGCCAATGAGTTATATTAAAGTATTATTAAAAAGTACCCCCTCTCTCCCTCTCTCTCCGGCGCTAGGATTGCGAGTCCCTTGAAACTTAATACACTCACGGCGCGTACAGTCGAGGCACGCACACAAGCAAGCCGCCCGATATTCCTTTGTTTAAAGATGGACTACCATTCACGAGTATACTGTATGTCAAGATTGTAAGCAGTCATTAGGAAGTTAATGCCACAGACCAACAGTTTTACAGGCCGAGAGGAACGCAGCTATTGGTTGCAATGAGAAAGTTATAACGTCTTTCATTCCAACATATAGAAAGTTGCGGCCTTTTTGGGTCGTCCCACGTCTACCGGCGCGTGCGTGCGAGCCAAACTAAACGCTGATATTTTCGCTCATAGAAAAGATTAATAAAATGATAAATAATATGTCTATTAAGTAAGTAGGCCGCACGGGAACATTACACGTCAAAATTCTACCAGCGCTTCCCAGAAAGAGAGCATTGCTGAGACTGAACAGTTATTCATTACATACATACATAACGTCACGCCTTTATTCCCAGAGTGGGGTAGGCAGAGCAATAGAAATACCAACAACTCTAAACTTGTTGATAATCTGTAACCACATTTTGCATTCAGGCTAAGATGTTTACTAGTGTATTAGTGACAGGTTGCAAGCCCATCGCCTAACAGTACTACAAGCCTTTAGTCATTCTATAACATAAATTACTTTAGACTATAAGAACACTCAACCTAACCTATCATATTATAACACTAAGAATAAAAAAAGAAATATAATGCATAGTTGATCAGAAAAACGTATCAAAACTCAAAATAATTACAATTAGAACACGAGCAAATACAAAAAAAGAAGTATTGCGTTATGTTGTTGTTTTTACCGACTAAATACTTATCACATTTAGGCTTCGCTTCCACCAGAGCTAAGCAAAGCAGCGGAGCGGTGTCCGAGAAAAAAATCCATCAATAGAATTCCTAGCCTCGCTTAGCGCAGCTCTCCTATTGGTGGATTTTTTAGTGTACTGCTGATTGGCCAAATTTTTTTTTTTTTGAAATTTATCATTGCGTCAAATGTTTCATTTGGTCAAACGCAATTTTTTCCGAAGCGGTTAATATTTCAGAATTTATTACAGGTTAGGTTACATACATACATAAAATCACGCCTTCATTCCCAGATTGGGGTAGGCAGAGCTGCAGAAATACCTACAAATCTAAAAAGACGCTGATAAATCTGTAACCACATTTTACACAATCAGGCCAAGATATTTACCAGTGTATTAGTGACAGGTGGGAAGCCCATCGCCTAATAGTACTACAAGCCCTTATTCCCTTAGCCGCCTCTTACGACATCCACGGGAAGACATGGAGTGGCACTATTCTAACCCGGCAACCACACGGGTTACAGGTTAGGTTACAGGTTAGGTTACAGGTTACTTACAGGTTAGGTTAGTTTTATTACAGTTTTGGAAAAAAAAGCGTTGTCCGGGTTTCTCAGACACCGCTCCGCTACCTCGCACAGCTCTGATGGAAATGCGGCCTTAGTGTCAATTTTGGTGATTATATTTTTTTTACAGAAGCCCAGGAGGCTTGGGAGGTTAACTGGGCACTAGGAGGCGTGCTTGGAGCCGCTATAACAGTTGCCATCGTTCTATGCCTCGCCCTCATTGCCACGAGGTTTCGGCAGCGGTCAAGGGATTATGAAGGTAATAATGATTTTAATTAAAAATATATACATCAGGGGACAAAGTCACACAAATTGACCTAGTCCCAAACTAAGCTCTAGGCTTGTACTGTGGATACTAGACAACGATAACCATACTTATATAGAGAAATACATACTTACTTAAATTCATAGAAAACATCCAAGACTCAGGAACAAATATTCGCGTTTATCCCACAAATATCTGCCCTACCGGGATTTGAACCCAGGACCGCTGACTTCGCAGGCAGGGTCACTACCAACTAGGCCAACGTGTCTTCATTATAAGGTTGATCGTACCGTTAAAGTTTTCTGGAACTGAACCGAACACGTATCGATCTAGTTCTTAGAAGCTATGATTCCGGCTAGCTTTTTATGATCCGTGTTAAGTAACAGCGCACTTACGCTTTGTCACTTTAAAGTGCGTGTTGCGCTAAACTGTCAAAGGCGTTAAAGCGACAAGGTATTAAAGTAGAGCTCCAACTGTAAGTACATTTTTAGGGTTCTGTAGTCAAACTAGGAACCCTTATAGTTTCGCCATGTCCGTCCGTCCGTCCGTCCGCAGCCTAGCAGCGCAGAGACTCTTAGTACTAGAAAGCTGTAATTTGGCATGAATATGCATATTAGTTACGTCAAGAAAGTGGTACCATAATAAATAAAAAATAAATAGTGTACCTCCCCTACGCGTAACGTGGGGATGTTTTTTTTCTCGTCTACCCTATAGTGTGGGGTGTTGTTGGATAGGGTTTGTGAAAACAGTTTTTCGATTAAGTTAATTTAAAGACTTAATTTTTGTTAGACTCAAAGTGTCCCCCCGTCCCTACAGCCAAAACTACAAATACAAAAAATCTTAAATGAAACATACTACGAATTTTAAAGGAAAACTATCACGACTAAGTAGACATCATTGGTTCTTGAGATACAGGCGATTATAGTGTTTACGAGTATACCTACTAAAATAAGTTAAGACGGCACCAATTGACTTTACCGTGGCGATGAAATTTTTTTTCTTGTCTACCCTATAGTGTGGGGTGTCGTTGGATAGATCTATATTTTTTTTTTATTTTGGTTTTGACAACCTTTTTTCGATTAAGTAATTCGTTTATGATATATTAAGCGCTAATTTTTGTTAGCTCAAGTGTCAAATCGCAAGTGGAAAATTTAAACGTTTTGAGCACTAAGTCAGAAGCTAGTGAATAAATAAAGCAATACAATTTTCATACAATACACCTCAATGTATTGATAAGAATAGGGAGGTAATTTGTACGTTGATAACTGTTAAACTCTCACAAAATTGCCTGAACATTGTTCATACAGGCTGGTTTACACTCAAACAATCCATTTCCACGCTGGGATATAACTGTGGCGGTGTAAACATAACGAATACACTAAAAAAAAGTTTTTACTTTCAAAAATTGCCGTACGACTTTGATCCTTAAGTTAAAAGCGTTTACATTGGGAATTGTACAGGGTGCTGTTTTTAGTTACGTCCGTTTTTTATACAGCGTGCGATTGGTTTTTATTCCATTCCAGTAGGACTGTGCTGAACAGTGTTTGCACAGTCACGTCAGCTCCGTTTAAAACTGCCGCTATTACCTAGTTCCACTTACAGAAATTGCTGACATTTTCTGCATAATGTGTGTTTCGTTCGTTTTTCCTCTAATTATGGAACGTTCGTGGGAATAATGTTTATATGACACGCTTGTTATATTTATTATCAATTTGTTAACAAGGCAATGCTTATTCAAATTAAACTATATGAAATAAAATAAAAAACTCAAAGAGTGCTAGTTATATATTTTTGAGTAGTTATATATTTTTCAAGCTATTTTCAACTTAAAGTCAACATACTAAAACATATTTATTATACGACGCTTGTTTAATTTAAAAAGCGATTCATTAATCAATTTAATTAGAAATGATATCGGAAGGGTCGCGACCCTTAGCCAAGAGAGATACAAGGACAAAGATAAGAAAAAGGGTTATTAAAGAAACCCTTTTCTGAAATTGCCGGATTCTTAATTGGATTGACCAGGGACATTATCAACCTATTGAATATAAAGGACACCCTGTAGCTTGTATACGTATGAACCTAACTGGATTTAACGATCAAAAGAATTCAATTTTAGATTGGTAACGAGGATGGTTCGGATGATTTTATGATAAAGTTTATACCGTTGAAAATTTACATTTACAACATAATTGAACAATATTCTTTAAACATTAGTTAAACTGAATTCGGATGTTGGTTAAAAATAAAGTGGACGCCGGATTCAGTTGGACTAACCTATAATCTATCATTTTAAAAGAAGTTAATTCTTGCGTTTTGAATACGATTTTTAATTTTTGAAACATTTATATTATTTCATACCTTTTAGTGATCATAATGATATTGTTATGTCGTCCACGTATATTCATTCCTATAATAGGAGTTCCCTCGATTCCCCTAAGATCCCATCATCTAATCTAGACGTGCTGGACATGGGACCAACTAGAAAATATAGACATGCGTACAAAAAAATAATCAAATCTCCATCGGAAGAAAAATATATCCTGATGAATTGAGTACCTCCTTCTTTTTTAGAAGTCGATAAAAATGGTTTCAAGAGGCATTTAACTATCTACGTACGGTCGAACTCATAAATAGCTCAAAATTTTAGTACTTCGTCGCAGCTATTTATATGCTGAAATCAAAATGCGGCAGTTTTAATGCGTTATTGCGACAAGGTACTAAAATGTACAGCTACTTATATGTTTGACTACATGTAAAATAGCATATATTTTGACAATAACCAAAATTTTAAAATTTTATTAGGACTGACTCAGAAAAATCAAATGTTTCGTTTACTACATCACTCTTCAAATGATTTACTACAGTAATATTATCGAAAAATCGACTTTTTTTTTAATAAGTACACTTTGTTTTATCCCTAACGCAAGGCTTTTCCAATCATGCGAAGTGACTAAAGTTTCTCTTGTGCGTTTTTCTT